>CAHIKZ030000480.1:247500-255000 GCA_903632075.3 Acanthosepion pharaonis
AAATGGGGGTTGCAGACAAAAGGAAAAACATAGAGGAAAACGGTATACATAAACAGATGCGCATTTGTACATAAGCGCACATAGCAGTGTATAAATATACACAAGCTGCCACACAAACTTATGAATACATATATGAGATTAATATGTATCTACACTAACCTTCCACACTCCTTACATAAGCTTATATGTAAAGGAACTATAGTTATAGAACCAAAGATGGTATAAAAGAAGGTGACCGGAAAGTAGCCTTCAGTGTACATAGGCAATACTACCATTACTGAATAGTACATAATGAGGAAAATTATAGGTGACAAATACCTAAAAATATAGAATGTAGGAGATGGCTGTTAAAAATATAGTAGGTAGTTCATGGCTGTTAAAATTTGAAGTTAAAATGTGGATGGAGGGCCTACTCATTTGAGGAGTAGTATTGTTGATAATGGGTTTCCTTGTGGAAATTATACTCTCTGAGTAAACCCAAATCTCTGTTTAGTCCCTTTCTGTGGGAATTTACTTTTAGGATATATTTTAACTCCGATTTGCATCTATCTTTCAAGCTAATGAACCCAGATACTAAAAACATGCACTCAACATTATCAATGCTCTCTCTCTCTCTCTCTCTCTATATATATATATATATATATATATATGTGTGTGTGTGTGTGTGTGTTCATATACATATATATCTATATCTATCTATCTATATATATATATATATATATATATATGTAGATAGATATAGATATATAGATAGTATATATATATATATATATATATATATATATATATATATATATATATATATATATATATATATGTGTGTGTGTGTGTGTGTGTGTATGCTCCACTCCACCGAACACAAAAAAAATTATATGTATGCTCACAGAGCAGAAAAAGCCAACAGGAAGAGAAATACCATATGGTTCAACCCACTGTACAGTAAAAACATAAAAACAAATATAAGAAAAAATATTCTTCAAACTCTTACACAGACACTTCTTAGAATCAAGCACTCTCCACAAAATATTCAACAAAAACACAGTTGCACCAAGAACATGGCACAAATAATAAAAAAGCACAACAGGAAAACTATCAACACACCACCCGAACAAATTAAACCCACATGTAACTGCAGAATAAAGAATAAATGTTACTTAAGCAGTAATTGCTTACAAAACAATGTAATATGCCAAGCCACAGTAGAATCACCAGATAATGAAGAAAAAATATACATAGGAATAACTGAAGGACCCAGGAAAAAAAAATTATACACGCAAAATATCTTTCGCAAATAGTAAATACATGAACAGCACAATGCTTTCTAAGTATATCTGGAAAATAAGGAAAAGAACATCAGCCTACAACAATCAATCCAAAAAATGCAAACTTTGCTTGGAGGGAAAAATAGCTATTTTTACCTCCCCAGACTAAAACAAACAATTAAATAAATGCTCAGAACTCATCTCAAAACGCAGACAGGAAAACAAATTTTTACTATGTTAAATAAAAATCAAAAACTAAAGAATAAATAAAAATAAAGAAACTAAAAATAAGAAACAAATTAACAAATCATTCCTGCCATAATAACTGTTAGAATAGATGAAAAAGAATAATAAAAATAAAAATAAATAAGAAAAAACAAGTATAAATAATCAATCCAAATAAATAAATAAATAAAGTAAATTAAGAAATTAACAAACCATTCCCAACAAAATAACCATTAGAATAGGCTACAACAATCAATCCAAAAACTGGACGAAAAAATGGCTATAATTACCTTCCCAGACCATAACAAATTACTACATAAACGATCAGAACTCATCTCAAAAATTTTGACTATGTTACTTAAAAACCAAAAACCAAAAAGAATAAATAAAAATATATAATATGAATATAAATAAGAAAAAACAAGTAAAATAAATTAATCCAAATAAATAAATCAATAAATAAACAAATTAACAAACGACTCTTCCAAAATAACCATTAGAATGGACTACCCACAATGCAACACTGACCCATATATATAAATAATCAAGAAAAAACCCAACATATGTGGCCGGATGATTGTGTCTAGCATGAAACAGTCTGTTGCCTCTGAGTGTTGACTTCAATGTTCACTTTTATATTTACATACGCTCTATATCTGATATTGAGCACTTTATCCCATAAATATAGCACACCTTAAAACTATATTTCTTGATATATATATATATATATATATATATATATATATATATATATATATATATATATATATATATATATATATATGGTGTTTCAAAAGTCTATGTCACATTCTAAGAACTCTTATATCATGAACTACAAAGGGTACCATGACTGAAGGGTACCATTTAAAAGTGTCAAGTTTTCTTCTGTTAATTTAATTTTAATTTAATTAAATTTATGGTAGACAGTATCTGAATACAACTCTGTTTTACAGATGGGTCGGACATTCTGGACTGACTAATCGTGTGTTTCTGCAATGGCCACCTAAGTCTCCAGACTTCATGCGAGTATATGTAAGGCCTTGTGTTTGTCCCTTCCCTTCCCAGAGACATGGATGATCTGAAGACATGAATAACTGAAGTCTTAGCAACAATCGTCAACACTGCTTGGTTGCATTTGGCAAGAATTGGATTATTGTTTAAATGTGTGTCATGTAACCTGCAGTGCTCACATTGAACACATGTAAAAACCTGTATAGAAACGTGAAAATATTAGCTTTAAAACACTTTGTATACACACACACACACACACATATATATATATATATATATATATATATATATATATATATATATATATCTCACATTGTGTGGAGGAAGATCTGCCAAGATGAAATGTTCTAAGACCCTGGACACAAATATTGATATTCTAGTGATTAAAGCATTTCCATCTTAGTAAATTCATTTCTCTTTTAATAGTAGCATTTTTAAAATCAATATTATGGTTAGACTCCTCATGTTATGCATGCAACTAATGCATTGAGTGTGTTGTCTTATAAAAGATCCTTTTTTGTTCATAAAATCTCTCCATGTGATACTATGAGATATATGACATGCTAGGGTCACTTGACGTGTCCTGATACCTGAATCATCTCTTTGAGGTCAGGCATATGAGTTGATCTCGGGCTTCCTCAATCCATAGTTTGTGGTGCGATGGACCCTGTCTCAGCAACACAGTGATAAACAACAGCAAAATTTGGATGACTCAGCTGCATTTGGTCTGGAAACACAATCTGATAAGCCATGCAGCCTTGCAGCCATATGTAAAAATCATATCTGCCTGCTCATGATATGAATATCCTGTCATTGTTATATGGAACACTTCTCAGTTAACTCACTACTACACACATTAAATGTTGAAAATAGACTAGCTACAAATGTACACAAAAGACAAATATAACCTAGTCTACATGGCAACAGAGTGCCAACTATTGTAAACTTAATAACTCAAAAATGAAGGCTTTGAGGACCTATGTTTACGTGGACCTTTGTCTTTGATTGCTGTAAGGAACCTACCCACAAAGTTTGTAAAATTATTGTTGGTACATATATATATATATATATATATATATATATATATATATATGGGTGAGTGGTTAGAATGTTCACTTTCTGATTATGAGACCCAAATTCAAATCTCACCATGGACGATTAGTCAGGAAGGAGACTTCTTGATGTTATCTGAATGGATTGAGGTCGATCCCAGCATGTGGCATCTTTAGAAAGTTCCTAGAAACCATACCACAGGTTGACCCAAAACTTGTGAGTGAAATTGGGTATACAGAACTTTTGAGGGTCCACGATAGCTGTGCTAACACAAAGCCACAACTCATCATGGCCAAGGGCTTGAGCGTGCTCGCCTTGTTCAAATTGTTGAATCACACTAGATAACATGCTTTCTCCCAGAAACTGTAACTAAGGTCTGTTCAGCATAGTTGCAGTATAAACCATAGGTGGGCTCTGTGGGTGTTGAGCAAACACAAATGTGCCTGAGCGAGCGTCTGCAATAGGGATCAGCTAGACGGGTATCCTCGAATACGAGTGGTCAGCTATTATATATATATATATATATATATATATATATATATATATATATAATGTGTGTGTATGTGTGTGTGTGTGTGTGTAAGAGAGAGGAATTGTCTTTATCAGCTTGGGAAATAATAAAAGGCTCTTTTGAAATCCACCCAATTTGACTAAAACATATTACCTCATCTCAAACAAACCTTGATTAGTGAAAGGAAGCAGTTTAATCAATGGCAATGAATTTATTCCAACCCAATAAAAACTGGACTTATACAAACTGACAAACTGCCAAGAAATATTCTTAATCTGGCCTGCACTGGCATTTTATTAATTTTATAGCAACTTTTACATTTATTTTAATTAATTTTTAATTATTTTTATTTTATTATTTTATATTTTTTATTTAATTATTATTATTAATTAATTAATTTATTATTCAATTTATTAATTATTTAATTTATTTAATTATTTATTATTTTATTATATTATTTTATTATTTTATTTATTATTTTTACTTTTATTTTATTTATTTTAATTAATTTTATAGCCACTTTTGCATTTTGCATTTTTTCATTTTGTAGTGACTTCAGCATATTATTCATTTAATAGCCACTTTTTCAGGTAGTTAATTTTATAGCCACCTCTCCATGTGATTCATTTTATAGCCACTTCTGTATTATTTTAATTTTGTAGCCACATATAAATTTTTGCAATTTTAATTAATCACTTTCGTATTTCACATTTTTTTAGCTACATTTTTTCATCTTATAGCCACTTTGAACTTTTTTCCATTTTGTAGTGGCATCTGCATGTGTTTCATTTAATAACCACTTTTCAAATTTTTTAATTTTTTTGCCACTTCTGTGTATTATTAACACCTGTCTGATGTCTTCCAACTTTCTTTCTAAAATCTTCATATCTGTTTGAGGATAATGCTCCCTGGTTGTTCTAAATTCTTAGCACAACCAGGTTGATCTTGAAGATTCTGATTACCTGAGGCAAATTTTGGAACCAACAATGCATGATCCATCCAAAAGCAGACTTAAAACTCTAAGAACTGTTGGTGCTATCGGTTGTTTTGAAAGTCTAACGGCCAAGTCTGAATTCATGGAGCATAATGACATGAAAATCATATTTATTCATCTTTGAATAGCCCAAAAATAAAGAATAAATGTTATGAAAAAGTTCAGACAACATTCAAAAGAAACACTGAGCTTTAAAATAATAGATGGATATTCACAAAAGCAAAAGGAAACAATGCAAAAAGCAAACCATTTATTTTGCTTCAGTCCGATACATATATGTATCTATGTATGCCTATGAAAATTGATTTTTATTTACATGGAGCTGTTTGTAACTATACATTTAATGAAGTAGATATGATTTATTCAAAAATTATAACATAAATATGTTATAAAATCACTACAAAAATAGCCATTTTGTATGAACACCTCTGGTGTCTTATCAAGTGATGATGTTGAATATAGAATAAAAGGTTTTAAATGTTTCAAATCAATCAGGCAGGATTGATTCGAACCTTTTAAAACCTTTTAAAACCCTTTATGGGAAGCTTTGACATGCTAAATCAGATTGGAAACTAGATCCCAACCGTTTTACTGTTGAAATACTTAAATGTAATCACCACTTCTAATTTTCTAACTTTCTTTTCTCGCACTTCTCACCTGTGGAACTCACTTCCCTTTCCTTGCTCCCCTGATAGCTACAGTCTTCAAAAATTTAAATAAACCATCAATCGCCATCATCTATCTTTTTGAACTCCGTTTAGCTTTTATCCTTTCCTCGGTCTTCCTACACTCATTCTTTTCTCTCAGCTTCACTCTCTGTAGCACCCTATGTACCAGTGGCATTCCAGCCTTGCTTGGAGTGAAATGATTAATATATATATATATATATATATATATATATATATATATATATATATATATATATATATATATATATATATATGTTATAACCTAGAAAAGGTTAACGAAAAGAGGAATAACGAAAACGGTGGTTGGAAATGAAATGCTAATCCTTATAACACCAACAAAATACAATACTCGCCAGCGGCATGAAGTATGTAAACCACTGCTTAGACTGCATATAACCTCCGCTTGCAATAGTGTCCAAGGTATTTATGAGGATTGGGACATGCCAATTAGAGTTTATAGGTATGGTATGTAACAATATATATATATATATATATATATATATATATATATATATATATATATATACACAAGTATATGATTGGTGTATACGGAATAAATTCTAATAACCAACAAGATCGTTAATTAATTTGAAACACTTAAAACCGTTTATTTTACATTCAACATCATCACTTGATAAGACACCAGAGGTGTTGAAACAAAATGGCTATTTTTGTAGTGATTTTATAACATATTTATGTTATAATTTTCGAATAAGTAATTATATATATATATATATATATATATATATATGTAGTAGGCATCTGTTTATCCTGTGAGGTTAATTTAGTGATGTGTCTGTTCAAAATTCAGTCCTTTGGTGGTGAAAGTAGAGTGACCTCTCTAGGGTGCAGGCATGATGATTGTATATAGAGGCAGTGCATTTCCCAGACTACATGGCTCTCCTCTCAGCCATTCCGACAAGATCCAAAAGAATACAGGGTATTACATTTGGGGACAGTTTGGCTGCAGGAATTGCTGGAAAGTTGTCACTCTTGACAGCCAACTGCCTTCAGGCTTCCACAATGGGTCTTCTGCCTGGAATTACTTCCATTAGCATTTCTGTATTTGGATATGACTACAAGGCAGTGGAGGCTTACATATATATATATATATATATATATATATATATATATATATATATATATATACCAGGTGTAACAGCATGAGATAATTGCCCATCTCAGAAAATGTTTAATATTTAAAAAACACTAAACTAAATGAATTTTTTTTTCCCAGGTTTTCAGATAAGACCATCTTGATGCAATTTATCACAAGCATCACTGAAAAATCACTTAGAGTTATTGAGCTAGAAAGAGAACATGTTAAAATCATTTCACTATATCTTCCCAACTGAGCAACAGTAAGAGGTAAAAGATCATTCAGGCCTTCAGTAATAGCACCGACATTCATACACTAGCTCCCATCTTCAAAGTCCATTCAAGAGCCATCAAGAGAATGGTAAATAAATTTAAAAAAGAAGGAACAGCAGAGAGGAAAACTAGATTAGGAGCTCACATCAGGAAGAGGGATCATCACTTCAATTTAGAGCTAAATACATTCTTATTGTTCAAAGTAGAGTCTAATAATGTTATAAAAATCTTGGAGAATTCCAGTAAGATATCTTTAATCATTTTTAAGATACAAAAGTTCAAATCATAATAAAACAATTGGACAATTTTGCTGTTACAACCACAATATAGCTATCTATCCATATATACATATGTGTGTATCGGGTGGGGGGGGTATTTAGGTTG
>CAHIKZ030000480.1:260000-287500 GCA_903632075.3 Acanthosepion pharaonis
TTATGACCATGGAATATTAGTGTTTAAGCCTTTTTATTATATCCTTACTCTGTCCTGGACTTTGAGTTCTACCTGGATTCTATCCTCTTGGAATTTGTTTTTATACAAAAAAATATATATGTATGTGTATGTATGTATGTATGTATGTATGTATGTATATATATTTATATTTTTTTGATATATGTGTATATTCACCACTTATATTATCTCTCTCTCTCTCTCTCTCTCTATATATATATATATATATATATATATATATATATATATATATATATAAGAGAGAGAGAGAAAGAAATTTGAGAGATATGATAAAATAGTTTTTAAAGTATGCAATATATATGAGCAAAAGTGCGAAATGGAGAGAAAAAGATACAGAGACAGCATATATAAATATGAAAGTGGATACTGAGGTTAACACTAAGTCCTAGCATTCTGTTTTTCTGTTTGAACACAATTTCAGGACTGAAGATTGCATTCAAGTATGAAACTGACTGTCACTGCTTGGTATTGACTTCAATGCCCACTTTCATATATATATATATATATATATATATATATATATATATATATATATACAAAACATTATTCTGATGTGAATTCTTAATTTCACCAATTAAAAATCTGTGTGAGCATTACATGTCTAGCATCATTACCTGTATTTATATGTACACAAAATTTATTAAATTTTATATTAAACTACTTTCAGAGCATATGTTATTTATATAAAACTACCTTTATTGGTATATGTATAAGCAGTGTTATGAAATGTAAAGGTGTATCAGGTGTAAGGTGTTTATGCTTGGGTTTCATTCCCAAGTTGACCCAGTTTATAGATGCTAGATACAAATTAAATAGCCTGTATTCCAAAAACTGAAAAAAAAAAAAATCTGAAAACTGAAGCACTTCCAGTCCCAAGAATTTTGGATAAAGGATTCCCAACCTGCATCTAATTCTGAGAGAACTCAATCAAGCTTTAACGTACTACTTGGTTGAATCATAAGTTATTTCCATCTCTGCAAACTGTATTGATGAATAACATCAAAACAAATAATTATATATGATAATTAAGAATAAATATGGGGTGTACACAGGGGATTAGAGGAGAAATGTTTTTGTTTGACATGATTATGCAAAGGCTCCATATAGCAAGAATAAAACAGGTAAACATTTTCTAAATTGATTCATATGTTCTACTCCACCCACCATATTCACCTGATCTCAACAGTTATCACCTTTTTTGATTGCTGCAAAATGTTTTGATGGGGGGAAAACTTTCTCTAATGAGAACCAGATTCAAGAGTTCCTCAAAAGCTTTACCTATCAAAATCTGCAGAATTTTTCTATCGAAAGGCTACCTGATAAGTTTCAACAAGTCATTGCGAATAATGGTGAATATATAATTGAATAAAATGTAATTGCAGTTTATTTTTTGAAGAATAAAGTTGATAAACAAAAACGGAAATTATTTATGAGTCAAACTAATGGCTTATAAAATGAAAATGCGAGACATTTTCCTTTGGCAAGTGCTTAAAATATATTTTTGGAAATGACTATAAATGTCTGACAAGTAAAAATAAATCAGATTTTTAATCTCTGGCTTCACAAAAAATAGTTTTCATGAGTTCTTGTCAATTTTCCTGCAGCTGAATCGCTTATTTTATTTGCAATTCTATAAATATTTACACTTCCTATGACCTTATTATGGATTTTAGTAGAAAAATGGTAAAAGCCTCAACAGAATATAACTTAGTTCCTTTTGGATTAGAATTTCATGTTATTGCAACTTTCAGTACTTTTGATTTACTTAAAAAGCCACTAAATAACAGGGCAGACTGGTTCCTCTAGCCATGGTTGGCAACCAGTCTAGGGAAAGAAAAACTGGATTCAAACCTGAGAAGAGCTGTTTGGAAATTTTGTGAAACACTCTCCACCATTTTTATGCTACCAGTTCTTTCAAAAAGTGTGGCTGGTTCTACACAAGCCTTTATTATTAAATGGTGTAATAGTTAGCAAGCTTGTCTTGTGAGATCACTTATGACTAAATAGTGAGATGAATCCTCATTAGGTGCTCCATACTTCTGGCATTGTGCCACATCTAACCTATACTTAGAAAATCACCATATGTGTGGATAAATTGGCAATTCAGTTCTAAAATTTATACATTAAAATCATACAGGGGTTTTCAATAGGGCAAAGTTTCATGGTTTCGGTGGGAGGGAATCTTTTCCTTCTGTTTTTTATTTACTGGATTTTGTTTATTAAATTACAGCAGAGGTTCTCAACCAGGGGAAGGATCTTAGGGTTTCAGTGAGGGGAGAGGTCTTTTACTATTTCTTTCTTTTTATTTATAGAATTTTGGGTCTGTCTATATTTCTGAGATGAGGTATTATGTACAGTATTTACATTAGTCGGACTTTGTCGCCATATTTGTCCTCAAGGTCACATGGCACAGTGGATAAAGGCGTTGGTTAGATCCAGTGACAGACCCTATTCTTAGCTGGTGCATTTCATCCTCTGAGAGAATTTATCAAGGCAGTGTTCCTGGCCTAAATATTCAAGAATTCTTATTAGAAAAATATGCACTCTCCAACAGGATTCAAACCTGCATTCCCCTAGGAAAAAACATCATTAGATCTGACATGCTTTGATCTCTCAGCTATGGAGCATGTTGATGGCCAAGCAAAGTCTGAATAGTGCCTAAAAATCAATTCCTTAAGAATTTGCTTAGTTTATGTTAAGATACAAAACTGTGAAGATATGTTCATTTTGAGAGTTGGAGAAAAATCTGTGTTTAAAGGCAATATTCACTAGTCAAAATATAAATAACATAAATAAAAAAGAAATATTTCTCAATTTCTGATTTCAAAATATGTTTCAGTTCTTTAAATTCTTTTTCAATTCTTTTAAACTTTCTTTTGTAAAACTCAATTGAAATAATTTGCTTGGTTATTGGGGTAATAAAAGAAATATCTCCACCAACTCCCCTTTCTATCCATTACAATAAATATCATTTTGTTCTACATAAGCATCTACTTGATGTTGTCATTATATTACAATTTATTAAACTAAGTCACTTTCACGATAATAGAATGTATACTCTGCCTAGACAAACTAAGTATGGATTCGAATTCTCTGGATGCTGAAAAAGACCTTTAAAAACTTCTTGGAGGAACGTTGCAACAGAACATTCAACAAGTTACATTACTTAACAATGTATGTCTCGGCTAGCATGAGTATTTCTCAGATGCAGTCACATATGAAGAAACCCAAGAAATCCTGAACAACTAGTCTCTCGCAATGAGACACTAACTTCCCTCAGAAAAGGGGGATCACTCTACTACCAACTTTTCTAATTCTGAAGGTGAACAGTCTCGGCATCAAAGAAGGCAAGAGCATGTCAGTTTGAAGCATCCACACTCAGAACTATTCTGTAACCTTATCAGATCCTGAGGAAGAAATACAATAAGAAGAAATAAAATAAATACTGATAAGGTTGAGCCACCCAAAAAATCCCAAAGGATCCACAAGATGCCTGGTCATTTGAAAGATTCTCTTCCAAAGAAATGAAATAAATACTGGGGGAGAATGTAGTAATAAAATAAACATATCACTATCTCCCCACTCACTTATAACTGCCCATTACAATAAATATAACCTTTCTCAGTGCTTAAGCTTAGTCTAATAAAGCTTTATATAGTTATTACCTAATATAAGATCACAATTAAGTTACAAATTATAATTAACTAAGTTTCTTTGTTTTTTTTTAAAAATTAAGCTTAATTTTATGATACAAGCAAACTGAAATTGTCTGTTAGCACAAATATAAATTCACTATATCTATACTGTTAAAATATAAAAGTTTAATTCTCTTATAGTCAGACCTGTTTCATATTAGATTGAGTCAAACTGTAATGTTAAATTCTCTGTGACTTCAGACTGATTCTTATTTCTGGAATATTCTTGTGTTTCTGATAATCAAAATCAGTTCTTGCATTCATTTTGTTTTCTTTTTTCACCAATTTAGAAACTTCTCCCTCAATGAAAATCACAGAACCAATATGATTGGTCAGTTGAACAGCTCCTGACAACAGACATAAAAACATCACAAATAGAGCGACTCACTGCTGTCTGCTGTTCTAAATTGTTTGATATTGTTTTTGTCTATCAAGAAAGAATTCTAAGTGTTGTTTCAGATTTACTGACAGTGTAAAGTCTATACACTAACTTTTTCATTCAAATTGACCTTTATGATATAAAGTATAGTCTAATTATTTCATATTTAATCTGAAACAAAAATATTCAAAATATATGGGTGGACAGAATGGTCCACCCATCCATTGGACAAGCTGGGTTGCTAGACAACAATCTCAAAATGTCCTTCTTCTATGTGGCATGTCCCTCCAAGATGTTAGTGATCATGGCTCTCCACAATTTCCTGTCTATTGTAGCTCTTAATAATGTTTGTCTTTTTGCTATCTCTTCTAATCCCTGCTGCCAACCATCTTGCACAAGCTCGTTAGGTAGGTGTTATGGTCCGGTTCCTTGTACCACGGTGATGGTCCAAGGTAGAACCAATAAAGAAGAACTCGAACGCAGATATGGAATAACACAGATATATTACAAACAGGAATATATACAGAGAATTAGAAAGTGTTAGTACGAACAATCAGGTTTAATAAGGAGAACAATGTAGTCTCGACCAGTATCACTATTCCAATGTCTTGCAGTAATTGTTTGAATGCGACTCTGTTTCGGACTGCCTCTGACTCGACTGACTGACTTGCTCGCTCTGACTGACTGATGGACCTCACTTCAGACTGAACAGTATTTAGTTACCCCCACAAGGCCAGTTTAACATGGGATCTCCGAGCACGTGGGCTTGGCAAAAAATATGCCCTTTGAACTTGTATAAATGGGTTCAGGGTCAGTTTACCTCCCCAAAAGAGACTCCGCCCTTCGGCGTAGCCTCGTTCGGGTTCCTCCCCACCTGAAGGCAGAGAGTTCAACCGATCAGCCGGTCATCTTACTTCAGACTGAACTCTCTGCTTCTTCTTGAGGTGCAGTATTTGTTACATATGGAATAGTCCATTATGTTATTATGGGTAATGTCCCGTAACTGTAGGTTATGTGCTGTTTTCCTCCGTTCCTTGCCCTAATTATGTCCTGTGAGTGTTAAATTTTCAAAGCCCTTTTCCCTCATTGCATACCCTAGAAATTACAACTAGACTTACAACTTAACTCATGTTAAGTATAAGTGTCTTTTTAGTTTCCATTTTTTCTAAAACTTTGTCATTGTTCACATCATGAAAATAAAATCAGTTACATGAAATGAGTTTTTCACAGTCTCTACACAAAAATGTGCCAGACCCCCGTGCACCTTTGGCTAACTAATTTACCATGTTCGCTTTCCTCGTTAGACTGCATTGAACATCAGTTATCAACTGAACTGACATTCCCTAATCTGTTTGAACTCTGATTGCTAACATCCTGCGATTTTGCTGCCTGGATGAACATTATGTTAAATGCACCCATGCAAGTACAAGTCAGTCATCGTGTCATTAGAACTGACTGCATTGAGTGTTGTTATGGTAAATGTTGCTTTGTAGTTTAAAAATTTAGGTTGATCAGAACATTCTGAAACAAAAAATTATTTCACTAATTTTTCTTTTTTTTTTTATGTCTACTTTGTTTTTTATTTGATAAGTATACACAATTTTGGGGTTTTTTTTCAGCTTACGTTCTTGTGATTTTCTTTCGGTACCTATTTTGGTGAGCAGTACTTCAGTCAGAAGACTAGGCAGAATTGGTTTACTTTATTGCCGTTCCTGTATTTAAAACTAATTTTTTAAGTGCATTTTTCAATCCACTGTTATTTCTTATTCCTATTTAGCAGGCACTTTTGTTTGTGTTGAAACAAAGAGCAACTCTAACATGTAAACCCAATAAAAATGACATTTATAGACATAAGAAAAAAATTCAACTGCTATCATAATTCATGTCTTTTATTAAAATCTATATATAAAATTGTGACTTCCATTAGTCTGTCCATCCATATATTGACTGATCAAAACCAAATTTTGGGAAGAAGTGCAAACAGGTAAGGGGCATAGCTGAGAACAATAAATTTTCCTTAAAGTTTTCAAAAATTTAATAAAAATAAAAAAAAATAAAGATTGGTTTGTGAAATTAAATGAAATGTAGAATTTGTAAATTTCAACAAAAAATGTTAGTGATAACTTCAACAATACTAAATACTACTACTAATAATAATAAGTGGTTGATCTTCTTGTTTTAACATTTAAATTTTGATTTCTTGAATTGTGTATTGAGCACTTTTTAATGCAACCATTTACTTGTCTAATCTAACCCTGACCAACAACTGTTTATCCTATATATATATATATATATACACACACACACATATATATATATATATATATATATATATATATATATATATATATATATACAACAAAAAATAAAAATTACCTCACCATAGAAAATAGTCTATTTTAAGGTATTTGTATGCACCAATACACACACACAAAGGATGCTGAAAAGTTCTTAGACCAACCACTTCCCAATATATTTTAATTTTTGTTTATTAGTTATTATCAGAGTCCATATAACCACTCCTAGGGGCTGATGATAGCCACATACAGACAGCTTGAAACAGACTACTTTCTATGTTGAGGTAATTTCTGTTTTTTTGCTGTAAAAAATACATATGCTCTGTTATAATAAATACATCAAGCTCTCTGTGGATCAGTTTTAATAACTAATATTACTAGGATCCACCTGGATTATATACCAACTGATTGATTACCCGTACTATATATTTATACACACACACACACACACACACATACATACATATATACATACATATATACATACATATATATATATATATATATATATATATATATATTTTAATTTAAATAAAAACAGACCACTTTAAGGTTCCATGTAATAAATTATTTCACCACAGCCCTTTCAAAAGGACGGCGAATCATCAGAGTTTACTTCAAAACAAAAAATGAAAAGAAAATTTACACATTTTTGACGGGCCATATTAAACATATGTAAATTAATGGAACTCACTTATGTCTTCTCTCTCTCTCCACTCACTTCCTCACTTTGTTGATTTACATATGTGTAATATGGCCCATCAAAAATGTGTAAATTTTCTTTTCCTTTTTTCTTTGGAAGTAAAGTCTGATGATCCACAGTCCTTTTTAAAGTGGTCTGTTTTTATTTAGATTATTTGCTCTGGATTTACATTGAGCTCTCTGGATTTTATCCTCCTTAGGTTTACCCATACGGATTACCTATTTTTTTATAAACTAACTAACTATATATATATATATATATATATATATATATATATATATATATTTATGAATAAAAATGACAATAGGAAAACTGGTAATTATCAAAGCAAAATACGAAATATTTTGCTTTGATAAAGTCCACATTGGACGAAAACGTGTCAGCAATTACCAGTTTTCCTATTGTCATTTTTTATTCATAAATATTGTCTTCTCTACCGATTAAATCGGAGAAATTTTCATATATATATATATATATATATATATATATATAACATCCATTTTGTTGCATTTTTTGTTTATGTTCAGTCATTATTATTACAATTATTTCAAGGAATGTCTTATGCTGCAATTTACTGATCAAGAATTAAGCATAACAAATAGCTATGTGATATCATTTCTTCACCAATTTTTATCTACAAAAATTCCAAGAATTTTAACTGTACTGAGCATAAACCTGATTCTATATTAAAAAAATCATATCTATAAAAGTTGCATGATTTTGAAAGTACAAATAGTTTAAAGTAACATGACATCCATTACTAAGCAAGTATTAGGTTGGTGCAAAAATAATGACGTAATAATGTCGTTTTTTGACGTATTTTTTAACGTCAAAAACGACATTATTACGTCATTATTTTTGCACCAACCGTATACAAATCCTTCAATATTAAACTAAAGTTGTAAAAAAAAATGGACATTATTTATTTTATGATCATTTCATCTACTTTCCTCAGGTTTCTCTTATGTCATAATTTAATGATCAGGTGCAGGTCATAACAAATAACAATGGTCGATACTATTTACATTGTTCGAACTGTTGTCCTCATCTTTGTTGCCATATTCACAAAGTTTCAACCATTGTTTGCTCTGGCCTTCTTTAGGTAATTGGAATTTCGAACAAGAACCCCTTATTTCATTCATCAGGGTAGATTGTTCTTGTTCCACGTGCCATGCCTCTTCCAGATGTCTCAGTATCAGTTATCTCCCTTTTAACTCAACTCTCCAAGTTTTTGTTCACCTAAGCTGTAGCCAGGTACTGAACTCATAACTCTTTGGGTCAAGTCACTGAATTTAACCAACACTTTTATCCAATGGACCATGTGTCTATGAGCTCACAATCCAAATAATTACAATGCCTCATCTCAGAAATGTATAGAGATATTGAAATGACAATGATCATGCCTTTTCTTCACCTCTCTACACTTACAAAAGCTTTCTCAGATTTTTGGCTGTCCCAAATAATGCTGCTTTCTGAACTTCAAATCATGGGCCCAATTCTACCCAGCTAGTCCCAAGGGTGCCTATAACAACAGGAACAACATCTATGTTTTGTTTGTGTGTGTGTGTGTGTGTGTGTGTGTGTGCATCACTGTTTTGTATGCCAGCTGCTCAGCAGTGGACAACAGATATTGACCAAAAAATAATTGGCTGCTTGCTGCCCTCTTTGGAGGACATTTGTAATTCTCATTGTCGTAACAGAGAACAGCACAAATCCCAGGTACTTGCTTGAACTGTTACCCTAAGGAAAACATTTTAGGTCTATTAATTCTAAGATAAAGTGCTTGAGGGACAGCTTTTATCCTTGGGCCCTGTGTAAAATGAACACTGCTGTATGCTGACAATTTTCAACTTATTTTAAATATTATTACTGTGCGTATTATTCTGTGCATGTGTTGTAGCACCTGTGTATTACACAGTAACAAGAACAATAAATAAATAAAATAAAAATAAATAATGATAAAGATGTTTGTCTGAATAATAAAGTATACAATGTTAATTACTAACCGCAAAAGTTTCAACATAAATTGTTAAATTATAAATTATTTTATATTTTAATAAATAAGAACTCTACAATGTCCTCAGATATGGGCAGTGAACGAGAACAATGAATTTGGTGACATAGTAGTTGTGATTTCAATCCCTGGGTCAAGCAGTGTGTACTTGCACTCAGCAAAAATGGGCAACCAATAACTGAGCAGTATTAAAAATAAGAAGTAGATAATATCCCTAAACATGGACAGTGGAATGATACAATATAGGAGCCACTGATAAAGAAAGAAAAATGACAGAAAGTCTTCAACAGCAGCAGCAGGTGCAACATCAATCAGCAAGCAGGTTAGGTTTACAGCTCCAAGTTCATTAATCCACTAGGCCACTTTGTCGCAGTGTTGGTTTGTGAGTTTCAATCACTAGGTTGGGCAGTGTGTACTTGGGTAAGCAATAACTAAACAGTACTAAAAATAAGAACTAGACAATATCCCTTCACATAAACAGTGGAACATGAACAGTCTACCCCTGTAGATTAAATAAAGTGTTCATTTCAGGTTACCCAGGTTGATTTACACGTAGTGAAAGCAAGAAACTACAATGGCTGAAACATTGGGATCAGAATAAAGAGACAGCAATATTCCTAATATCACTATAAATAACAGTTCTTTAAATTCATTTTCATTTCCTTTCTGTTGAATTAAGTGGGCAAGCAATAAGAGAGCAGTACTAAAAATAAGAACTAGATGAGCTATTCCTAGATATGGGCAGTGGAATTAGAACAGTCTACTTCTATAGTTTAAATAAAGGGTTTAGTTCAGAATTACCTGTAATTTATCCAGATCAATATACCTCTGAAGAAGACCAGAGGACACAACAGCCGAAACGTTGTAAATAGTGTAAATAATGAGAAACAGGTTCATCTGAATATTAAAGTATACAATGATGATTAAAAGATCCTGACCTGAAAACTTCCAACATAAATTATTTAATTTTATTATTCTATTTATTATTCTATTTATATCATTCATTATTAGAGTGGTTTTTATTCTGTTCATTACTTAATTTATTATTAGATTTGCTCATTCTTTATGCATAGAATCTAATTTCCTGAAGATGACATTCATTGAACAATGAAAGTATCACAGAGAAAAGATCTATTTACATCACGATCTCAAGGCAAATATCTTAAAAGCGATATGCCAGATTTTCTCTATTTTATTTTCTCAAACATTTTTTGTAATGAAGATATCAAAGGTTTGACAAGTAATCAATAAAAATCATATCAATTTCATGCATGACAGACATTTTTTTTTTTTTAAAGAAAAAAAATGATGTAGCTGCCAAAAAGAAAAAAAGAAAAAAAAAAAAGAAAATCTGCTCAATGATTCGATGGAACTGACTTGGTCATTGTAAGTAGAAAGCTCATTAAGAGGTGTACATGTAGACATCGCCAGACTGACTGGTTCCATCCATTTGTTCATACCAATAAAAGAAATTGTGCGAATGGCATGTATTTTTTTTTTTATTTGCCTCAAATTAGAACACACACATTATCAGTAGTGGCCCTTGAGCTATAAAAGGTCATTTCACAAATAAATTATACCTGCTTTGTACAATTTTTCTAATTGTTTCCAATTATTTTATCAAAAAAGTCACAACGTAACCAACGATTACTTGTGCTTAATAACAGAATGTATAAACTTCCCTAATCTAAAACCAACTTTAAAGAAATAGACACTGGGAAACAACACATTACAGCTAAGAGTTGCCATGTTGTGTCCACGGAGTCAAATCACTTTCATTCCCTCTGTATTCTGAATGCATTTGGAAAAGCATCCACAGAACAAGCATCTCATTGGAACTTCCTTCTTACATTTAGAAGACATTTCCCCAAGAGCTGTTGGTTCCATGAATGCTTCTCCAAATGTTGCGCTTTTAATCTCTTCAAGCCAAGCTGCCATCATTTATATCACACATCTCATTCAGTCTCGCTCTACCTTCCCTGACTCTTGAGCTCTGTATTTGGTGAAAATTAGTAAAACAAAACAAAAAAATCCTTGTAATTAATTCACCTTAATAATTACAAAATTAATTATTTTACAAATTTGATATTCACTGATTCATACATTTAAAAATGCTGTAGATCATTTGTAGCAAAATCGTTACAATTTTCGCTTTCCAACCATGAGACCCAGTGTGAATCTTTTCAGGGTCAGTATATCAGGGAGGTAACTTCTTGATATTATTAGCCTGGGGAGGCAATCCCAGCATGCTGCACTATTGGAAAAGGTCTGAAAACCATATCACAGTTTTGACTTGAGCCTTGGAAGTGAAACTGGGTAGAGGGAACTGTTCAAAAGCCATCGATGTGACTAAGAGTTTGAGTGTAGTGGTCACACCAGATTATGCACTCTCTCACCCAGATATTTGCAGTATAAACCACAGGTTTTTTTTCTGTGGGTGTTAAAAAAAACTCATCTGCAACAGGAATAGGCTAGTTGCCCTAGCAGACAAGTGAGCTTGGAAATGAATAGCCAACAATTATTTTTTCCTTAATCATTTCAACCCAAGCAAAGTTGATAAAATGTGAGGGATTATTGAGTGTTAAAGAAACAGAGAGGACCATAATGAACAAGATTAGCAGAGACAGATGATGATGATGATTGTTACACTTTTGAAGAATGTGGTTGAAAGCAAATCAAGAAGCCAAAAGAGAGTTTTACAAGTGAGAAGTGTAGGAGAAGAAACTATTATCATAGAACTTACGGTTACAACAAGCAATTTCAAAGTGAAACCATGAGACCTAACTTCCAATCTAGCACTACTTAAATTCATGAAGTCCAGGTACAAAATAGGAAAGCTCATCAGAACAACTGTCTTGAAAATATTTCGAGAAAAAGCATGAGGAAGCTACATTATTGCAGTTGGAAAGTGAGTTAAGTCGAGATGCCACATCAGTACTGGTAACAAAGAAATATAGAAAAGCTTTGATACTAAAAATACTAAAGATCGCACTCACTTTACAAAAGTGTGACTATATTTTTTGTTTTGATCTTCTTATCTCTCTCATCTTTACTATACAGATCAATTGATTCAATAAAAAGTTTCCTTGGCTCTACCAATTAAGTGAATAATACAAATTACGATTGTCTATCCTTTTTGAAAGAACTCTGTCTTCTCTTCTTCCTCTTTTCTCCTTTCTTTCTTATTCTTGCAGTTCATTAATAAATTCTTTGGAATCAATCATATGAAAACTGGTTTGGTTTCTTTGTAATGAATTTCTCTTGTAAGGAATTTTTGGCATTTTTTTATATACCACTAATACTTATTGGCATTCTTTATTAAAGAATTCCCCAATGTTTAATTTCTTAAATTATATTTTGAAATTATATTTGCAAAATTAAAACTTTGACTGATTTTTACTTCTCAAACTAAAAATATATAAAGGCAAAATTGACAATAATTTTTAGATTCTAGCAACAGGCTAAATTATTTTCTATAACTTTGTGATGAGTTATTATCCAACATTGTTTGGACTTCAAATCTCTTTGTTTATTGACTTTACACAACAGCAAAACTTTTTCTGATTTAAGATCAACTGTGGCACAAATCCAAATGATTTGTCAACATTATATAATCAGTAATAGATTTAATAGAAAATCTAACTTTTGCAACCTTCTTACTAGGGTTGATCCCTTATGGGAAAATAGTCTGACTAAAAACTGTATTTACAACATACCATGAATGTGTGGAAAGGTATATAAAGGAAAAATTATCGATCCTTTTAAAGTTAGATTCAAACTTATATTTATAGACACTTTATCCTTAATATTGAGCACTCTTACCCTTAAATATAGTATAACTTAAAACTATATTTTTATCATATTGCATATATATATATATATATATATATATATATATATATATTGTTATAACTGGAAACTAAGGAAATGGAATCACCATTTCAACTATTGTTAAGACATGGAAATACTGCGTTGGACATATTGTATATGTATGAATAAAAAACAGGAGTATCACTTTTGCAGACAGAATTCACCAGACTAAATTGCATTGGTATTGTTATTACAAACCCCCCTTACCAAGTTGTGACATTTTCACAATGAGGAGAGATTTTTACATGCAAATATGTCAAAACTCGGATGTCTAGAAGAATTCTGCATTGAATTGGGAAATATTTTGTCATACCTGGGCCGTTTGGAACAGTTTTTCTTAGCAAATGAAATAGTTCAGGGCCGGCAAACAGAGATAAAATGTAGAGCTATCTTACTCAGTGCCATAAGTGAAAAGATGTACAGAGTATTGGAGGATTTATGTTTACCACTGGGAGCGATTCAGGAAACTTCCTAATGCAGTGTTTTCTAAAAAGAGTTTAATATAAAAATTGTGTACTTATTCTGGGCATATCATGGAATGACTTGAAGCAAGAATTTTCTGAGCTTTTTAAATCAAACTTAGGCACTTTGAAAGATGCAACAACAAAGCAACATATCAAAACCTAACAGTACGCCTTGTCTCATGAAAGTTCGACAAGTACCGTTAATACACCGAGAAAAGGTTGAGGTTGAACTGGATTGCATGGTTACTACTGCTGTTACTTTTTCTAAATGGGCCTCTTCTATTGTTCCAGGCTAAAAGAAAAATGGTCAAGTTAGGAGTTGTGGCAATTTTAAACAGACAGTAAACCCTTCCTTACAGATAGACAAGTACCCTATTTCAAATATAGACAACTTATATTCAAAGTCTCAGATGGACATTGTTTTACGAGATTGGATTTGGATGATGCATATTTACAGATTCTTTTGGAGGAAGAGTCGCAACAACTAACTACTATAAACACTCATAAGGTTCTTTTCAAGTACAGCAGATTGTGTTTTAGAATTGCCTCTGCACCAGGAATTTTTCAATACACTATAGACCAATTAAATCAAGGTATATCAATGACATTTTAATCTTGGGCAAAAATATGGAAGAACAACCAAAATCTGCATTTAAAATTGAAAAGACTATGAGATATGTGCCTCCACCTTAGAAGTGAGAAATCTGAGTGAGGGAAGTCATCAATAGTTTATCTGTCAGAGGATTAATTCCAAAGGAATTCATCCAACTCAGGATAAGGTTAATGCTATTGAAAGAACACCAACTTAGGACTGCACAGTTATTTAGCTTTTATTAATTATTACCACTGATATTTAAATAATATCAGCACTTTTCTAGCTCTACTGTATGTGTTATTACAAAAAGGAGCTTCCTGGAAATGGGAACTAACCAAAATTTTGCATTTGAACAAAAGTTTATTAATATATTAATATGTTTTAGTTCATTACAATCTGAAATTTAAACTTATAATGACTAAGGATGCATCCCCAGTTGGCATCAGAGCAGTTTTATTACATATTATGCTGGATGGAAGAGAAAAAGCAATTTACTTTGCCACAAGAACATTATCAAAATCAGAACAGAATTATGCACAGATAGAACATGAATGACTAGCAGTAATTTTTGGAGTGAGCAAATTCCATAAATACATTTATGGCTGGAAGGTTACAAACATTATTCATCATAAACCCTTGCTTGGGCTTTGAAAAGGGACTTAGTGATATCACACACAATGCTATTGTACAGCGTTGGGCATTGGTACTCTCAAACTACCACTATTAGCTTGTATACAAAACCCAGTTCAAAGATTACCAATGTAGATGAAGTAAGTTGACTACTGGTGGAGGACTATTTTACATTGTTAACTTGTCCAGAAGAAGTGGTACTCTCTATGACAACTTTAGATTCAACTCTTGTCACGGTGAAAATTGTTGCTTTGTATACATGCAGGGAACCCGTGTTATCCCAAATGCATTAGTGGATCATACATGGATGGCCGTACTTTGAATCTCAGGATTTTCAACCAGAGATATACAGGAAGGAGGAGTTATCAGTACAACTGGATCATGTTTTATGGGGATCATAAATGGTTATCCCCATAAAGTGTCCAGATACCATGCATAAAAAATTACATGAAGGTCAACCAGTTATTTCACGGATAAAGTCACTTGCTTGTTGTCATGTCTGGTGGCTTAATTTGGATTCAGGTATGTGCTAGGATAAGGCTAATATGCATCAGCCAAGCATGTTACTTCCAAGGGAATGGCCGGGAAGTACATATAGATTATGCAGGCTTGATCAATGCCAAGTGGACACTTGTGACAGTGGATGCTTATAGTAAATGCATAGATGCACATGTTGTTTCATCACTATCAGCAGCAGTAGTAACAGAACAGATATTGGGGGATGCATTTGTCATACATGGGGGCCCTGATGTGATTGTGTTGAACAATGCCCACAGTTTTACTAGTGAAGAATTTTCCAAATGGCATTAAGCGTGCTTGATGTTTGTCATATCATCCATTTTCAAACAGACTAGCTGAACATGAAGTGCAAACCATCAAAAGTGGGTTAAAAAGGTTCCCAGTGATCTCAAAATTAAACTACTGCATGCCCTAGCTTACTACTGTTTTTTCCACAAACAAAAACTAGTCAGTCACCAGCCATGTTGTTAATGGGTCAACATCCCAGATTTCAGTTTAACCTGGTGTATCCAGATTTATTGACCAAAATGTCAGTGGATAGGAATTGACAGAAAAACAGATTCTATTTGGAAAATGCTGTTATGAACTTTCAAGGGAAACCAAATGGATGTCTGGAGTTCTAAAGGAGCAATTTGGCCCACTGACTTTTCTGCTGTGGCTAGAGGATGGGTGTGTATGGAAAAGACATGGACCGTATTCGTGTGAATATTCCAGCTGAACCGGATACATATCCTGAAGAAGCTAACCAACCAAAGAGAACTCAGACACATACTTTGGAAGGACACTCAACATCAATCACACATGTACCCTACAGAGATAAACTGAAAGAGGAAAATCAGCAATCCAGAACATCTGTCAAAATATATTTTCAGAAACGCAAGGAAGCAGAGAGAAGTAAAGCCCAAGCAACTGCACACAGGCATAAAACTAGACATGACAGGAAAACAATGTAGTGGCCAGCTCTTAGGGAACTTGCCGAAAAGGAATCCACAGATAATAGAATTACATATAGATAGATATGGTATTTATCAATTCACCCACAGGAATTGAATGTGGCACAAGGCCTTTTTAATGTGGGTATGTCTGAGCCCGTAGGCCCAGCCAAAAATAAAACCCATCTAAACCCGTCCAAGCGGGCTAGTTCCGTCAACCTCCCGAACGAAACCCCACCTTCGGCGGAGCTTCGTCTGGGTTCCTCTCTGCAAGCAGAGAGTTCGACAGACACCCGACCCGGCAGCTCACAAAGCGCAGATACTACACTTTGATCCTAGACACCGGGCCGAGCGGGTATAAATATAGATAGATATGGATAGATGATGATGATAGATATGGAAGATGATGATGATGATGATGTAACTATGACAGGAAATGAAACAATTCTTGCCCCGGATAGCTCAGAGTTCTTTTGAAACACCCATGGACATTTCCACCTAAGTAACAGTTCATGACTATAATATTGTTTAATTTAATTTTAAGTAATTGCAGAGGGATGTTGTAACTGAGGACTAAAGAAACGGAAACACTATTTCAACTATTGTTCAGACACAGAAATACCATGTCGGTCATATTGTGTATGTATGAATAAAAAGCAAGAGTATTGCTTCTGCAGACAGAAGTCACCAGAGTATACTGTATTGTCATTGCTATTACAGACCCCCACTTACTAAGTTGTGACATATATATATATATATATATATATATATATATATATATATATATATATATATATATATCAAAGTGTAGAAGAACAAACATTCAGATCTCAGTGTTCAAAACATTAATTTAAAAACAGTGCTCAATACATAAAAGTAAAATAAATATTTATTTATTTGTTATGTAGTGTTACATTAGAAAAATACATATATCCACTACAAAATTGTACAATTTTGTAGTGGATATATGTTCTAATGTAACACTGCATAACAAAAAATATATATATATATATATATATATATATATATATATATATATATATATATGTGTGTGTGAAAAAAGTGTGTATATAAATATAAATATATATGTGAGAACACGATGACAATTCCCCCCACTCCCATAATAACACCAATATACGCAATCTACATAAACCCAAAATTTAAAAAAAATTAACCAGTTTGTCTGACGATCGCAAAAGCGTGAAACACAGGGTCACAAACTCACATCAACCCAACCAAATATATATATATATATATATATATATATATATATATATATGTGTGTGTGTGTGTGTGTGTGAAGGTTCTGAAAAGTTCTCAATCTGACCTACTTCTTAAAAAATCTAACCTATTCACATATTTTTAATCCCTTCTTTGTTGACTTCAGAAATTTTTAATATCCTCTTATCCTTATATATCACAGTTGCTCACTTGAGGCATAAGCACAACTACTAGGCAGTCTATGGGAGATGAGGCAGTTCCCCACTCAATCTCCAGATGCCCAATGGTATCCACACAATTGTTTATAGTGATTTGTCGCTTGCACTACAGTCTGTGGACTCTTAACACCAGATAGATCCAATGACAATATCCAATCAAAATCATTGGAGACTCTCTGTGAGACATGATTTGAGTTGCTTGATGATAAAACAATGGTGAGGTTGATAATGCCAGAATCAAAGCATATAACTTTTTCCCTTGTTTACAGGACTAGTGGTTCCCCAGCAGTCCATCATCCAAGTACTGGCTAGACTTGACACTGCTTAACTTTGACAACAAAAATGGGATTGGATGCCTTCAACATGATTTGACTGGATCCTTTATAGAGAGAAATAATTGGAACAAACAGACATATTGTTTCTATTGATTTGGTTTAAAGAGTTAGAAACAGAGAGACATGAAAAGAAAATATATTTTTATACAATCATTAGGAACACATTTTATTTTATTTTCTGATTCAGAATGATATATTTCTGACAAGTGTTTTTCTAATAGAAATAGATTTAAATTCTTAAATGAAAAGTGTTTTTTTTTATCCTTCTAAAATCTTGTTCAGAACCAGCCAAGGAGATTGAACAGGCAAATTACCCCAGTCATTTGGAATTGCAAAACTAGGAAGCTAATTGGGATCCCCAATCTGATCGAAATCTTTAATAACCCCTGAAATAATAAAAGTCTATTTTGTGCTTGTTCAAATACTTAACTAACAAACAATATATATATATATATATATATATATATATATATATATATATATATATATATGTCTTAAAATAATTATTAGCTTTTGTACATTTCATAATGTGTGATGTCATTTGTTTTCATTTGGATATGCTTTGAGCAGATATGAATGTACATGAGTGAATCATGGAAGATTGTAGTTTAAAAGCAGTAAAATCGACCTTGCTAACTGAAAGATCTTCTGTGGCTCAATCAATTAATGCATGTAAGGCTATATGACAGTTCCATATAGGATACAGGTTCGATTCCTGTTGGCGGACGAATATTTTCTATGAAAATTTCTCGGACATTCAGGCTGGTAAATGTTATTAATACTGTTTATTATAAACAGAGCATTTACTTAAATATTTGTATCTTTCAAAAGAATGTATAAACATAAAAATGTCTTAAAATATATATATATATATATATATATATATATATATATAGTCAAACCTAGTGAGCCAGACAAAGCTACCCAGGTTTCACCTAAGCGGATGATTTGATTATTGACAAATCAAAAATTCGAAGGTTTTTCGAAACGAGTATAGTTACCTATATATATATATATATATATATATATATATATATATATATATATATCCGTCAGTTATTTGCCATGCATGATACACACTTAAGCAATCATGTATCTTTCAATAACATGACTGATGAGGCAAATTTTTTTCCTGTAGTTGGTAGGTAGCTATTTCTTTCTGCGGTAGACCAGTTGCCATCCAAGGCTATAGAACCCAGTATGTCCTGCTAAATATTTGGATATTCAAAATATATATTGTATATTTGGGCAGCACCCTTTCTTTTATAAATGATATTAATGTATATTTAAATGATTTGCAAGCAAAGGAATAATTTATACAACACAATGGTATTTAGAATCTTGTTAAAATATGAAAAAGATAATATGTTTTTACTTGATATTTATCTGTATTGTATTTTGTGACTGAAGTGAGAGCTTCTTTATCTTTTAATAAAATACAAAGAATCACCTTGTGGCAAGAAAAAAAATGATGTTTCATGCCCTGGACAGGTTTCCTTGATGGGATTTGGCTGCCTGGCATTTCTATATTAGCCAGAAATGGCTGGTAGCTATCTTGAAGAAAATTCTCTGCAGCTAGAAAGATGGATTCCATGATGGAGTTACAATTGGCAATATGTGGGGATAGAAGCAAATCTAGATTGAAGAGTAGAAAGCATTCTTTTAGAGATTGTTAAATAAATAAAAAAAGAAAAGAATTTTGCAGTAATGTCTTGCTGCAATGTTCTTTCTTTTTTTATGAAAATGAACTGTATAGTGGAAAAAAATAGGGCACTTAAGTCTAAAAGAGTTTTTGGTAAGAGCAATATAAGAATATGGAACCTGTAATCAGTGTGTTAACCGATTGCTGTACATGTATAGTGCACTTAAAATAAAAAAAAGAGAGAGCAAAAGAAATAGAGATTGTCCCTCATTGCTTTCACTAGCTTAAGGCACTCTAGATTAGTGTTTCCCAACATGGATGCAAGTACCACCTTGTGTTATGTCAAAAGGGAACACTAGGAGTTTTTATTTCATTTGGGGTGGTGAACATACCCAGGGGAGTGGTGGGCATTTATCCATTTTTTTTTACAAATTTTCAAAATGTATCTAAAGCTGTGAGAAGCTATCAAACTTTTCTTCATTGCTTTTCCAACTTCCAATATGGCAGAATGTGGTTTTAATGCAGCTACACAGTTCTTTACTAAACAAAGAATCCAAATTACAAAATGAGGAGATTTACAATTATTTCTAAGCAGCATGGAACCTGGAGTAAGGGCCTTAGCCAGTAAATATCAAAGTCAACCATTGCATTGAAAACATTGAGATCAGATACCAAATAAAAGTTTGATTTTTTAGCATTTTAATCACTGGCATTTATAATAGAAACGGAAACAATATTAAAATTATATTTGCACTAATACTTAAGTGTCTGTCATCTTGCTACAATAGATGAATTCAGTATAATATTCAAAATTTAATTTGACAGCAGTTGCATTGACAAAAAAGTTTGTGACTAAATGTGGTGCAAGTTGAAAAAAGGTTAGGAAAGATGCAGTCGATCATGGCCCTCCACAACTTCCTATTCTCTGTAGCTAGTCATATTTACCCCATTCTATCATCCCCACTCCTGTTCCATCATTCATTTAGACAAGACTATTAAGAAAGTTATCACTGTTTTCTTTCTTGCCTTCATTAAGCCCTGTGAGTGTCAAATTCTCTAAACGCACTTTCCTTATTATGTACCTCAGAAATTTCAACTTTCACTTTTAATTCAAAGTATAAGTGTCCCTTTTGTTTTCATTTTCATTAGAACTTCCTCATTGCTCACATGTTCTGTCCATTGTATTCTCAGCATCCTTCTGTAGAACTATATCTCTGATACTTAAAGTTTCCTCTTCATCTCTTTTGTAATTCTAATGTGCCTTTCGATTTCTATGTCACATTTTTCATTGTCTGTTAAAAAACATCCCAGGTAGTTTCCCAGGTACTTACTTGATTTTGACATCTTCAGTTTGTAATTTGTATAATTAACAGGTGATGAAAAATGGTATGATGACAGGTGTATGCCACTGCCATTGCCACATCAATATTGTATCTTACGAAGACTATACTTCTGTAATTAGTGAGATGTTCATGTTATTCTCAGCACCCATATGTATAGGCACATATCTCTTGCCTTAAGACTCCTTTTCATTTTCTAGCATGCACTGTTGTATAGGAGGATTAGTATCAAATGGCAGTTGAGCACTCTTTTCTTTGTTTCTAATTTCATTTTCCTGTTTCTTAGTAATTGCTTAACTTTTGGAAGGCATCTTTGGCTATACCAATGTGTGTTTGGATGTCTCACATTTTCTACCATTTATTAAATCACTTCCAAAATCATTAAATTTCAGTGTTTGCTTGATTTTGACATAGCTTGCATCTTGTGTTGTTCATCTTGCTCATGGCCATATATTCTGTCTTCTACAATTAATGGTTAGTCTTTTCTTCTTGCTTTCCTTTTTTTACCTTGTCCAGGGTTTTCTGCGGCTTTCTTTCTTTGTCTGCCACCAATACACTGTCATCTGCAGATCTTCTATTTTAAGAATGTACTTAACAATAATAAATCCTGTAAGGAGTCCTATTTCTTTTAGGATTATCTCATCATAAAGAAGATTAAAGTAATAAGATACATCCTTAACCTATTTCTATTTTTATGTACTTGGTAAATTCATTTTTTGTTTTTATGTAGAGTAAATGTTCTGAATTATTCTAATATCTTTCCCAAATAAATTGAGTTTCCCTTGTACTTGAAATAGGTCTTATCAAATGCTTTTTTGTATTTTATGAATCAAAGGTATATGTGCCTTTGTATTGCTCACTTTGATATCATTCTGATCATAAATATTGTATTTCTTATATATATTATAAGGAACATTTCATTTACATATCAATTGCTTTTTTTTATTATTAATTTTTTACAGTGAGGTTCATTTATACAAAGCCCAGGGCCAGTCAAGGTGGTGGGTTACATTAGGAGGCAATTTATACAGATAGGAATAGAAGTTAATGGTTAACCCTAGCCTTGAACAGGTTAAGATTGTAGTGATTAGGGAAATATTTTCTTGGGAGTCATTTCCACAGAGTTTCCTTCATGGTATTTGAAGTTGTTGGTTCCAATCTATGATGGAATGATGGCAAAACACTTGTCCTTTCCCAATTTATAGGTAGAAACACACACAGATGCATGCTGGGATATTTTCCTAGCCAATAAAATTGGTTCTTGGTTTTATCTGACTTTGTCTTGAAGTCAAAATGCTATGTTTGCTTGTCCAAACTTGCATTTGTGTGTCAACCTCAATTCTTAGTTTGTGAACTTTTTGTCATATTACTGTTCATTTGCCTTGTATATATTGTTTGCTTGATTTATATTATTTTTGCCCTGTTCTTTTCTTTTTCTTTTTTTCTTATTGTTGCAATTCTGTTTATTGGATAGTACTGTTGCTTATTTCGCATTTGACCATGTCTACTCCCTCCACAGAAGTTTAAGTATATCCAAATAAATATGTCCTATTGAAGATCTACTGCTTACCTCATGATACAAATTTATCTAATAATATATATATATATATATATATATATATATATATATATATATATATATATATATGTATGCATATAATATATGTATAATGTATGTATGCATATATATATATATATATATATATATATATCGGCACATAATGGAGTGGTTAGAACGTTTGCATTCTGACCATGAGACCTGGGTTTAAAAATCACGACGGCCATTTTGTCAGGAAAGAGACTTCCTGATGTTATCGGACTTGTGGGGTCGATCCCAGTGTGAGGCACCTTTGGAAAGACCTTGTGAGTGAAAATTGGATAGATGGATCCCTTGGAGACCATCGATAGCTGTGCTAGCACAAAGTCACAAGTCATCATGGTTGAGGGCTTGAGCATTCTGGCTTTGTTCAAATTGTTGATCATGCAAGATAACATGCTCTTTCCTAGAAACTGCTTAACATAGTTGCACTATAAGCCACAGGTGGGCTCTGTGGGTGTTGAATAAACACAAATGCACCTGAGCAGGCGCCTGCAATAGGGATTGGCTAGCCACCCTAGTAGATGGGTATCTTCGAATACGAGTGGCGAGCTATACATGCATCTGCATCACACTTTTAACTGACTTATCTTTGGAATTTATCTCTATTAAATTTTAACCCCCACCTTCACTTTTAGGCCTTACTGTTCTTCTGTTACCCCTCTCTAGAACTTTCTGTTACCCCTCACATTCGCCCCCCACTCTCACTAAATTTATCTTTTATCCCCAGAGTTATTTTTGTAGGTCTGATGAATTGGATCCTAATTGCGATTCCAATGAAATAAATTATAACCATGGACCTAAGCAGGGCAGAGACATCATTAGCAGATTACCTCACGACTACTTCTTCATCTCTTGTAGTCACTCTCACCATCCTTGGAATTGAAAGAGACATCACCAAGCATGTTATTTGACATTTCAACATGGTCTAATAAGCTTGTCTTGTGAAACAAATTACTAATGAATAGTGAGTTCAATCCTCACTGGGTGGTCCATACTCTTGAACATGTGCCACATGTAAGCTATGCTTAAAAAATCTCAATCACCTAAGCATGTATCACATATGGTACTTACCTGACTAGATTGGTAGCAAGATCTCAGATTTTACAGTTGAAATGGCAAGATGTAAGTATAAGTTCTATGCTAACAGTTTCCACTTGTGGAACTCTCTTCCAATTTCTTGCTTTCCAGTCAAATTTGATCTTCAAGAATTTAAATGCAAAGTCAATCATTATCTTCTTTCTTCTTAATTCCTCTTCTTTTATTGTTTTTTCTACTTAATAATGTTTTTTTTTTTCTCGTATTCTCTTGCACTCTGTAACACCTTTGCATTGTAGTGGCTTTATTATCTTGCTTGGAGTGAAATGATTAAAATTTGTCAGTATGTAACCAATAAAATCTTGTCTATTACACTGACATCATCCAGTTCTTGATAATGATGGAGATGGTCAAAACAACAAAAGCAAAAAAAAAGAAGAAATATGAACTACAGACAGTTTATTAATAATATTGATTTGATATACAACTTATTCAAAAATTTAAAATAAAAATTTACGTTGAATTTAACTAAACGTTTTTTAGCAAGGTATATATATATATATATATATATATATATATATATAATTAAAGACATTTTTATGTTTAACGTTGTTATTTATAGATACAAGTATTTAAGCAAATGCTCTGTTTATGATAAACAGTATTAAATAACATTTACTGGCCTGAATGTCCGAGAAATTTTCATAGAAAATATTTGTTCTTTGACAGATTCGAACCTGCATCCTATACGGAACCGGTCATATACGCTGACGTGCCTAACCTCTCGGCCACAAAGAACCGTTCGGTAGACAAAGGTCGAATTTACTGCTTATAAACTCCAATCTTCCATGAATCTCGTACATTCATAACGGTTCTTTGTGCTGAGAGGTTAGGCACGTCAGCGTATATGACGGTTCCGTATAGGATGCAGGTTCGAATCCTGTCAAAGAACAAATATTTTCTATGAAAATTTCTCGGACATTCAGGCCGGTAAATGTTATTTAATACTGTTTATCATAAACAGAGCATTTGCTTAAATACTTGTATCTATAAATAACAACGTTAAACATAAAAATGTCTTTAATAAATAAATTGTCGGACCTTGTCCATTTCTTAATATATATATATATGTAGAATTGTTGAGAAACCTTTTAGGTATATGTTGAACTTACAATTTGACACCAGACATCAGAAAATCATTTTACTTTTTAAGAGAAAGTAAATTAGATATTTTCTTAATTGATTGTTATAGAAATAATAGGTTTCCTTCAAAATGAATCAAATTTTGAAAAGAGGTCTGGGATCTTCAGAACGAGAGGAATATTCAACTTTTTTTCAGCAAAGCTCTTTAATGGAAAGCTATGTTTATTAATTGCAATTATAATTAAGTCTGAATTAAAAATCAGCTTTTTATACATATTTCAAAACCAGTGAGTACATGGCTTCTTAGTGCAAAGCTATTAGTGGAAAGAGCACTAAAATTAAAAAAATAAACAAAGATAATTCATTTTGGGTCAACAGAAGTTAAAAATGGTGTTGGAAATAAAAGTAATTGTAAGCAGAACTTTACTATTAGAAGAAAACAGATTTTATTTCAACTTCATGGAAAGCAAAAAAATTTAGTGCTATGAATGTGATGAATATTAACTTGCTCGTTGCTAAGTACATTTATTTAGTGAAATCGCATAAATATAATAAGGAAATAAAGTATAATCATTTTTACTAAAACTATGCAACACTGATGGTCAAGAGATAAAAAGATAATGTGCAATGCTGGCTTCCAAAAGATGTTTAAAAAAAAACAAGCTATATATCCAATGTAGTCTGATACTAAAAAAATTCAGTTCCATGAACATGTAGTTATACCAACTGCAAGACCATAAGTAAAAAACATGTGATTAACTTGTAGTTATTGTAGTGATTAGGGCAAGTGCTCATTCTGTCAACAATTTTTTTTCTTTTTTAAGCAAGTCACCTTAAACAAGGCAGTAGTGTTACTAGTACGCAGGTGGTTGCAGAGAGCAAGAGAAAAACTCGGTATATGGGGATTGAGGAAAGGATAAAAGATGAACCAGGTTCAAGACAACAGAAGATGGTGATTGACATTGCATTTAAATCCCTGAAGATTGTAGTTGTCAGGGAAGTAAGTAAAAGGGAGTTCCACTCTTGGAAAGTGCAACAAAAGGAACTGTTAGAGTAGAAGTAGCAGTATTCAATGCATGGATGAATAATAGATTTGTAGATGTGTGTAGCATTCTCATCCTCATACACTTCATTACTTACCACCTTCCATACCCTTCACATCACACAACTCTTTCAACAATACCATTTTGTTGACTGTAACCCTCTACCTTCAGATTCTATCAAGCCTTGTATTTTATGAACCCTAGCATTAAAAAAAGATATATGTGGATATCAGATGATAGAATAGGATGTAAGAAGTAGACTGAAAGAGTATTAGTATGAAGCCTTCGTCAATATCTGCACTTGTCTGCAGATACTGTGTTTTTTATATATATATATATATATATATATATATATATATATATATATATATATATATATATATGTATAATAAAAAGGCTTAAACACTAATATTCCATGGTCATAATTTATTCCATTGGAATTGTAAATACGATACAATTCATCAGACCTACAAATTCAAAAAGAAAACAGAAAAAACAACTCCGGAAATAAAAATAGAATTTAGAATCTACCTGGATTCTATCCTCTTGGAATTTTTTATTCAAAAAATATACATCTACCAAGATTCTATCCTCTTGGAATTTTTAATTAAAAAAATATACAGTATTTATGATTCCAATGGAATAAATTATGACCATGGAATATTAGTGTTTAAGCCTTTTTATTATATCCTTACTCTGTCCTGGACATTGAGTTCTACCTGGATTCTATCCTCTTGGAATTTTTTATTCAAAAAATATACATGTATGTGTATGCACCTATGTATATATATTTATATATTTTGCATATGTATGTGTATATTTACCACTAATATTAACTATACATATATATATATATATATATATATATATATATATATATATAATAAAATATAATAAAAAAGACTCAAATATTAATATTTCATGATTATAATTTATTACATTGGAATTGTAATCATGACCCAATTCATCAGACCTACAAATTCAAAACAGAACATATATCTCCCAGTTTAAAAAATATTTCAGTGATAGTGATATATATATATATATATATATATATATATATATATATATATATATATATATATATATATATATATATATATATATATATATATATATATATATATATATATATATATATATATATCATTGACACATGTGTTATTAAAGACTATGGAACTTTAATAATCCTTCTTTCAGTTTTTCTTGCTTTCTCACATGTTTCTTTATATTTGGGTCTAAGTCCTTGAAAAAAGAACCCAGTCCTTGATTTCTTGTGGAGAGCTTTCGGTTGTCATCAACTGTCATCATGGCTGTATGTTTCAGTTTGAAGTAGGTTTCTTTCAATTTTTTATTTTTTATAGATAATATTTTTAGATATTCAGGCCATGTTGTTGGATTAGTTCATTAGCAATTCAGAGGGGATTGGTATTTATCATTTGGAGAATTAATTATTAAATATGTTTAAGATTTTTCTGCCAGTATTAAATCCTGTTTTATTCATGTTGCGGTTTTGGTTTTTAATTGTGATGGCTTCCAGAATTTGTAAGCATTTATAAGTAGTTTTTAATGAACTAGTATATATATATATATAAATACATACATATATATATATATATATATATATATATATATATATATATATATATATATATATATATATATGTATATAAATAAAAGAAATAACAATTTGGAAACAAAGAAATAATTTGGTAAATTAAAAATTATGGTTAGCACTAAATTAAAAATGTGAACTTCCTAGATATAACATTAGATCTAAATAAAA
>CAHIKZ030000480.1:292500-300000 GCA_903632075.3 Acanthosepion pharaonis
CAAAAATGAATGATATCACCATTGGCAGTAATTGTTGGAATTATTTAATCCATTTGTTTCTGTTACAGAGGAGAAAGTAAGAATTATTACATATTAATGCTATAAAAACGGACATATTCATACTGTATATAAAAATACAACAAACATAAGAATTAGAGAAGAAGGATACTAAAATAAATCATCATCCTTGCTCAACTTAGTCTTTTTCTTGTTTTCTTATAGTTTTAATATGTCCCTTTTAGTAGCATCAATAACGTTTTGTATCCCCCATAGATTATTTCCTTATTAGATAGTTTCATTATTCTGGAATCTTTTAAAGAATCTTTATTGCATGCAATGATAGTGTTCTTAGGGTTGCTTTAGCTGCTACAACAACAACAATAATAATAATAACAATTAATCTAGTGTTTAAAGTTGTTCTTAGACTTAAAAAATGCAGTCTGATAATGTAATTGAAGCAAGAAGGCCATGTTGGATCATTCATAGATAGCAGTGCCAGGGGACATAATGGTATTTAAGAAAAAGGAATGCTTAAGTAGATTTTTAATGGCATATCAACTCTTTAGAGTCAATTTATATCAAAACTGATTTATTTGAGCTTGTATTTAGGGAAAATGGACAATCTTTGTTTTGTTTTGTTTTATATTTTCAAATATAATCCAACTGATTTCAGTAATGTTATAATTCTATTTATTTTAATATTTTCAAATAGTTCTTTTTGGCTGTTTGCCTTGAAGAATTTGTAGATTTTGGAGTCAAGATAAATGCATTCAATTAAAAGATGTTTTACTATATATTGGGTTTGGCATGTAGGACACCATGGTGATACTTTTTGTTTCAGTAAGAATAATTCATAATTTTAATGTGACATATTCGTAGTTATGATATAGTAAATGAAAGAGGAAAGGTATCAAAATTTGTAATGTGAGATAGTGCACTTGTTACGGCTTAAGCAAGTAAAACATTGGAACAGTCACAGACAACATTTAAAAATGGCTGGGGAAAATTGAGACCATGATTTGAACTGAGATACTTCAGAAGACAGCATTGTTTTGAACTGCCAAAATCCTGAGAAATGTTTTGTCGATGTAAAGCTGTGAAGAAATGGCATGACACATTGTCATTTGTTCTGATCTGCTCCTGATCAATAAATTACGGTGTAAGATCTTTTAAAGGAAAAGCGGATAAAATCATAAAATTGATAACATTCAATTTCACCTTCATTTTTTTATTACGCTTCAAATTTAACTTTGACGGATTTTGTGCTTGCTGCATAATTCATGTTATATTTCATTAAACTATTTATACTCTTAAAATCATTCAACTTTTAAACATGTTACCTAATTTTTTTTAATAAAAATCACAACTGATTTATATATGTCAACTAAGAAGTAATAAAATGTAACATTTTCAAAGTAATATTAAAATTGAATGTTTTGGAACAATCAAAAAATTTTTTCTTACTGGACTCTTGTGGATGTTAACAAACTTGTCAGTTTTGTGTGCATTTTTTAGATGAAGGTGCATGTTCAATGCATAAACAAAGAAGATAGAAGCATACAAAAGAAATTAAGTTTTTGCTATGAACATTTATTCCTTTTATGTCGACTGTATTGAAACAGAGTTAAATGTCTCTTGAGTTTATTTTACTTTTTGGTTCAGAAATTATTTATGGGAAGTAAGGATAAGAACAGGTAAACATGGTCAAGCTCAAGTCAGCCTCACACTAAGTTGGGATCACCAAACCTCTACTTCATGAGTAGGGCTGCTGAAAACATGTCTGAATAATCTCACTGAAAAGTGGAAAGTGAAAAATTCCGTCCTTTCCAGGATAAAATTGTCCTTTCCGTCATAAAATTGTACATATGATCAGAAACCCTTTTCGGTTTCTTTGTAACTTGTATCATGGGAAAATGAATTTATTTATATTTTTATTCTTTATTATTATTTTATTTATTGGTTTTATTTCATTTTCCCACATTCTTCATGTGGCTTAATTTTTGTTTAATATAAATTTAATATAATCGCATCGCATATATTGTTAACTGAACAGAAATAAAAACTGAAAGAAACATTTCACAAGTAATTTTGAAATTGAAAGATTTGGAACAATGCCAAACCATTTTCTTACTTAACTCTTCAATTTTGCTGACAAAGTTAAAGAACTCAGGAAATTTCTGGAAACATTTTTTTTTCTCTATCATTCTTTACTGATGTTTTCAATTCTTGATTATGACATATATTTTCTTGTAAAACTGTCAGTGCAATTAGAATTGAATTTTTTTTTTTTATTTGATGAAAAATAATATCTTCTTTTAAACAATAACTCTGTTTCTTTTGTTATGTTTCAGGGACTTAGCTTGCCGAAATTGTCTTGTGCATTCGAACAAAACAGTAAAGATTGGAGACTTTGGTATGACAAGGTCACTTTATGAATCTGATTTTTACAAATTCTCTAAAAAAGGTAAGTTTTTGATTTTTCTTTTTTTAATTTTTATGAATTTACTATCCTAGACTTGACACTGTTCTGCATTTTTCTTAATATTATGATACTTTGCCAAAAGTATATCGCATTTTAATATGAATGATGTTTTCACTCTTTTGTCATTATTTGTTTGTTGTTTTGTTTGTTTAACAGCATATTGTCAAAATTTAATTTTCTTGGGAGCATTATTATTTTTTTTTACAAAAATGTATTGCTGGTAATATTGTTTGTTTTCCTGATAAAAATGTATCTCTGGTAATATTTTTTTTTTTTTTTCACAAAAGCATATTGCTGGTACTTTTTTATTATGAAAATGCATTGCTGGCACCTTCAGTATAAAAATGTATTTCTTCACTGTCATAGTGTTTTGACCCCAATTTTGGGGTCCACTATTTGCCCATAGCTTGGACCCTAAGCAGTGCTGCCACCCCAGGTCAGATGGACATGGAAACGACAGCAATTAAGAGGTAGTTTCATGCTTCTCAAAACTCCCTGATCACAGGCCTTGCTGCCAGATGTAGTTTATCGTCATACCTGGGACAATTTTGTCATTATTTAAAAATAGGTTTGGTATTTAAAAAGTAGGTTTGATATTTAAAAAGTAGGTTTGATAATATGAGCAATATTTTATTCATTCTATAGCCATGTCCTTTCAGGATGTTAAAAAACAAAAAAAAAACATTTATGAGCAGAAATCACAATTTGTAAAATAGTGTTCATTGTCATCAAATAATGACGTCACCTCATCTCGGAAACACGTCAAGGTTCTTCTTTATTCAGCTTCTGATCAGGTATGCTTCTTTCTTTGCTTAGTTTCCATCATCTTGAAATTACATGTCAAGCTTAATTTCAAAAGGAACTTTCTATTCCCCTCCTTTCTTGTTTTTCATCCTGGGTATGATGGTAAACTACATCCTGAGACATGGTCTCTGCTCAGGTGGTTTTGAGGAGTGTGGAACCACCTATAAATTGCAGTTGTTCCCAGACCCACTCTGAACCACATTACCTTTTAGGGTCCCAGCTATGGGTAAATAGTGAACCCTCAAACTGTCTCAAAACATTATTAAAGTATAAAATTACATTTTTGTAGTAAGAATACTATCAATAAATTATTGGAAAGAGAAGAGAAAAATTACCAACAATACATTTTTTTTAAAAAAATTATCAAAGCTCCAAAGAAAAGAAAATTTTGGCATTAAATGACCCATAAGTACTTGATATACCATTAACCAAATCAAACCTTTCTTGTTTTGCTTGGCTACATTATTCAGGTATATTTGAGTGCAAGATCTACTCTGATTATTCACACTTTATCTAACATGATTTCAATGGAAACCACTGACACTGTGGGAAAATGAAATAAAATAAATAAATTAATTAAATAATAATAATAATAATAATAATAATAACAACTAAAAGAAATACATTTTCCCATGATGCTAGTAACAAAGGAAGCAGAAATTTTATGTGGTGTTTTTAAGTCTATGAAAAGATAAACATTTTCTTTCCTCTCTCTCCTTCACCTTGCTTCAAAATGTAGGATCATATAGAAATTACATCCCTGTTAGGACACATTTGTTTACACACCCCACCATTAACTGAACTCTCTCTCCACTTTTCAATGTATAGCATTGACACATCTCCTCCAGAACTTCCACATATGAAGTAAATTAGACTTTTCTTTGGTCGTTCCAACTCTGTACAAGGCTGACGAGTGTGACCATATTTGATGATACTTATACTTAATTATTTACCTTAACTCCTGTACCAAAAAGAAAAACGAACATACTGAAGAGACATTGAGAACTTTGTTTTGCCTCTTATTTAATTGCTTACATGTGAACAAACACCCCACCTAAAATACACCCATCAAGCAACCTTTAAGTACAATAACACATATAAAATTATTTTCCTTTTATGTTCCGTGTCTGTTCATGAGTGATCATAGTTCTCAATAACATCTTGTTTCTTTGTAGCTCAAAGCAATGTTTCTCTTTTTACTATCCGTCCTAGTCCCTGTATTGCTATTCTTTTACAATCTCATTAAGTTACTCATCCTTTCTTGATACCTATCTTACCTTCAGTGTGTCAAATTCTTCAATACTTCTTTCCTTCTTATGTTTACTAGAAATTTCAACTGTTTCTTTCTCGTTTTCTTTAAAACTTTGTCATGGTTCTTTCTTGTCTTAACAATTTAACATTGTACATGGTCAATCCATCCCCATAAACATCGGTTCTCAGATTCTCTCGGTTTATGGTCAAAGTCTCACTGTTTGTGTGACTTCCTGTGCTAGTTGAAATGTTGTCGTCATATATTATGGCAAAGTATACATGAAATGGGTTAAGGCAAGTTGAACATTGAGAGTCAATATTTATGAGGCAATGTTGAGCTTTTTGAATGCTAAAGGTTATTTTTTGCATACTTTCTCAATTCATTTCTATTTCTGAGTATGACAATAAATTACATCCGGCAGCAAAGCTTCCGATTGGCAAACTAGAAGTTTTGAGTAGCGTGGAACCACCTTAATTGCTTTTGTTCCCAGGTCCACCCTGTTAGGGTCCCAGCTATGGGGAAACAGTTACCCTCACCCAAACAAAAACAAAACACCATGAAATATAAAGACATTTTTATAGTAAAAATACCAGCAATTCATTTTTATATAAATTACATATGCACATACTAACAAATTGTAGCAACTTTGCACAAATAAATTTAAAATACCACCAAACAACCATAATGAAAGAATTTTCATGACATTAAGCCATTGTTATGAACAATCAAGACTGTTGTTTTGTTACTCCCCTCTTTGAGAGAGTTATTTCTGTTTACTGGGACTATAAAAGGACACTATATGTGAACCTTGTATTCTCAGTTGAATAAAGCTTTCTTAAAGTGTACTTTTGTCATTACAGCCATATATCTTACAAATTCTTAAATTAAACTCTATGCCAATATATAACTTCAGCCAAACCTCAACATAAAACACACAACACTGCCTCTAGTAATCATACGCACACAAACATAACTGTGCACAAAAGCTGAGTATCATCTACCATGTATTCAATTGTGAAAGTGGAATAATATATCATATTCTTATTACTTATATGTCATATGTTGATGTTCCACACTACTTCAAATAAAAGGTTAGCAAGGAAAACTCATCAATAATAGAAAGAGTGATAAAAACTACTAGACTTGAGAAACCTATTTTCCTGAAAAATTATTTTAAGAGAAAGATTTAAGAGATTAAGTAGTACTGACTGTTCAGTCAATAAATGCTAATTATTTCCCTATAAAGAAACTGCTAATATTACCATTAGAGTTCTTGTTTTTCTTAAATAAAACATAATCTGTCCATGTTATCCTCAGGATTCATTCAACTCTTTTTTTCATCTCTAATATTGTTTTAGAAGTGAGGTCCTGTTTATAATATTGGTAGAGTGTCAAATTGACCCCTTACATTTATGTGGTTATAGACCATTACCCAGTATTCACTAACTTATAGGAGACAATTTATGCTACAGTGTAACCCGGATATAAGAGAAACCTGGATATAAGAGAGATTTTCTCTGGTCCCAAATTAGAGTCTGTGTTAATGTATATAAATTAGACCAAACTTCTTCTCTGGTCCCGACAACTGTCTTATATCCGGGTTACACTGTATATATCTACTATCTATATTTCTCATGTTGTTTGTCTGTGTGTCTGTCGTGGGCGTTGTTACCTCACCCAGGCTGCATTTCTTACCTGATTTCAATGCAGTTTTGACCACAAGTTTGCAAATGGCTGCCTTAAGGACATGACGGAGCCCAATTTTTCAGTTTGGACTCAGGTTCCGAAAAAATCGATAATGTTGTCTGTCTGTGTGTCTGTCGTGGGTGTTGTTACCTCGACCAGGCCGCATTTCTCACACGATTTCTATGCGGTTTTCACGACAAGTTTGCAAATGGCTGCCTTAAGGACATGACGGAGCCCGATTTTTCAGTTCGGACTCAGGTTCCGAAAAAATCGATAATGTTGTCTGTCTGTGTGTCTGTCGTGGGCGTTGTTACCTCGTCCAGGCCGCATTTCTCACCCGATTTCTATGCGGTTTTCACTCTTATATCCAGGTTACACTGTATTGACTATAGAGCATTATTTGTTTTTGTTTCTAAGGACATTTTTCAAACACTTAATGCCTTGCTGAGTTTCTGAAAAAATTCTTTTTCTCTTCCTTTATGTTATGGATTTCCATGTTACATTTTCCATTTTCTGTTAAATTTACACACCTGCTTGATTTTAACATCTCCAATATGTAATTAACCTCTTGAGCTGCCCTTTTGCTAATAATCATGAATTTCCCCTTTTTACCATTTTTTTCCTTGCTTTTATCCCTTAACTTGTCTTATAGCTATTTCAGTTTTCTTTCTACATCTGCTATCAATGCAATACCATCGGCATAGTTAATTATAGCAATTTTCCAAGTGTAGCTTAGATATGTCACAAGGCTGAAAGTAGGGGGCACCCAATGAGGATTGAACTCATTACTCAGTCATAATTGTTCTAGTGAGACAAGTTTTCAAACCCTTACACTGCTTCGAGGTGCCCTCTGCATTGGTAATTAATTATAAATATTGTATCTGCCAATAATACTTCTTGTAATAATCTTGAAGTACAAGTTAATTAAATCTGCTAATTATATACTTTTTGTACTATGTTTGTGTAATCACTCATTCAGCATACTAGCAGTGTATTACCAATACATGGTACAGATTATTTGAATATCCTTTCTTTGTAGATCAAGTTTTCCTATCACTTCAAGTGGCTCTTCATGTCAGATTTTATTGAACAGTTGTGTGATCTCTGAAACATAAATATTTCTCTACTTTTATTGCTCATTCATTTTTCTAATTATGAAAAAGGAATGTCAAATTATTTTCCAGCTTATAACTCTTTTCTCATAGATGAGATGTCACAAGACGCTCACTGCTCTACCGCTATTTCCATAGATAGTGTGCTGATGGACTACACTCCT
>CAHIKZ030000480.1:305000-322500 GCA_903632075.3 Acanthosepion pharaonis
AGAGTTCTTCCTAATTTCTAATCTGCACTGAAAGATGATTAGCAAAAAGAAACCGTATGTAAAAACAAAGGAACCAAAAGCTCCACTAAAAGAAATTAAATTTAACAAAATTAACCATTTATTTGTTTAAAGATATATTGAAGTGTTGTTTCTGAAGAATTTTTTTGTTGGGGTGGGCAATACTTTTAAGTGTGTTTATTCTCTGTTTGTTATACAGGGTCTTCCTAATGTCTGGACATATAGGTAAAAATGTATATATTCAAAAGATTAACTTTTTAACAACATTTTATTGAACTGGAATATTAACAAATATCTTCAATATGATTTCCATCATTTGTGATGCGAATGTTGATGCTCTTTGCAAGATACACATCAACTTGATGCAATAACTTCACATTGTATCATTTTTAGCACATTCACTCTTTATGCATTCAATCAGATGTGTTATATCTGTGATTTTCATTGAGTACACCTTCTCCTTTAGCATATTCCAGAAAAAGAAGTTAATTTGTTCTTCTTTTGACAAAACCATGTTTAATCTGTAGTTAATGAGATTTCCTGTGACCAGACATTAGGGACTGCCTGTATAAGGGCTTTAAAACTTATGTACAATTCACTGCTGGGAGAATTTACTCTTGGAAGAAACAGTATGACAAAGGAAGTAAATTCCTTGTTTTATTCTTTGAAGATAAGAACAAGAATTAATGTGGTATATCTGAATCATTTGCTGACAAATGTTTTCAAATTCGTCTTCGAATTTAAATAACTTGTCAAATTTCACTAATTGATTATGTTTGAACCCAGTAATATCTCTAAGCTCATATATATATATATATATATATATATATATATATATATATTGAACAATAAAAAATATTAAAAAATTAAAATCTTCAGACACACTGGGTTGTAGATTAATATTCTTTCATTTTTATTATTATTATTTTCATTTAGATTCCTCATATATATATATATATATATATATATATACCCCTTACTCCCAACAAATGGAAAAGTGTAAGAAAGCTGGAAAAACAAACTAAAAATTAACTAAATTTCCCTTGTCTGCCATATTTATTAAGATGTTAAGATGTTTAAAAAAAGAAAGCTTCCAAAAATATATATATATATATATATATATATATATATATATATATATATATATATATATATATATATATATATATAGTAGAGAGAGAGAGAGACTGATAGATTTTATGGTAAGTTTTACCCAAAAGATAACACTGAACTAATATGTCACATTTGCCTATTATTACCCAAATAATTTGAAACTTTAGAAAGCCTCTAGAATAATCAAGAACGGGCTAGGTAATGGTTAATTTTAAAAATGATTTGTAAAATATATATATATATATATATATATATATATATATATGTGATAAAGATATAGTTTTAAGGTATGCAATATTTATTGGTAAAATTCAGGGATAGAGCTTATGTAAATATAAATAATCATTAGAATAATATAATAGACCTTGCAAAGCCATAATTCACCACTGACAGAATATATATATATATATATATATATATATATATATATATATATATATATATATATATATATATATATATATATATATATATATTTATATATATATATATATATATATATATATATATATAGTCGAATCAAATATCATACACATGGCCTGAAGATTGCTTTCAAGCATGAAACAAACTGTTGACTTCAGTGTCAACTTATCTGTTTACATATGATTTGATATTGAGCACATTTACCCATAAATATAGCATACCTCAACATTATATTTTTACAATATATATAACACGTTTCACCTTTCACTTTCCACATTTAGTGGTTTGTTTCTCAGGACAACATTTTAACCCCAGGGTTAACTCTGTACTGGTCAATGCTGACACTGGTCCAAGCTGGTTGCTGACCGCTTCAATCCCCACTAACTCTTCCCACACTTTGGAAGTTTGAAGGTTGCCATAATTGTAGCGCTGTTTCAAGCTCTGGCAGATGCTATATTAACGAAGAAAATTATCTTCACAACAAAAAGTAAAATGTGAGAATCATGGGGTTAATCTTCAATTGGATTATATAGCTCTTGGAACAACAAAAATGACCCCTTCCTGCAACAAACTCTGTAGTGACACTGGGCCATGTCTAAACTTCTGGAGTACCTGGATCCAAAATCTTGAAATCAAGAAATCTGGTGGTAGGAAATCTGGTGGATTCCCCATCACACGATGTGGGTTCTCAGTCTAAAGTCTCCAAGCTCCCCAAAGTCAGCTGTTTATATGTGATTTGGCCCCAAACTGGCATGGGGCCGAAGGGTTCTGGGGAGTCTGTGATTCCCCAATTTTCATTAATTCCAATAAAGTTTTTCTTTTTTCTCTATATCTGCTTTCTTAATCAACTTTCCAAATTTGGAGAATTATCCATCTTAACTCCAACCTGCTTCACTTCACATTTCACACCACTACTTTGCACAGGCTTGGCTAAATTCTACCCCTTCCTCATTCCTTCTCAGAATTCTAACTTATTAGGGCTGGCATAACTGTCTTTGGGACAAATCTAATTCTTAAAGTGCATAGGAGAAAGGGTGTGGTTTTTTCTCCTCATTAATTTCAATTCTCTGACTTCTTTCGTGGAACAGCCTATCCGGCGAAAACACAAACCAGATCATGTTCCCATTTTAACCTTCCAAGCAAAGGTAAAAATTATTTCCCAATTTGTTTTCATCAATGAAAATATATTTGTTTAGCTAAATTCTCAACAAAGAGAAATGCTGTTTTACATCCTTGGGCCAGTTGCTGTCTTAGCAAAAACATAAACCAGGTCACCTGCCTGTTATGATGGATCAATTTTCATAATCTTAACACTCGCAGTGGTTCCGATCCCTTTTTTCATTTCTCAATTCATTTTCGATAAAAGAAATATAATTTCCATCTGCTTTTCTTTTCACCAGTGACATGTGTTTTTCTAATTTCCAAAAAAAGAGATAAAGCCATTTACCAATTTGCTTTACCTGCAAGGCAGATTTTTGATAGATAAAAAAAGTAAACTCTCAGTGCATCATTCCAGTTCATAGGGGTGAGGTAACACAGATGGCCATTTCTTCACTTCCACATTACCAGAGAAAATGTTTTCCATTCTCTCTATCTTCCAGTTTACATTTCATCAATGGGATTTTGTTTTTTGGAATGTTGGTACCATTTTCTTTGCATCTTTATACAAATATATATTTATATTTAAATATGTACCTGAAACCAGGAAAATGGTCTGAAACATAGAAAAATAAATAAAAAAAAATCCTTCAGAAAACTTTCATTGGTCTTTAACTAAACTTGGATTAATGAAAAATTGCTTCCCACACAAACCCTATGTATACAGTGTGCGACAGAATTACCTTTTACATATACCTCCCAAAAGTACCTCCCACATAATGGTAAAACATTAGTGGCAATATTGTCTACATGTAGTTAATGTTTTACCATTATGTGGGAGGTATTTCTTTTCCCAACCCTGTATAACCTTGTCCATTGAACAAATGTCAAAAAGAAAAATAAGCTGTAAAAGACGTAAGTAATATCTTTCTGTATTGTTTTTCCTCCCTTCATTTACTTTCTTTTTTCTTCTACTGACTTGCTTCATTCTTTTAGTCTTTATATATTTTCAATATTTTTGTCTTCTGCTGTTAATCTGACATTCATTTCAGTTATGTGGGGCAAAAATATAGAAATTCAAGATAAAAATTTATCAAAGAATAGGAAGGCATATTATCTATTTCCTTATCTCTTTTAAAAATGTTAAACATCTTTTTTTGTTAAAGCGTATTAAATGCAGAATAGACAGTTTTCATTATTGCAATGTCATATAAGGAAGTTTAAATAGTTTCTCAGTTTTTGCTTAAGAGTGAAATCCAAAAATACAGAAAACTTCCATATGATCTTCTTGCCTACTAAATGCCAAGTAACAAACAGTAGAACACTAAAATATTTTAATAAAATCCTGCTTAATGCTGGAATTTTATTTTTGTTGTTAATAAATGATTTGTTTTCTCCACATTGTCTTTTAGTTCAGTTTGTTTCTCCACATCAGATTTTTTTTTCTTTTCATTCTTTCAAATAACATTTCATTAACTTCTCTTTTATATTCAAATATTACTTCATTTTTTCTTCTCCTTTCTTCTTCATTCTTTCCCCTTTTTTGCTCTCCATTTTTTCCCTTTTCTGTGCTCTTCATTTCTTTACTCTTGCTTTTTCTACCTTTCTGCTCTTCTTTTTCTTCCCCCTTTTTTCACTCTCATTTTTCTTGCCCCCTTTTTCACTCTTTTCTTCGTTTTTCATTTCCTTTTCTTCCCTCTTTTTTCACTTTTCTTCTCCTTTTTACTCCCCTCTTTCTTCCCCACTTTTTTCACTCTTCCTTTTCTTTGCTCTTCCTTTATTTTCACTTACAATTTTTCCCATTTTTTCTTTTCTTTCCCTCTTTTTTTTGCTCTTCCATTTATTTCCACCTTTCTTTCTAATTCTTTTCCATTTCCTTCTAATAATAATCCTCAATTTTTTGGTTTCTTTACATCTCCCCTGATCAAACAATTCATGTGGCACAGAAAATTTTGGCAAATAAAATGTAATGATTTTCCCTGCTCTCCACATTCTTAGAAAGATGCTGCATTTAAACTTGGCTGTGAGGAGTTGTAAATCTTTATCTGGGAGACTTGCTATAATTAGTGATGTGTGCGACAATGATTATTATTTCAATTATCTATTAGACACTTACTAAATCTCTGATATATTAAGTATATATATATATATATATATATATATATATATATATATATATATATGTCTCCATTTACATATTGTTGAAAATTACCTGTAATTGGATTCTCATTAATATTTAAATAACTAGAAAATACAAATCCTTTCTTAATGATTCTGTCATGATGGAGCCACACTATATGAATACATACCTATATATATATATATATATATATATATATATATATATTAATTTAAAGAACTCACCATAATTTTAAGGTAATTATTCTGATGAGCTTTTCTCCTTGTTGTCTCAACTCTATGAATTTAAACATGCTACTAGATTGGCTCCAATAACCACCAAAAATTCTTCTTTATCATAAGACCAGTGATCTGTGACCAGAGCAGAGTTAATTGGAAGAATTCTTTACCAAATAATTTTGTAAATTTTTCACTTGTACTCTCATAAGAACTGTTTAATATGCACACGCACACACACACATATATATATATACATACAAACATATTCTAGGAATCATTCTACTTGTTAAATATCCAAATTTGGAGTGTTGGGATTCAATAAAATAACATAAAATATTGTTGTGAGACTGATTGTAATTTGGCCATTTACAATAATCCCACGATTTGCATTGAAAGAATAAAATCCTGTAGAAAAAAACAACATAGTATCAGCAAATAAACATTAATTTAATATAATGACATGAATACAAGAAGTTGGTTATAGTCTTGAAAGTAATGTCTTTTTGGTTTTGTTGATAGAGTTCTGGAATAGAATATAAATTGTATTTGTGTATGTATGTATGTGAAAAACTGAAATATTGTTATATGTGTATTTGTGAAAGAGTCAGTATATGTGTGCATGTTTGGTAGTAAGAGATACAAGAGAACTGTGAACTGTGTTGCTGTAGTTTGGAGCGGTCTCTTTGCAGTTGCCAGTGTGGTAGCTTTTTGTATGTAAACATGAATGCGATCTTGAAAATAAGCAACTAGAGTGACATGGATCTTGTTGACTTCTGTGTGCCTCATGTTTGAAACCTGGACTTTGTGAATTTTATACACTTTTTCATAAGAACATCAGCTCCAGAATTATATTATTCATTTCTTCCTAATTGCCGCCAAAGGGCCACGTGGTATGTCTTCTACTCAGTCTGCATGATATTTTGGCAGTATCTACCTAAATCAGGATGAAATATTTTATTAAATATTTTGGACATGGACAATATATATATATATATATATATATATATATATATATATATATATATATATATATATGAAATTTATTAAGAGCTACAAAGGACAAGAAATTGTATGGAGTGCCATGTTTGCCTCAATCTTGAGGGGATATTGCACATAAAGAAGACTAGATTGGCAACTAGGTCTCACCATTTTACTGTTGAAATAGCTAGATGAAACCATATGTTCTATTCTATTAGTTTCTTTTCTCACACTTCTGTAGAACTCCCTTCTGATTTCATTTTTCTTGGCAACCTGCAATCTTCAAAAAGTTAAATGTAACATTAATCACTATCTTGTGTCTTCCTGAAACCTTTTTATTGATTCGGTTTTTATTTGATTCGGTTTAATAAACCATATTCATAAAATATAATTAACATTATCAATTCTTGTTCTTATCTCCATCGTCTTTGTCATGTTGAATTGATAATGTTAATTATATTTTATGAATATATCCTGAAGATGTTTTATTAGACTGAAACGTCCGACGTTGACATTATATTAACATTTAAAACAGCATAATTGCATATAAGGATTTTAGATTGTTTTTTCCGTATATTTTTCTTCATACTGTCGGATCTATATCCATATATTTGCTTACATATATATATATATATATATATATATATATATATTATTTCCTTTGTTCTATTTAATCTTTATTTAAAAAAAAACTATTATATAAATTTTTGTAACTTTGAATAATATTTATGCATTACACCCTAATCTTTATTCGGTAAAAATTTCATTGCTAATCATACATTACTTTTTAAGTAATACACATATTTGTGTCTTTGTTGTTTCCGTTCCTTATATTATGGCCGCTACTCTACATGTATGATATAATGGACTTTCCTGTTGATTTTGATGTATTAGGATCTGACAATCTAATTCAGTTTTTATGATTGTGCCGTATTTGACACTTCAGTCCCACTAGTGACCAGCTTACAAGTCCACTTATTGTGCAACAGCAAGGATCTTAGAACATAGCTACGTTAATAGTTGCTGCCGTTTTTTGCCATTTTTGTTTTTCATCTCTTAGCTGGTCGATAGAACTGATTTCAAGATTTCTGATACCACACTGGTATAAATATCTCCAGTTATTTCTATCCAGGGTAACCAAGGTAACTCAATAGAAGTTAGTATGAGATGCATGCAAAAACTGGTTCATATATATATGTATGTATATATATATATATATATATATATATATATATATATATATATATATATATATGCATGGTCTATATATATATATGTATGTTCATATATATATATGTATGTGTGTATATATATATATATATATGCAGATATGTGGAAAAATAGGAAAGAACACGTTAGGTAAATAATCCAGAGTTCTTCAGTATTTTTAATTTTATTTTTAAAAAACAGTGCTTCATACAGAAGTAGAGCTTAAAAAATGAGTCCTTCAATACATAAGAGTTCTTATGTTTCAAAAACGAGAGCCGAAACCCTCAATATAATTATTAAAATTAAATTGCTATGGAAACAGCTGGGGTGACCATTTTTGATAAGGGGCCTAAGGGTTAATTTTTATCCATATATCAGTCATCTTCGGAAAGAGGTGAAGCCAAGGTAGGGTGGGGTGTCCATTTCAAAGCGAATGATGGCATTCATGTACACACATCGTCTGGTCAGTATATATATATATATATATATATATATATATATATATATATATATATATATATATATATATGTGTGTGTGTGTGATCCGGTTTTAAAAACAAATACCTACCGTCATATTGTCAGTTGTTAGCAAAAAATAACATTGTTTCTATTCTCATATTGTGAGATTTTTCATTTCACATGAACCTACACAGACATTAGCTGAGCTGATGAACATAGTAATTTTTATTTTATCAGACATTTTTTTTACTTTTCCAAATAATTAACAAGTTTGTAAATCAAATAGGTTTATCTTTGATGTGTCTATATTGGTGTCAAGATTTCATCAATTTACAGTTGAGCTGGCTAGATATAACTAAATTCTGTGATAACAATTTCTTTTGTCTCAGTTCTTTTGTGGAACTCCCTTCTGGCTCCATGCTTTCAAGCGAACTTTAATCTGCAAAACTTTAAATGTAATGTCATTCGCTATCTACTGTCCTCCTAATTATTCTTTCCTCTTCCAGCTCATTATTAATGTTTCTGTTTCTAATTATTCCACAATCTGTAACCCTGTAGTGTTAGTGGCTTTACTGCCTTGCATGGGGTAACAATTTAAAAAAACTTAATCGAATGTTCTGTGCCAATACAAGAACCTATATTTAATAAACTGAGACATTTTTATGTGTAGCAAATTAATGTAAACATGTTGGACAATCACAAATCCTTTTGGATTATCTTCTTTCAGGAAATCTTCTTTTGATCTTACAAATATATTTCTTTCATAAATATTACATTCCATTATGGTGGATGCAAATGTACATAGACAATAAATTTTTAGTTTCAAATATATGACCTTGGAAGAAACTCAGTCTAACTCCATAAATATCTATTTTTTATTTTTTTCAATAAAACAAAAAAAAATGTACATGTATTGCATTATTGAAATAAATACAATGTGAGATAGTATTTTCTATTTTTTAGTGGGAATGACCAATATCAGCTTAGCAAGGAATCAATTGATGATCACTAGATAAAAGGAGGAGTTAAATTGTAATATGCCCAAATAAAAAATTTTCTTTTCAAATTAACTAAACACATGTTTGTGGAGGTTGAAATAGCAATATGTTGAACTTTCTGTATTGTTTCTTTCTAAATTTCTGAGGTGAGGAGTTATCATTATTTACATTCAGACTAATATCCTCATCTTTGTTGTTATTATCACCTGATTGCCTTCTCACTGAATTTCTGGGGTGAGGAGTCATCATTATTCACATTCAGACTAATATCCTCATCTTTGTTGTTATTATCACCTGATTGCCTTCTTACTGAATTTCTGGGGTGAGAATTTATCATTATTTACATTCAGACTAATATCCTAATTTTTGTTGATATTATTAACTGATTGCCTTCTGGCTTAATTTGTGAGATGATGAGTTATCATTATTTACATGTAGACTATTGTCTTCTTCATTGTTGTTATTATCATGTGATAACCTTCTTTCTGAATTTCTGAGATGAGGACTTCCTTATACATTATTTACATTCAAATTAATATCCTCATCTTTGTTGTTTTTATCACTCAACAGAAACTTAGTTCTAAGTGGAAAGTCAGGCAAAAGTACTCTAGATGAGTCAAGAGTAGAGTTTTAAGAGAATTTATGAGCAAAACATTATGCTTTATCAGCAAAAATCTTAGCAACTCATAATGAGTTAGAAGAGGAGGAATAGAAAATGTACTCTTATTAAAAACACTATTACAGTGATGCCAGTAGTCATATGAACTAAATTTGTTAGAGGCTCTAAGGTACCTAATTCTACCTGGAAACAAAGTCTTAGTCTTTTTGTGGACACGTTTACAGTTATTTCAAGCAGTTACAAATATGCATCTACTGTGATCAGAATTATCATGCTGGTACACCTGGAAAAAGTGATTCCTATGGGCTAGAGCTGCTGAACAAGCTGGTGTGAACCAAGGAGACCCTTCTTTAGATTTTGTCAAGAATCTTGAGATATATAGCAGGAGCACCAGACCAGATATGGCAACAATATTTAATATTCAATAAACAAACAAATGGTAGAATTATTAAAGTTGCAGTGTAAATGATTAGAAAAATGATTGGTAAGAGTCAATTTTAACACAAACAGCAGCATTCAGTTGGAGTTGACGTATTGTGTGAACACGATGTTAAGTCAAAATTAGTGCCTGTTGGAAATTCATACAGTATTCTAACCAATGGTTGTTATCATAAAATGAAGAATCTGTCTAAATCAGACTTTGGCAGACTTTGTAAATAACACTTTTGGAATACAGAACAAGAAAAAGAATCTATTCAATACAAATTCGACTGCAATGTAATTATTGCCAAAAAATATACCAGCAAATTAATGACTGACTGGAATTTTAATTTGAGCAAAATATATTCAGAAAAGGAAATATTCAGTTAAAAGTAAATTATTTCAAAAAGTCAAATAATGAATTGTCTGTTTTGCTATATGCCCCCCAACCAAGAAAAAAAGGTTTTACATGATTTGAAATATTTTTGTGTGAATTAATTTTCTGTCTACTTTAGTCATGGACATGATAAATATAGAATTAATTATAGACTTATACAAGAATAAAAAATATTATCATGCTACATAACGATGATCAAGACAGATGGATTTTATTTTATTATCTGAGGTCATCATATAAATATGTATAATTTTCAGTAGTCCTATAATTAGGAACATAGAAACACTACATGTACTTCAACCATAATAGTAGTGGTGTGTCTTGGTCAAGAGAGCCTGATGGAACCCAACCCACTCCAGATGGGTTTGAACTCAGTTTCCCTTCTCCTAGACTGGTTACCAACCAAGGCTACAGGGCCCAGGTTGTTCCACTATTTACCCAAAGCTGGATGGGAGAAGACATAGATTCATACCTTACCCAAGGTATTTGCATGTAAGTGAATGTAACAATTTTGACTGGAAACTGGTTTAAATTTAGAGTTTTCATTCTCATATACCAGTTACCAACCAAGGCTATAGGACCCAGTCTGTATTGCTATTTATCCATGAAGGAAGAAGAGATGGATTCATCTGTTTACCAAGGGTATTTTAAAAAAAATGTAATAATGTCAATTGAAATTCAACTCAGTCCTCCAATTCACCACTGCACATCCAAATATATATGCCAGAACCAATATTTGATTATGAAATTATTGATATTAGTTTGTCAGTAGAAGAGATATAGCAACCAAAATTTTTATGTCATTATGCACTCATGCTTAGCATCAATAAACTTACATTTTTGTGGTTTATGAATTTTTTAAATTCTTATTTATTTGTAAGTGGTTATGGTCTGTGGAGAGTGAGTGGATATGGTTAAATGTAAATAAATGATAGAAGTGACTAACAACCAGAATTGACAATGTTTACAATAAAGAACAAGGACAAGATCAGGGCAAAATATAAAATAAAGCAAACAAACAATATATGCAAGGTAAATTAACAGTAATATGGCGAAACAACTGTAGTATAGCAAAAATTTCACAATCTAAGAATTGGGATTGATACACAAGAGCAAATTCAGATGAATGAACATAGTATTCTGACTTCAATGCAAGACAGACTGGGACTGAGTCAGATAGAACCAAGAACCAGCCTATTTTATTGACTAGGAAAAAATCCCAGCCTGCATTTGTCTGCTTCTGCCTATAATCTGCGAGGGGGGAAAGTATTTTGCAATCATTCCAATAAGGACTGACAATCATGCCAAATCTGTTCAAAAATTATACTGTCTTCAAAGTTACTGTATGTATAAAAAAACATTATACTGTCTTCAAAGTCAGTGCATAATAATCAAATTATCCAATGATGTCATACACTGGAGGCAGATGCATTGGCTAACCACTCTCGCTCGACAGTTGTATTATGCAGCACAGAACAAACACTTCAGCAGGTGCACTAGCAAAGCGTATAGAGAATTAACAATTGGAGCAATTTGATATGCAGCCTGCATGTGTATTTGATTAGATTTAAACACTTTTCTCTGTGGCTGTTGTTTTCTAGTTGCTGGTAGAAAATAGGAGAAATAAAAAGAAAAGAAGTTAACAAATGAACAAGAAAATGCTGTTTCCTTTTGAACACTATAATAAGAACAAGAAGATACAGTTAGTCACAGAAAAGAAAAACTTGAAAAGATCCTATGAGAGAAAACATGACCTGGAAAGCAGGAAGAGCTCAATGGCCTGATTCTGCAGCATCAGCATTAATAGTTCCACATAATGGTAGTCAAATAGACGCCGATATACACAAATATATATATATAAATAAAAAGAAAGAACAGTAAAATATAAAATCCGGTGTTCTTATAGATATTTTTATTTTTACAAAATAGTGCTCAATGTAAATTTACAGAGCATTAATATTATAAATTAATTGATTTAAAATATAGTTTTTTTCGCTAACAGTTCAACCATGTTTCAAAAATAAGCTAAAACCCCGAATTTAATTTTGCAATTAAATTAAAAGCATTAGTTCCATTTCATTTCGCGAAGATGAAATGGAACTAATGCTTTTAATTTAATTGCAAAATTAAATCGGGGTTTTAGCTTCTATTTTTGAAACATGGTTGGAACTAAAAAAAACCATATTTTAAATCAATTAATTTATAATATACATATATATATATATATATATATTGTGCAATGGGGCAGCAATCTCTCTTTTATACATGTCTTGTTAAAGACAGTTGACAAGGTACTGCAATTAAGCTTTTTATTTAATTTTTCTTTTGTTCATATAAGCTTTTTTTTTCCTGGACATAAAGTGTGTAAAATTGTCCGAATGTTCTGTATGTACAAATGACTTTATTGCTTTAGCCATTTTCAAGGATGTTCTATCTTTATATTTTTAACTGAATTTGTGGATCTTTATGTATTTATCACAGAATTTTTTTTCAACAGAAAACAGATAAATTTTTATCTAAATTGTGCAAAAATGAAAATAATACTGACATCTCATTTTAACATAGATATTTAACAAAATTATACAAAATGACTTGAAATACTAAGTAAATTTATTCAATAAAATCACCAATAGCTTCAACCACGGTCTCTAGAAAACGTCAGAAGCTCCTGCAGCCCATCTGGACGGTCTCCTTGTTTAAGTTGGTGAATGCTGCCATAATCCTTACCTTCAGTTCATCTTTGGTGTTACAAGGGGTTTTGTTGAACTCTTGCTCAACTGCACCCCACACATAATATCAAGAGGGTTGCAGCCTGGGGAATTAGGTAGCCAGATGTAAGATGTATTTGCAGAAATTGTCTCCTGTTTGTATGGTATGGTGCAGAGTCCTGTTGCCAGACATAGGGCTTTCCAGCAGCCATCCTCTTGACCCAGGAAAGCACTACCTCATCAAGGCACTTGATGTAGGCCTCCACATTGAATCTGAGGCCCTGTGGAAAGATGAATGGAGGCATAACATCACCATCACTAGAGTTACTCTAAACACCATGATGTTAACTAGATATTTGGTTTTCATCACTCTCAGTACATCTTTTTGAGGACACAGCATCTTCTGCACTGTCCTCAGATTGACACCAAAACACTCTGAAATTTTCATATTGGAGCATGAATACCAAGCAGTACAGCATGCCATTTCTAAATTTCTGGCAGCGGGGGATTCTGTCATGGTGCTTTTTTTCTTACAGATGGGGCCCAACTGACCCTACTATACTGTGCAGTCAACAAAATTTAACACAATGCGCATGTGCAAAATTAAAAACATAAAATGTCAACAATTTACCCATAGCACCCTGTATATTTGAAGAAAATATTGTTTGGTCCATTTATTTTTTTTTTTAAACAGTACAAAAATTTAAATATCTGGGAAGTGTTTTATTATGAGAAGGAAAGTGTGACACTGAAATCCAAAGATGCATTGAAATACTCAAAGATGCCTTCTAAAAACTAAGCAAGAAACAAAAAATATTATTGGAAACAGTAAAAATTATTGAACTGTTATGTGATATCAGTCCTACTATATTGCAGTAAATGTTGGTCAATCTACTCAAAGATGATGAAGTGACTTGTTGCAACAGAAATATGGTTCTACAGAAGGATGCTGAGGATACCATGGACTGGACATGTGAAAAATGGCAGAGAAAATGGAAACAGAGAGGAAACTTATTTAACATCAAGAAGTTGTAGGATGAAAATAAATATACTGTTTAAAAAATAAACAGACTGTCTACTCAAATTTGGCTATGAACTAAAAATAATGTTTACAATTATAAAAATCTGTCAGATTAATAAATAAAAAATTCATTACTTCCTTATAAATTGCTTTGTTGATGTTTGGATACAAAACTGAGCTGATATGAACTCTCAAGAATCTGAGATGAGAATGATTGTGCTTAAAGATAAAATTCAACCGTAACTCAACTGATTGATGACACCCTTTCTAGACAGTTGGTCTAAAGTACATTATATTTTCCATAATGATTGCTTTCAAAACATGACAAGATTGTTTATACACAGGTTAGTACTTTTGACTAGGATCAGTATAGTATCTTTTGACTAGGATTAGTATAGTATCTGTGTGCTCTGTTTAGGATCAAAATATCAGTTTCAAACACTTCTGCCTAGGGTCAGCGTATTATTTATGTACACTACTGAAGATGAAAATGTCACTTTCAACTATTTCTGCCTAGGATCAGAGTAGCATCTGTATGCTCTGCCTAGGATCAAAGTATCATCTACAGTGTGCACAGATACTGCACTGATCCTTGTTATAGTAGGATATGGTTATAGTATCTGAATACTGCTGATTGATCACTTACAAGCACTTATAACTAGGATCACTGTAGTATTACTCCACTTTGCCTTAGATCAAAATGTCAATTCAAAGGATCAGTGTAGTAGTGTGTCAGTTCAAAGGATCAGTGAAGTAGTGTTCAATTCCAAGGGTCAATGTAGTAGTGTGTCAATTCCAAGGGTCAGTGTATTAGTATTAATTGTGTAGTATGACGCAAAAATAGACATAGCACACATTTCACATCAGAGCATCAAATAACACGTGTATAAGGGATCGACCTGGGTTTACACCCTGCTACTGAATTGTGAAATATGAAACTTCTCACCTGCATCTGCTTTTACACTCATTGGAAAGATTTGTAATACAGTGTTTATATAAACAATCACTCTGATTCCAATATTATATTTTGGAATACAGTTTGATTTAAGAAATTGTAGGATATTATATAGATTAATGTCATGAAAGAGTTCTTTCATATTGGTTGATGTATTGTTAGTCATTTTACTATAAGTAGGTATTGCTGGTATTTTTTATATAATAATGTATTGCTGATATTTCTACTATAAAAATGTATTTTTATACTTTTGTAATGTTTTGTTTTTGTTTAGTGGGGGCACTATTTGCTCATAGCTGGGACCCTAACAGGTGTTACCACCCCGGGTTTCGGTGAACCTGGGAACAACAGCCAATAAGAGGTGGTTTCATGCTCCTCAAAACCTCCAATCTCCCAATCAGAGGCCTTCCTGCCAGGATACAATTTATCATCAGACTATTAGGGAGGAAAGTGGGTAGATATTAATATACACAAGTGTAATAAAACTGACAAGAAAGATATTTGTGGGTCATCCTATTCCTTTGTCTCTTTATAGTACAATGTTTTATGTTATTACTATCAGATGAATATTCATTAAATAATCAATATTTTAATAGATTATTATTGGGTCAGTGTTCAGATGTTAGTCATCAAATTAAATTATATCCAGTACATTTCCCAACTGATTAAATCAGAAGCTATTATTAACTGAACTGGTGTGCAGTTAGTACAATGGTTAGTAGCTTAGAATAAGAAATTAGTGGGCAAAGTTCAAATTTTCTTTTGCACAAATACCCTTGGGAAAGATACAAATCCATTTCTTCTCCCTTAGCTATGGGTTAAATAGCAAGAGAAAATGGGCTCTTTAGCCATGGTTTACAACCAGTCTAAGAGATTAACTGAATTCCATACTGTATATATACCCTGGTGAAAGACATACTATATAGCTATGGAAAGGATTATGGAATTCAAAATTAATTTTGGCATAGAATTGTGGACTCGACAATTATGGTTGATGAGGTAGGGTATTAACTAAAAACACATAATAGCAGTTTTTTTTCTGTGAAAGTTTTGGAAAGAATATTACCACAGTCAACACAAATTATTTTTTTTAATTATATGTTTACTTTTTTTTTTGTAACATGTAATTTGCTACTTTCTCTTGAAAGAATGGATTTTACGGATGTCTTTTTCTAGGAGTTTTTATAAACAAACAATAGCATGTGTTAATATTTGTTCGATATTTAAATAGCTTTCCTTTTCTTTATCAATGATTTATTTTCTGTTCATGAGAAACATAATTATTGGAGTCACTGTTAGTTTCTTTATAAATCATTTTTTTTTTTCTGTACCTCTAATTCGCACTCATTAACCTGTTTTACATAAGGGAATTGGACTTTTATTTGTGTGCTGTCAATGGCAAATTATTTTTCTTTCTATCAACTTTCGTTTTTGATTTTTCTATCATTGTCTTTTTTTTGTAATATTTACATATTCCTATAAATATATTACTTTTGTACAAACAATGTTTAATTTTGATTTAGGATTAAATTATTTTATAAGCATCAAAGAAAAGCTCATTTTTATTCTTGATGTTCAGTCGATGCTTTAATATTTATTTCCGATTTAAATTTTTTCTATTTGTTTGTTTTACATCTCATTTCAGTTTTATTTTAAACTTTTGACTAGATTTCTTTAATCCTGACTTTTCAGTGTGACTTTTATTTCTGGTTTTTGATTTTTATTTTTAAGAAATGGTAGAAAAGAAATTCCTTGAAATCAGCTCTTGGATTCATTTGGATTTTGCTTATAGTTCTTGTCTTTTCTTTCCTTTTCTCCACCCCCCCATCCTTCATGGGGCTTAAGTGTCAAGTCACTCAGTGCAGATGATATTTATTTGTTCATAAACAGATTGTTTGATTTATAGATTCTTTCTGCAAACATTTTTTAACACAAGCATACAGAAACATACATTATATATATATATATATATATATATATATATATATAATCTTGACATATCTACTTTTCTCATTATATGGATATTTGAATTTTGTGAGGAATCAATATGCATACACAGTATCATCATTAAAATAATAATAGTTAAATGAAAATGCTTATACATGTATATATATATATATATATATATATATATATATATATATATATATATATATATATATATATAATTTTTTTATAAAAAAATTATAACATAAGTATGTTATAAAATCACTACAAAATAGCCATTTTGTTTCAACACACTCTGTGTCTTATCAAGTGATGATGTTGAAAATAAAATAAATGGTTTAAAAGTTTCAGATTAATTAACGATCCTACACTAGGGGAAACATTGTTACAAAAGCTAGAATAACCAATCAAAAACCAAGTATAGAAAGATTCAAAAGCTTGACAACGAAATCATGTTATAATAGCTATTCAGATCTTTAAAATACGTGTAATATTAAAAATAATTTATACTAACCAATAATTATAAAATTATATGATAAAATTTAATATTAAATTTAAAAACTGGCAATTTTAAAATCCAAATTTAATCACTATTAAGTTTAAAAACTACAAAATTATTAACTTTATTCAAATTTTTTATTCGTTGTCAAGCTTCTTGCCTTCAGTTCATCTTTGGTGTTACAACAGTATATATCAAATGTCACCTGCTCTGGAAATGGCAGTGCAATTGTAAATCATATGCACAGGGAGCGATGGATAAATTATCATCTAAATGATGC
>CAHIKZ030000480.1:327500-330000 GCA_903632075.3 Acanthosepion pharaonis
GCAAGGCATTTAAAAAATATACTTCCTTTTTAGTCTCTTTTGTAATGCTTCACCTGGAAGAGCCATGAATAAGACAGGATTGGTAACATGAAGGCATACCAAGTTTATGGTACTGTCTCCTTTCCTTTGCAGTGAATTTGTGAACTGGTTTAATGTGATCACCTAGAAAACATTATGTAACCAACAAGGCATGACAACTACCTCTGCCACCCATTTGAGTGGCTGATAACAGAGGAGACAAGGGTCCTTTCTAATGATTCTTCCATGGTACCCGTTTGTAGCATTTTGCAGGGGTCAGTTTGCCAAACAGTACAGCAGGGCCTTTATAAGTCATATTCTATTTTCAATATATGGTCAGCTCAAATTTTTTGCAAAATTTTTCAATTATTTAGAGTTAGACAGAAAATTTTTCAATTATTTAGAGTTTGACAGCTTTTGTTTCAAATAATAATATCACTCTAGCACTGATATCAGAGGAGACTAGTGAATCTCTGTATATCTTCCATGGTACTCGTTTGTAGCATTGTGCAGAGGTCAGTTTGCCAAACAGTACAGCAGGGCCTTTATAGATCAATTGTATTCTATTTTCAATATATGATCAGCTCAACATTTTTAAATTATTTAGACTTACGTACAAGGCAGATATAGGGAAAGAAGGACAAGAAGCAATTCGTGACATACATAGCAGGCTTAAGCAAGTGGATAACAGAACAGGGTCTGGGAGAAGTAGCAAAAAGACAAAACTTATTGACAACTACAAGGGATAGGAGGAAGTGGAGAGCCATGATCGCCTACGTCCTGCAGGGACATGGCACATAAAAGAAGAAAACTATTTATAGCTTTTGTTTCAAATAATAATATCACTCTAGCACTGTTTGAGAATGGTGTGGTGGCAGTACCAATGGAAGCAATCATGGTAGCACTTATATATGACCTAAGATTCAGTACCATAAAGGAATGTGGACATTGCAACTGTTTTATTGACTTTTTCAAGGTTTTTATTAGTCAACCTCTTTATCAAGTTTTGTGCCAGCAGATAGTGATATATTTGAAGACTGACGTGCAGAAGCCTTTATTGACAGTGGAACTGAAGCATGGGTTTCATGTAAGCCAAAGTCTTCCCCAAAAATTGGTACTAGATTTGTTAGTGAGTCAAAGAACAAAGAAATTTTATTCACCCACACATAAAATTACTACAAGGAATTTGATCTTGAAAGCCGTAATTTACTTTAACACTTAGTACCACCATCTCTTTCAGTATAACCCCCTTGGATATCTATATGTCAATCTCACAAGCTCATACTACAATTAATTGATATGTGTTCTTCCCTAGACATTTGCTAGCCTGTCTTAATTATATATTTATTCAAGGGTAAAGTTTCATTTTTAATAGTGATATATACATGTATACATTTATATTAAGTTGGTGTAAATATGCATTTTTCTCTTATTGGCTTCAATCATTTGAATAATATTCCAATTTACCTTTCACCATTAAAAAAAATTATCTTTTTTGTTTCAAAGTCTTTTTAAGCAAACATTTAGAATGATTTTCTTTTATTTGTTATTTATCCTCCATTTTTCTTTTTTTTTTCCTGCTATGAAAAGAATTTTTAATATACATTCAAGAATTTTTTGTCTTCAGCATTTTGAAGATTTTTTTTCTTTTTTAATTTCTTTCAGTCTTTTTTTTCTTTCTGCATCCATTTTTTCTTTTCACTAATTTCTATTTACAAAAAAATGTTGGCTAATATTGAAGGGGAAAATGATAAATTTTCTTCTTTATTTCACAATTGTGTAAGATGAACCTACAATTTGAGGCCTTTTATCATTATGAATTTCATTTGTTTCATTAATTTGGAGTTTGATTGTTAACATTATTTTGCTTGTTAAAAACAATTTTTATTTTCTCCAAGGTAGAAAAGCATAATATTAATTTAATAACATTGCATTTCTCTTCTTATTTTAATTGACCTTTTATATATGATCAGACAGCTATTTTTTTTACTTGTTAAGTTTTGCCATGTTTGAGAAGACAACTTTTATTTCCCAATGCTTACTAGAAGACATTTTTTTTCTCATTTTATATTTCAATGTTCACTTTCATCCACACTCAGGTATAAATTCCTGGAATGATTACCAAACAGTTTTGTAATTGAAATTTTTTTTTTATTGAGTCTTTTGTTATGTAAACATTTTTTAAACAACCTTCATCATTACAAAAAGTTTATTTTACCAACTTTATCACAAGCTTCCTTAAAGCATTGCTTTCTTGGCCGACAGTTTATTGAATGTAAATTAGATTATCTAATTTGTTCAAAGACTCTTTCTCTGAAGTAACTACGTTGGGCAATTTTAGGAAAAAAAAAGAACTCCCATTTGTTAAGCCAGGTACCATCTCCAGATCTGTCAAAGAATTAAATTAATATGTACAAATGTTAATTTGAGATCTAATGCATAATAAAGCTAACATATTGAATCTCCTTATTAAACACCTCAG
>CAHIKZ030000480.1:332500-335000 GCA_903632075.3 Acanthosepion pharaonis
ATGCATTTTAAATTATAATATATTCAAAAGCATTTAATAGAATTTCATGTGATAATTTAATTATTAACTTAATTTTAACCAAGTCAGGTGATTTGAGGATAAAAAGGTGTCAGGTAAACACATTTTTTTTATTTACAGTAAGGTTCACTTTGTAAAAGGCCTGGGGGCCACTTGAGGTAGAGGATTATATTAAGGGATAGTTTATTTGGATAGGATGGGGAAGATAACAGTTTACTCTAAACTTGAACAGGTTAAGATTGTAGTGATTGAGGGAATATCCTCTTGAGAGTCTGTTCTCAAGGGCAGTGGTTTGTGGGAAGAAGCTGTTCAAGTGGAACTTACTTCTCACCAATGGAATACATAGGGAATATGGGTGGTTTGCTAAAATGTAAGTAGCATGGTGGGTCCTACCTGTGAAGGTTACACCTGTCAGAACCAAGGAATGTAGTTCATCCAAGTACCTTCCATGGAAATAGCAATAGAGCAGAAAGAGGCTTGCCACATCCCACCTGTGAGAGAGAGAGGTTGGGGAGTGGAAAATAATTCTTTTCAAACAAGGACTCATAGACGTTTTTGAACTCTTTCACTAGAAAGTGAGGACTGGGTAGCTTCCACCCAAATATGGTAACAGTACCTCACTTTTGAGCCAATCTGGCTCTTATAAAGGTAGAGGATAGCATGAGGAGTCAGGTACTTACTGAAGCAGTACAGGGAGCTGATCATCTTACCTGCGTCTTTAGCCATTGATCGTATATAAGAGTTCCACTTGAAGTCAGATGTGAGTTTGCAGCCCAATATTCTCTCAAAGCATGGAAAGTGTTTAAGAAAATGATTTAGCAATAAAAAGAAACACTTCTTACTTTCTTTTTCAATCTAATTTTTTTTTTAAATCTGTTTTTTTTTTAATGTTTTCTTTTTAATAACCTATATGCTGTTTAACTGAATATTCATTGAAATCTTATGAGTAAGTCTTTTTTAATCATTTTCGTTTTTGCTTGCTTTATTGAAAAGTGTTATATTCCATGCTAATAGGAATATATACTTGAACAACATGGTGGATAAAATAAGTAAAGGTTTATTGTAAAAAAAACAGTACAATAAGAATAAAGGTAAGTTATGCACAAGGTCGTTGCAAGTCAATCCAGTAGTGAGTGCTACTATTGGAAGGTCAGTAGTTCTTGTGTAAGTCTTAGTTATACTCAACAGATCCCAGCTAGTATATTTAGCTACCCCCACCCCACGAGGGTTGCATGTGGCACAAGGCTGGTTTAACATGGGTTCTCCGAGCCCATAGTCTCAGCCAAAAATATTGCCTTTCGAACCCATATAAACATGTTCGGGGCAGTCTACCTCCCCAAACGAGACTCTGCGCTTCAGCAGAGCCTTGTCTGGGTTCCTCTCTGCCTAAAGGCAGAAAGTTTGACTGTTTAGCTGGAACAGATCCCAGCTAGTCTCTGTAGTCCATTGCCTTACAGATACTTATAGGTAGTTACTACCTATAGTGTAGTCACTCATGAGGGTGACAGGTTATTTCATTACATCAAAAAGTAAATTGTAAAATAAAATAAAAACCCTTGAAAGGGCCCCAAACTTGCACCTGACCTCAAGTGGAACTCATACATATGATCCATTGTGAAGTATGCGGATAAAATGGTTAGCTCTATATATCACTTCAATAAGTACCTGACTCCTCCTGCTATCCTCTACCTTTTACAAAAGCCAGAACAGGCTGGAGTACTGTAGTCAAATTTGGATGGGAGCTGCTCAGACCTCACTCTTCAAAAGCATCCCTGATTCCTTGTGGGTGATGAATTATTCACCAGCCTCCAACCTCTCCCCAATAGACGGGATGTGGCAAACTTCTCAGTGCTCTGTCATTACTACCATGGAAAGTGTTTGGATGAACTACATTCCATGGTCCTGCCAGTTCAAACCTTCACAGCAAGGATACGCCATACCACTTAAATTGTATTCCCTCTATATTACTTCAGTGGGAAGTAAGTTCCACTCTAAATCTTCCCATGAAACACTGCCCTATGGAACAGACTCTCAAGAGAATGTTTCTGCCGATGTCTACAATCTTAACCTGTTCAAGGCTAGGGTCAACTGTTATCTTCTACTCCTAATGTAATCCTCTACCATGAGTGGGCCCTGGGTCTTGTACAGGGTGAACCTTACTTTTTTTACTAAAAAAATAGTTATCATACTGAAAACCTCCATGAAAATATTTGACTTCAGAAGGAGGCTATAGGGTAAATCTCTCTCTCTCTCTCTCTCTCTCTCTCTCCCCATGCAAGTGCATGTGCAGTAGTGTGCTAAATCATGACTATAGAGTTGCTAATAAATATGGGTGATATTATTATCTCAAAAAAAATCTGCAAAGTTAGTTGTCCTGACCTGGCATCTCAACTTCAGTCACTTTGTAACATAGCTTCATTATGTCTTTTCCATAAATGTTTCTATTTGGTCTGGTGCCCCATCTGTTCATCTTGAGGTTCTC
>CAHIKZ030000480.1:337500-362500 GCA_903632075.3 Acanthosepion pharaonis
TATATATATATATATATATATATGATAAAATAAAGAAGAAATGGCAGCACTCAATAAAGATGTCATTGGTTTATCAAGGCTTTTAAATATGAGAATGTTCATGAATATTCATCAGGTGGTTAAAAAGTTAGTCCAAACATATGGAAGACACAAATTGCCATAATTCAAAGTCTGGTAAGACAAAAGTAAGCAAGTACTATTCAAGAAATTTTTTTTTAATAAATGAACAAAATAATGGATTTAATTGTTTTCTTATGATTTTTTTAACATCTTTTCGTTGGTATGTTGTCTTGGTAAAGTAATTCATTTAGGAAAGGTAAGATTGAAAAAAAAATTCTAAATATTACTTTTGTCTTTATCAGACATTGAATTATGGCACTTTGTATCCTCCACATATTTTGATTGACTGTTCAATCACCTGATGAATATTCATGAATGTTCCTTGCTCTTGTATATAGACACATGCAATAAAATAAATCCTACATTTGCCTTGATAAAGTCCCTAAGAGGATGAAATGTGTCCTCAAGGACACATGGCCCAGTGGATAAAGGCATTGGTTAGATCCAGTGACTAGACCCAAAGAATTGTGAGTTCAATACCAGGCTACTACAGCAGTGGGGAATCAAAAAATTGGAGAGGTGAGTTAAAGGTAGATAAGTGAGACATCTGGAAGAGGCATGGTTCGTGAAACTAGAACAATCTACCCTAAAGGGTACAGTTCAAAATTCCAATCATCTGAAGAAGACCAGAGCATACAATAGCTAAATTATTGTGAATATGTCAATGAAGATGAAAATCTGAATAATGTAAGTAATCATAATACCTCATCTCAGAGATATAGACAGATATTGAAGAATGAAATGTGTCAGATTAAGAATAGTTTTTCCTATTGTCTTTTTATTTATTTTGTCCCTTATAGATATCTGAAAATAATTTACACACACACACACATATATATATATGTATATTAATTGGTATCACACATGCAAGGCAGTAAAGCCACTAAGACACAAAGAGTTACAAGATGGAGAAGAATGAGGAACAGAAACATTAATAATGAGGGGGAAGAGGAAATAGTAATAAGGAGGACAGTAGATAGCTATTGACATTGCATTGAAATTTTTGCAGATTAAAGTTGGCTGGAAAATATGAAGCCGGAAGGGAGTTCCACAAACAAGAAGTGCAAGAAAAGAAATTCTTAGCATAGAATTTATAACTCCATCTATCCAGATCCACTGTAAATTGATGAGATCTTGACACCAGTCTAGTACTGTGCTTAAAATCTCTCTCTCTCTCTCCATATATATATATATATATATATATATATATATAATAAAGGTGTAAAAACACCTTATATAGCTGCACACTATCTTGGTTTTGACTTATTGTCCATCACCTGAAGAGACCTGACAGTCAAAACCAAGGTAGCATGCAGTTTTTACTCCTTTATTATATTCACTTGCCCTGCATGTCTTTTTTCAAAGCAGCTGCATTCAGCACTGTCTTATATGTATTTTTTTTGGTATGGTATTTTTTCTGGCCTCTTAACAGATTTAGGATTATATATATATATATATATATATATATATATATATATATATATATATATTAATATACAATAAAATCAAAATCAACTCATATGGATAATTCTCATATGAGGTGATTTTGAATTTTATTTTATATTAATTATTTGCTCTCTAACAATAAATATTGAGCTCTTTTTGTGGATCAGTTTTAATATTTTATATTACTAGGATCCACTTGGATTATATACCAATGGATTTATTACCTTTACTATATATATATATATATATATTTGGTTGGATAGATGTGAGTTTGTGACCCTGGGTTTCACGCTTTAGCGATCGTCAGACAAACTGATTAATGTTTTAAAAAATTTGGGTTTATGTAGATTGCGTGTATTGGTGTTATTGTGGAAGTGGTGGGGGAAATTTGTCGTTTTTGTCATTCATCGTACTAACGCAAACATCGATGTATGCAGACACATATACATACTTGGTCGTCCGTCGGGACTCATACATATATAAACATATGGGAGCAGTTTCAGCTATGACACATGTATGTATACGAGTGGTGTTATGTCTATACATACGCATTTGTATGTTGAAATGTTGAAATTTAAACATTGGAAGTGTGGCGGAATAAGTACCGCGCATATAATATATAAATAATTATACATATATATATTTATTTATATTTATATACACTTTTCACACATATATATATATATATATATATATATATATTATTTGGTTGAGAAATTTCATGCAACAAATTTTATCATATGTCACTCAATTTTTTAATTTGTGTAATTGACTTTTGTTCCTTGAGATTAGACTCAAACAGTCACATGTCTTTATGATTAAATAAATAAAAGCCCTTCTCTGGACATTTTGTTCATATTTTTCAATGTGATAAGTAGAGAATAATGCATAGCATGTTTCTCTAGAGTATAAGCAAGCTTTGAGTTTTACATAAAAAAACAATTGCCCTGAAGGATGTTGTTTGAGTTCTTCCAAGAGGCAGCACTAGACAGAATGGTACCATCATTTGATTTTCATTTTTCCTAACAGACAATGCTGTTCATTTCAAAAGGAAAGGATAGTGCTTCACCAATCCCACCTGAGCCAAAATGTGGACAGTATGGCTTTTAACAGAAATTTTCAATATTTATTGTATTTTAAGCTTGTCTTTTTTTTTTTTTTGCAGCAAGACATGTATTTCTTTTTCCTATTTTGTTACTGAAATGCATTCAGGAAAATGTACTAAAATTGCATTTAATCCGTGTCATGCTGAAGAGTCATGAAGTTGACTCACCAAGTGATGCACACATGATATATTTTAAGTAAACAAGAGACTTGATTACTTTTGCAATATAACATTTTAACTCTTAACTTCCTGTAAAGAATTTCTGACCTGGCCGCTGCAGTCCTATTAGGAGTTTATGAGAAAAGTAAAACAGAATGCATCTGATAAAATATTATAAGTTCTTTTTTTTTTCTTGTTATTTGCTAAGAAAATAATGAAAGAAATTCAAGATTCAAAGACTTTAGAAATATATTCAGAAAACTAATCAAATATTTCTGGTAATTTATATTATGTGCAATGCATTCCTATAGAATTTCTCTTGCAATTGCATTCTTAGGCAAACATCTATTTCATTTTAATGTTTGTTTTTTTTTTTAATAACCTATGTGAAATTAAACTGAATATTCATCAAAATCTCAGCAATAAATCTTTTTTTTTTAATTCTTTGTTTTCGTTTGCTTTATTGGAAAGTAAATTGTTATATAAAAATAATTACAATGCTGAAACATCCATAAAATCACTTGACTTCAAAAGGAGGCTATATAGAAAATCTCTCTCTCTTTCTCTTTCTCCATGCAAGCGATAGGCTGCTAAATCAGGTCTAAAGGGTTGCTAATAAACACAGGTGATGATATGTTTATCAAAAAAAGAATCTGCAATGTTCTTGGTTTTGACCTAATATCTTAGCTTCAGTTACTTTCCCACTGTTTTAACATAGCTGACCTATGACTTTTCTATAAATATTTCCATTGTAATTGTTCTGATGAACTTTCCTCTTTACGAATTTAAGCACAGTACTAGATTGGCAACTAGGTCTCTTCCTTTTAACTTTGACTTGCTGGATGTAACCATAAGTTCTATGCTAAAAATTTCTTCTCTCACATTTCTCACTTGTAAAACTCTCTTTCAGCTTCTTGCTTTCCATTCATCTTCAATCTTCAAAAAATTTAAATGCAATGTCAATTGTTATTTTCTGTCTTTTCAATTACTGTTCTTTTATTGTTCTCTCTCCTTAATAGTGCTTTTCTTTCTCATATTCTCTTAACCCTTTGCATCTTAGTGGCTTTATTGCCTTGCTTAGGTCAAATAAAAAAAAAGCCATAATAGTGCTGAAACATCCATGAAACCATTTGCCTTCAGAAGGAGATTATATGGAAAATCTCTCTCTCTCCCTCCCCCATGCAAGTGTGTGTGTGTGTGTGTGTGTGTGTGTGTGCCTGTGTGTGTGATAGGATGCCATATCAGGATTATAGGGTTGCTAATAAATATGGCTGATGATATGTTTATAAAAAAAACTACAATGTTCTTGGTCCTGACCTGACATCTCAGCTTCAGTCACTTTTCCACAGCCATAATATAGTTTCCCTGTGCATTTTCTATAAATATTTTCATGGTAATTGTTATAATGAGCTTTCCTCTTAGGTATCCCAACTTTACAAATTTAAATGCAGTAGTAGATTGGCAGTTAGGTCTCATCATTTTACAGTTGAACTTCTTGGGACAAGGAGTTCTCGGTATTTATATTATTTACATGCAGACTATTTTACTCATCTTTTGTTGTTGTTATCACATTTCAGCCTTTGTGCTCTCCGGCCTGCACCAAGTGTATATCAATGTGGATAATCTACAAGGAATTACAAATGAACCCTTTATTTAATCTAGCAGGTAGATTGTTCTCATTTCAATGTCCATGTCTAGGGATATCTTGCCTAGTTTTCATTTAGCACTGCTCGGTTATTGCTTGCCCTGTTTCCACGTAGACCTAGTTCAATTCCCTGGACTGGTTAATGCATACATACACTCAGTGGAATAATCTCCCCCTATAGATTAAATAAAGGGTTCAGTTCACATCTGTAGGTTATCTGGATTGATAAATCCCTGAAGAAGGTTAGAGAGTGCAACAGCCGAAATGTTGTGATAACAACAGCAAAGATGAGGATAACTGTTTGCATGTAGATAACATAAATAAACATGTTTATGTCTTATATTTATTTCTATAATATCCCATAGTAATTGTGAGTTCAATCCCTGGGCCAGGTAGTCCAAATGTAGACTCAGTGAAAACAGGATAACTGAGCAGTATTAAAGGAGTAATTGTGAGTTCAGTCCCTGGGCCAGGTAGTCTAAACTTAGACCCAGTGCAAGGTTATTGAAGGTTACTGGGATTGACAGATACCTGAAAAAAGGGGTAAAATAGACAAAACATTGTGATAATAACAATAAAGGTGAGGATTATTTCAAATCTCCAGCCAATAGCATTTATTTTATATTGGTATTTTGCCAAATTTATGTTTATATTGATATTTATATTATAAACTTAGTAAATTATATTATTAATAATTGAGCATTAAAAAGCATAAAAAATAAATATTGCCATGAAAAAAAAGCCATCAAAAATTGTGTAAGATATTTTCAATTCTGTCAGGACATTAGTCTGATAATAATCAGTATAGGATAGTTATAAAATAAAGATATCATTTATAATAATAATCAGTTTCTTTGGATTTTTAAAATGTTAGAAAAATATTTTGAAAATCATTTATGCATTTATTGTATGTCTACCCATCAATATTTTTTCAAATCATTCTTTCTTTCAAAATTCCTAATATTTTCTTTTTTGTTTCCTTTTCAATTATTTATTCAATTTAATAGTCTGAATTCATTCTTTTAAATTAACAGCTCTTTTAAGTAGAAGCATATTTGGATGTTGTAATGAATAGTTGCTTGCAATGAGATATTAAAGAATTCAGTTTAAATTCCTGTCACATTCGTTACATTCAGTTACATGCAAATACCTTTGGCAAAGGTATGATTCTATCCTCTCCCCTACCTATGGGTTAAATAGTAATTGTATCTGGAATAATCCTTTGTTATTATCTAAATTGTTAAAACAATATTCAGTTGCAAGAAAACTGAATTGTTCTAACAATCCAAAATATGTTTCGGCTTTAACCGACACAGTCTTCTAAGGCACTCATTAAAGGAATTTTTTAATTTAAAAATACAATCTTTTAAAATTGTAGACTTTATTTTCATTCCTGAAGAAAAGAACTGCAGACAATATCTTTTAAATAAAAAAAATTCTTGTATTAACAGGCATTATATTCTGGGAAATGAATTATATGTATATTCATGCATTACTATATATATATATATATATATATATATATATATAATAAAAAGGCTTAAACACTAATATTAGTTTCCACCACTCCTTCTTCTTTTCTTTTCTTCTCCCTCCCTCTTATTCTGATCTTTAACATTAGATCGTCTATGGTGTGTGTATGTCACCACGAAATGTATCTTTAATGTATTAGACATCCAACAACATTCATGTTTCTCTCACTTAAACCTCTTCCACTCACCTCTCTAAAACTTCTCTCTCTTAAGGTTTAATCTCCCACCTTCTCTCGTCTGTTACCCCTCTCTTTAGCTCTAACATTCATCCCATACTCTCATACTTACACTCTCTAAATTCTATTTTTATTTCCGGAGTTGTTTTTTTTTTCTGTTTTTTTTGAATTTGTAGGTCTGATGAATTGATCATATTTACGATTCCAATAGAATAAGTTATGACCATGGAATATTAGTGTTTAAGCCTTTTATTATATCCTTACTCTGTCCTGGACATTGAGTTCTACCTGGATTCTATCCTCTTGAATTTTTTTATTCAAAATATACATGTATGTATGCACCTATGTATATATATTTATATATTTTGCATATGTATGTGTATATTTACCACTAATATTAGCTATATATATATATATATATATATATAGTAATGTATTAGTGAACAATATTCAAATGTTACCATAAAGTAAATATCAATTTTTTTTTATTTTCATAAATATCAATATTAAATTAAATGTTATTTTTATGGATATTAACAATACATTCAACAGAAAAACTAACTTGATTTTTAATTGATGCCTGGTTTCTACAAATCAATAAAGCTGCTGTAATTTCTGTTTTGTTATTAATGTTTTAAAATGAAACAAGCAGCTTTAAGCCTTTAACATAATATGGCAACATTTAAACATTGAACTAATAATATGGTCTTTTTACTTTTATTTTTTTAATGCTGCACAATCAATTTTGCTGTTTTTTGATTGGTCAAAAGGAATTAAGGGAAAAATGACAAGTGGCAAAGATTTTTGTTTTTAAGTTGTTTTTGAATTTTCATTTTTTTTTCACTGAAATAATACCGAATTTATGTAATAATAATGGCACTGGTAAAAATGACACAAGTGAAAAAGTATGTTTATTAAAATATAGATTCTTGACGAAATTGAAATGTACTTTTAAAAAAATAAATGTATCATATATAACCTTTTATTTATTTATTTTTTAATATTAGCAAAAATGTAGAATTGTTTAACCCGCAATTGTTAATAGTATTAAATTTATATATATCTAAAATTTCTGAAATTATATGACTTGCACGATGGGGTTCTAGTAGAGCCACTGAGATCAATGGTGTATACTTAACAGTTCCCAGACAACTGAACCAGAAATAAATAAACAACAACTGAACTCTGATTAGAAATTTAACTTTAAATAGCTTAAAAAATTAAACAGCTACTACTGTTTAATTTTACTAGCCAACTCCATTCAATTTTGATAACTAAGATTTGACACACTTTTCTATCTTTTTTGAACAACTCTTTACTCTTGGTACAACCTTCAGAATGACCACATGCTGAACGGTTCATCTCTAAACCCTTATCACCACAGTGTCTGTAAATGGCTCACCATAAGCAGTTACATTTGGTTGCAGATACCATTAAGTTTGCAAGGACCCATTTGTGATGTTGATTAATATAATTTGTACAAATCATAAGTCAGTTGCATTCTATTCTTTTATTGTTAGTACGACTGCATCTGTCATATGGAAATGTTATATGGGGCTCACTTCAGCTCCCCGTAGATTAAAATGAATTTTTAAAAATGAAAAAAGCATTCATGAAGCTTTCATTTTAGCTTTAATTGAAAGTTAAATGATTAAATTTACTATTTCCAGTAATCAAAATACTCTGGTGTATTTCAATGAGAAATTATACTGATTGGAATTTATTTTTTGTCGTTTTCACAAAATTGGCCATTTTTGACACATTTGTAAACAAAAGTTAATTCTCGGTTTTAAAAATCTTTCAAAAATAAAATATTCTTTTCTGAGATTTTATTTGACAAATATTAGCTGTTTTAAAGTATAATTAATCTGATTTGAAAAAAATATTATTTACATTAAGTTTAAAATAACAGGGAAATGGATTTTTAGAACAAACAGTAACAGTGATTTACATACTTATCACCATCACTTGTCACTTGTAGATCACTAAATAAGTGATGATAAAATCTATCAACACCTTTACTGTTGTTCTATGGAGACTTTATCTGTTAAAACATAATTTAAGAAAATGACAGGTGAGCACCTGTTTTATATAATTTTTAAGTACTCAGTAATCTTAAAAATGTAAAAAATTCATTGTAATTTAATTTTAGGCATGTTGAATTTAGATTTACTGTAGTCATCATTCTTAAAATTATTTTACTGTTTAAAGAGTCTGTTTTTCACTTGTGCCATTATTACTGTTGACCAATAATAACAGATGCGTGTTTTGATTTTTGAACGTATATCAGTGGGCAATCCGAGTTCTCTGTTGAGAACAGAACTGCATAAATTTCAATGAGTAAAAATTAAATGTTATTTAAAATCAAAAGGAAGTTTTTATGAAAAGATTCATTTCAGTCTCCCCCACCTCTCTTTTCACTTGCTGCTTGTCTTTCTGTGGTTCAAAGTGACACTATCTTTTTACAGGAAACAAAATTCTGAAATCCTGTTCTACAGGTATGTGCGAACAACTTGCCTCAGTGAGCATGTCCAACTTGCCTTATAATCTTTACCATCAGAAAATGAGGGCTCGAAAAAAAAATTCCAATTCCTTATGCATCAAAATCAAAAGAAATTTGTTTTTTAAATATCCAGATGTAAATCATTTTTTTGTTGCAAAGAAATTTTTATAATATTTTGTCTTTTACAGTTAATTATTTTTGCAATGTTTTTTCTAAAATACATTTTCACAAACAAATGCATATTTGAAATACATTTTTAATAATCTGAGAAATAATAATCAAATTATTTAAATTTTTCCATTTTCTGTATTTAAAATATATATTTTTTGCATTATTGCTTATATTTTTAAAGTTAATTATTTAATAATGTAAAGTTTAAAAAGAAGATGTATATAATATACTTCTGAGAATTAAGTCAATTTTATATCTCTTAAACTGAATTTTTAAAATTCCTCTAAGAAGCCAGTTATACAAACCCTTTTTGTGAAAGAATATATCTATCATATTTACTCATATATATATATATATATATATATATATATATATATATATATATATATATATATGTATATTTTAAAGAGAAGTGAGAAGCCACAAACGTTTTTTTGGTTGTAATGTGAATTTTTAAAATATATTATACTTATGAAAATAAAGTATAGTATATATTTAAAAATCCACATTAAAAACAAAAACATTTGCAGCTTCTCCTTCCTCTTTAAAATATACACTTTTCTCTCATTGGAACAACTATAACCTCTCCCTTACACACATACATACATATATATATATATATATATATATATATATATATATATATATATATATAAAATCAGAGATGCTGATTTGTACATATCCATATAACAGTTGAGTTATGCCATAGTAAAAGGAATTTGTTTTTGGTTGATACTAAGTAAACAACAGCATGAATTTAATTAATGTAAGTAATTAATTTAATTAACTCACTCATATATTCTTTCTGTAACCAAGCACAAATCTTTTGTCAGAGAAATTAGATATTGATGGGAATTAGCACATAGATACTTTATTTTTTTAAACATTTCATATTTTTGTTGTTAATGTATTTTTAAAACTATGAGAGCAAAATGCTTTTTTAATTGTTTTTTGACTAACAAGTGGAGACATTTGTATTTTTAACTTCCAGTTCAGTTCACTATTCAAATAATAGGTTCAAAAAATGTCTTCCAAGAAAAAATAAATTTTCACACATTGGCTGATATTGTAGAGAGGTCAATGTTTTTGTAATTTTAAATACATTTTTGTTATGGGATATATATACCAGGAGACACGTGTTTTTCCAACTTACACACTCGACCAACATATTCTTACAACAAATGACTTCGAGTAATGAATGAACAAGGTAACAACAAAACTAAATATATATACACAAAACACACACACACACATATATATAGACACACAATGATAAGTATTTATTAACAAAACAAAAGGTATATATATATATATATATATATATATATATATATATATATATATATATATATATATATATTGTTGCATGTGACAAAGCAATGAATATGAATGAAGAAAATATTTAAACTAGTGAAGGTCTTTGTTTAGAAGTAAGTATAACAAGTGTGTGTGATAGACACATCTGTATATATGCATATGTGCATGAGAGAGAGAGAGGGAGAGTTTAAAAGTCAACAGAGGGACAAAGGAAGTGAATGCACCTCAACAGCAGCATTCTTTTTTACATGCAATTACATCTGAAAGCTAGAGAAAAAAAAAGGAAAAAAAAGAAAGGACAGAATATCACTGCCTATTCATAGGCTTAGAGAACATCCCCTAGCAGCGTTTTTTTTAGGAAAGTAAGTGGGGTAACTCTACATAAGGCACTCTCTTTTTATGTACTATGTAAGATGTAGGCGATCATGTCTCTGCACAATTTCCTGCCCCTTTCAGGTTTAAATATAGTCTGTATTTTTGCTATTTCTAAACCCTGTTCTATCATCCATTTTCTCAAGCTTGTCAAGTATGTTATGCATTGTTTTTTGCTATCCCTCACTCTGTCCTGTGAGTATCAGATTTTTCAAGCTCTCTTTCTTCCATTATGTGCCCCAGAAATTTCAACTGTTTCATTCTGATGTTAAGTATAAGTTTTCTTTTTGTTTCCATTTTCTCTAAAACCTCATCATTGCTCAAATGTTCAGTCCATGGTATCTGCAGCATCCTTCTGTAGGATCATATTTATGTTGCTTTAAGTCTCTCGTTTATCTTTGATAAAATTGTCCAGCATTTACTGCCATACTGTAGGACAGATATCACATATACACTCTTTTCTTTGTTTCTATCAAAGGTTTTTCTATCTTTTAATATTCTGCTTACTTAAAAGTAGTTTTCCTAGTGGGCAAAGGGAATACAGGTTTGATTCCATTTGCAAGGGTTGCTTTCTTTTGCAGGATTCTTGAATTCTAGGCCAGTGGGCATTAATTTTTCTGTTACAAAAACAAGGAATGTCTACTCAAAGATGTGTGCCAATGAAGTACAAGAATAGGAAAACATACCTTATTGAAACAAGGAGGGTAAAAACTTATGGGGGTTTAGGGCTTAAGGATTAAAATTAACAGTTGATTTATTCATGCCAAGATTAATGAAGAATGATAATAACAACAAAACACATAGGTAATTTTTAACAAAACAAAATAAGGAATTTATGATTCCATGCTTGAAGTTGTGTCAGTGGCTCCTTTCAGGAAAATAAATCAGAAAATTTTTTAAAGTCCTCAGTTTCAAGAGGAAATGTTCATACAACAGATTAAATGATAAAAAAATAATATTAAAAAATGTTGAAGACAATAATAAGTATGTTCATTGTTCATCAAAGGGGTATATGGTTGCATATGTTCAAAAATAGATGAAGAACTTTTCACATGACTTCTCTAATTTATTTGATTTTTCTCCTCATTTTATATCAAAAAAAATTTTGCATAATCTCGCTACTTTCTTTTCTTTCTTCTTCTTGGATCAATGACTCATTTCTGTGAAGACAGGGTTTTCATTGGTTCAAAATCAATTTCATATAGGCTTGCAACTTCCTTTCCATTTTTTCCTTAGTCCTCCAGATTTGAAGGGAGTTCCTAAAGGGAGTTATTATTATTATTTTCCTCTCATTACACACTAACTGCAATATTGGATATTTTCAGTGGATTCTGCATAAAAGTGATCAGTGCAGGAACATCTGCAGAAAAATGTTAAAACTATGTTTAAAATATAAATATTAAAAACTCTCAGATAACTTGAGTTTTGGAATTGGACTTGTTAGGTGATCTTAGTCAAGATATATATATATATAATTTTTGAATTTATCCAGTCCTTCCTACCAAATCATGAAATAAAATTTATCTTGAACAGCCACTCATTTAGATTCTTTCATACTAATGTGATTGTACCCCAGGGTTTCATCCTTGTTCCTACTTTGTTTTAATTTTCTTTAATGAACTTCCTGATAGCATCAGCTCTTAATTTTGTATCAACACTGATGACACTTATTCCTGTCATGATAGCCATTCTGATCAGTCTGATAAGGTCAAAATAGCAGCCGATGTCCAAAACAAACTCCAGTCTGTTGCTAACTGAGGCAAATAATGTTGATTTTAATGGCTCCATAACTAAACTTCCGTCCATTAATCATTTGAGAGACCCTACTTTGCCTTTCATGAGTATGGCTTATGCTAACCTCCAGGGAAGTGACTTTCCCAGAGTTATAAACAATTTTATACATGAGAAACTCCCATTCTTATATGTGTAATGATAACAATACATTGCTTCTGGTATCTTATAAAGGGAAGTATGAATGAAAAGAGTCCTTAGGCAATAGCAGTGAAATGACTGCTATATACATTGTTAGTTTTGACAGACAAATGCCTTTTATATAGAGTTACAAATCAGATCAAAACAATAGATATGAAACCAAGCAAATCTTTGAATAGCTAGTATGGTGTCTGGCATCCACTGAGACAATAAAACGAAGATCCTGAAGAATTTGGAACTCCTCCATTCCTCAGTGATCATTTAGCTTGGCTTTTTGCTTCCACTTCAATACAACATTGGTATTTGTCCAACTAAGTTGCAAACTTCCTCATCAATTCGAACATTTTTGATCGGCAAAGAAAAAAAACTTGATGGGGGGGAATGATGATTAGAAACCTAGTGAACGTAAAGCAGAATGGAAGAATTTGGCATAGAGATTCAGATCGTGTTAACAAAGGGATTCAATGATTCCAGGCAGTTTTTCTTTTTATACTGTTTAAAGATTTTTTTTTTTTTTAACTTGTTTGCCAAAATTTAAAGCAGGAACAAATTATACCTACATCCATATAAATGCATACATACAGATATACACCCATATATAACTGTTTATTTTGTCTTTCTTGGTTTGTAATGCTTATTCGATCTTATAAGGTAATCCACTTAGAGGTATTTAGAATATAACAGGTTAAACAGAGCAAAACAAAATGAAAAATACTTTAAAAAAAGTATGATCAATAAATTCTCCACAGGATAAGATATACTTTATAAGGCACTCTAATCAAATGAATAGATTTTTGTTTATCTAATAAAATTAATAATAAAACTAATAATAATTACGTATGTACCAAAAATATTTACCTTATTATTATCATAATTACTACTACTACTTATGCTAAAAGGAAGAGAGAGATTGCACTTTACTCATCTCTTTATTTTTGTCTCTTCATCACAGAAGATTTCTTCAAAAGTTCTTGACAGAAAATTCTGCACAGAAACTTGGTATCAACCCAAGTACTAAGTGCATTAATTCTAAACTGTTTTTCACCTACTTTTTATCTATACAATCTATTATGTTACTTAGACTAGCATCCCCATCTTGGTTGTTATAATCACAGCCTTTTGCACTCTTAAGCCTTCTTTATGCATCTGTCATAATTGGTAACCTCCTACCAGGAATTTAAATTCAAATCTTTTGTTTATTCCATTGGTTTAAATTGCTCTCATTCTGCTGTTCCTTTTTAGAGGAAATCTTGTATCTGTCAAATTTATCTAGAAAATTTCATACAAGGAATTATTATCATAATGCACTGTTTTACTCAGCTTAGAATCCTATACCTTGGTTGCTATAATCACAGCCTTTTGGCTATTGAACTCTCTGGCCTTCTTCAGGCATTTATGTTTTTAACCTTCCAGGAATTTCAAACTAAACTCTTTATTTAATCCACTGGCTTAAATTGGTCACATTCTGCCATACATGTTAATCTTCATCATCAGTCCTTTGACTGTTTCAATTGTCAAAAGAACCTGAGGGCAGAAGAATCAGACAGCCTGGATAATCTATTAGTAGTGGCTCCAAGGTATTGTCATATCCATCTACCCTTTGATGTTGTCTGACCAGCTCTTGCATTGCTCTCTCTCTCTCTCTCTCTCTCTGCTTGCATCCACTTTCAACAGTGCATTGCATGATGGTAGCCAAACCATGTCATCTTCTGATGCTTAATAGTGGTGAGGAGAGATTGCTGTTGGCCCACAAGACTTTTGCTCTTGCTCCGTACATAGTCTTTGGCTTTGTGCTCCCAGTAAGAGATACACAAGAGCTTTCTCAAGCATTTGTTCTCAATTGCATGGATCCTTTTTCTTGGCACAACCAAGTCTCACACCCATAGAAGAAAATGGATATGACCAGTGATTTGTAGAGCTTGATATTGGTCTGGAAGCTGATGTTGCTCTTCCATATTCTTTCCAGTCTGGTCATTTCTGATATGGTGGTGGGGTTCCATGTGCAGAATTTCTGCATTTCAGTTGCCATCTTTTAACAGGGTTACTCCCAAGTATTTGAAGGTAGACACTTCCTCCAGTGGTATTTTTTACTTCTGTTCATATTCATCATGATAAAATCCATCATAGCATGAGACGCATTGGTAAAGAAAACGGAAAAATCTAAAATCTTCTATTACTATAGTGATGTTGGCACTATTCCCCATTACTTTGGATTTGTCTGTGTTGAGTTCCATTCCATATTTCGATGTTAGAGGAAATCTCATTGTTAAATTCATTTACTTAATTTGTTCTCGAGATGTCATTTATCTCTTTCACTAAACCTGATTATATGATATCATTTTTAGACTGTCCAACCCAAGGTTTGAACTCACAACTCTCAATTAACACAGTCCACTTAATCAATATTTTTATCTACTAAACCATGTTTTATAATTTGGTGATGGAAACTTGAAGTCTTTCAGGTTAATTCTGCTTGCTAGCCTCTTTAACTGAACTAGAAAATATGATTTTTTTACACTAAGTGTTGTGTAATTGTGTTGTGGTAGAACTTTTTTAGTTTTAGTCCTAATTTTCTTTTTTAATTAAGTTACCTGAGATAGATAAGAAGTCTAAAATGACCTGTTTACTTTCTGTTAATTAGTCTGAGCATAAAAAGGTAACAGAGTTACAATGACAAAAACATTTCTCATCTTAATCTTACTTCAAAGTTAACAAGTCAGCTAATCTTATGTCATATGAAACTAAGTAATAGGATGAATAATTCGTAAACCCTTGTTGACAAAAGACAATGTGATTGTTTTATTAGAAAACAAAGTCGGAATATTTCATAATAAAAAGAGAAATCATTTAAGTCTAATTAACTTATCAAGCAGAGAATTGACAATTTAAGTGAATCAAATGGTAGCAAAAAAGATAAAGTAATAGAAGATTTTACCGTTTTTCTTTAACAATGCGTCTCTCATGCTATGATGGATTTTATCATGATGAATATAAACAGAAGTAAAAAAAAAATACCATTAGGTTTACAAAATTTTAAATTTTAATATGCTCAAAATCTTGTCTTGGTAAGATTGCTAAGAGTCAGAGGAGCAAAACACATTGGTAAAAAATGTTTTGCATGTTGCATTCATACTGTCTTTTCACAGATTTATTTTTTATATATATATATATATATATATATATATATATATATATATATATATATATATATAAAAGTATATAATTGGTATATACGGAATGAATTCCAATAACCAACAATTACTATTCTTAAAAGAGTGCTCAATACAAAAGTCAAAGCAGATATAATTATTTTTTTAAAAATTATAACATAAGTATGTTATAAGATCACTACAAAAATAGCCATTTTGTTTCAACACACTCTGTGTCTTACCAAGTGATGATGTTGAACACTTTTCACTTTTCAACATCATCACTTGATAAGACACAGAGTGTGTTGAAACAAAATGGCTATTTTTGTAGTGATCTTATAACATACTTATGTTATAATTTTTTATAAAAAATAATCATATATATATATATATATATATATATTTCACACACACATGTTTCATACTTCTCTCTCATGCTGGGGAGGGTCAACATTGCCAACTCATATTGCTATGTCTTCTCTCTCTTCTCCTGGCCAGGTAGCAAAAAGTATTTGAGTTCATAGATGAAAGACATTAACAATATTGTAATTTGACCTGTTTTATTTACATTGACATATACATCTCTAACTAGCCAGTGGTTTTGCTCTCCTTCCACCTCAGGCAGTAATCGAATCTGTATCCTATACAAAACCGTCATACAGCCTGATGTGCTTTACCATTTAGCTACAGAGAAAGTGCCTGGTTAGCAAGGTTAAATTACTGTTTTTAAACTACAAACTTCTCGTGATTTCTCTCAAATGCTCATATCTGCTCAACGTGTATCTTACTGTAAACAAATGACATCATATATTATGAAAATGGACTCAGTTGGAGGACACATATTTTTTTTGAGACATTCAGGCAGGTAAATTTTGCTAATACTGTTTATTATAAACAGAACATTTAATTAAATATCTCTGTCTATATAAATAGCATATAACAATAAAATATATTAAAATAATCGTTGGAGTTCATTTCATAATATATGATGTCATTTGTTTACGTTAAGATACACTATCACAAAGACGACCGATTACTAGAAATTGGAATGCAAATTAGAATTATGACTTATTTAATTTGCCATCAAAAACATTTGGGAGAGAGAAGAATCTAGCAGATATGTAGGTGCCAAAGGTTATATTAAATCAGAACAGCTGGCATCTTAATTTGGATGTTTTTGGAGTTAACCATTGCCAATAATGGTTAGCACTACTGTTGTTATCACTTCTGTGCTCTTAGTGAAGCCATTTTTCTCCTCATTTTAGATGGAAGAAGTTGCCCCAGTGATTCCAACCTCATTGCACCAAAATAGTTAGATCAGTGTAATACCAATACCAATACCAATGAGACAGTGGTCACAGGGGCTGGGCAAAAAAACTATTTTTGTCCTTGGCCCATATATATAAGTATGCATATGGTGCTCCCCACAGTAAAACGACCTTGTGTCACATCCAGCCTTGGTGTGGAGGCCGGGTAGATATCTACTTGATATTATATTCCATTCAATTCACTTTTGTCATATTATGCTCTAGGAAATTTGGAAAAAAGTGAGCATTGGAACTGTTGCAAAGAAAACATTTGGAAGGTTTATTTGGATCATGCTCAGCTCTTTGGAGAATCAAAAAGTGGTTTGGAAGATTTTGTCAGGGTGATTTTAATCTAAACAATCAACCACACTCCGGGCAACATTGATAATAAACCATAGATTTCAATGGAAGAGATTGCTAAGAGTCTGAAAATCGATATCTTAACTGGCTTTCGCCATTTGAAGAGAGTTTCATTCAAGAACAAATGCTGATTTTGGCAAATCATAAAGGTGTCATTCTCTGCTACAACAATGTATGTTGCAAAACAGGCACTGAAGATGTTTAAAGAGTTGAAATGGAAAACCCACTGGCACCAAATGTATTTTCCTGACTCAGCTACTTCAGATTTTCATGAGTTCCAGATTCTGCAGAACATTATACAGTTAGTCAAAAACTACCTCACAAACTTCTTTCAACAAAAAAAACAAAAAACCCTGAACTTTCTATAAAAATGGCATCATCAATCTTGTAGAACGATGGGAGACTGTTCTTAAAACAATGGAGACTATTTAGTTGACTAATAAATATTTTTTTTGTGAGTATGTAAAATTTTATTTTTAATTTTCTAATCAGACACAAACTTTTGCAATGAACTAATATATATGTATGTGTGTGTGATATAATGGAATATGCATACACCTGAGTTCCCCCTCACTGGAATATGATTGGTTGGTGTCCATCATAAATAAAGACAGAGGTGTAGGTATGACAGAGTTTAAGTCTATGATGACACCCATTGGACTATGCCATTGGCTATCCTATTGGTCTACATCTATTACCTGTGACTATGATGAGCTCCAGTCGATTACTGCTACTGTGTACTACTTGATTACAGTAGCCAAAACCACTTAGCTACTTTGATCTAATATATCCCTTTCCAGGACATATCAGTGTGTTTGTGCATATATATATATATATATATATATATATATATATATATATATATATATATATATATATATATATATATATATATATGTGTGTGTGTGTGTGTGTGTGATAAAATATGGTTTTAAGGTATGCTATATTTATTAGTAAAAGTGCATAATGTATATGTAAATAAATAAGTGAAAATCAAGCATCAGGCGGCATCTGTGTTTAATTCTTGAATGCAATCTTCATCATGTGTATGTTGTGTGATGGCTTGACAATTCATAAATGCTTGTCACTAGGGCATTATGGGTAGCAAAGTCAGGTATTTCTGGTTTGTTGCTATGGAGTTGCTGATAGACTATTTAAGTCACTTGGATGAACCATAATTTTTCAATACTTGGTGACTGTGTTTTGCAGACCAGGCTAGGGCTGAAACATTGAAAGACAACCCAGCAAGAGTGGGGGGGAATATTAAAGAACTGACCTTTTTCTAACTTTGTCAGGTAGTGAAGCAATAATGAAAATTTCTGTTATGGCATAGCCTAAACAGTTAGAGAAGTTGGTTACTGATTACATATAGAAAAACACGAAACAAAAATTGTATTACTCTAACAGTTATTGTGTAGGCAGCAAAAATAAATAATATATATATATTATATTTAAATAATATATATATGAACATTTCTTGTTATATATATTAAATTTCTAAAAATATATATATATAAATATTTATTTATCTATGAATATAAAATCTTATTTATATGTCTATAAATATATATATAACATATATATATATATATTAATATTTCTTGTTATATGCATTAAATTTCTATAAATATATATATATTTATATATTTATATATCTATAAATATATATATATTTATATGTCTATAAATATATATATAATATATATATATATTAATATTTCTTTGTTATATGTATTAAATTTCTATAAATATATATATATTTATATATTTATATATCTATAAATATATATATAATATATATATATATATTAATATTTTTGTTATATGTATTAAATTTCTATAAATATATATATATTTCTATATTTATATATCTATAAATATATATATATTTATATATCCATAAATATATATATATATATATATTTCTATATCTATAAGTATATAATCTTATTTATATATCTATAAATAAATATATAATATATATATATATATAAATAATATATATATTAATATTTCCTGTTAAATATGTTAAATTTCTATAAATATATATATATGTATATATATATAATGTTTATTTATATTATATATATATATATATATATATATATATATATATATATATATATATATATATATATATATATATATATATATATTCTATAAATAATGTATATTACATTTCTGTTATATCTATTAAATACTTTCATTAATATATATAACAGGAAATGGCAGACAGTCTGCCTACAGAGCCAACAACCTTAACTAAGTGACAAAGGGTTAAATTTGTAGATGGAAAGGTGAATATCAACCTACTTGCTACCTGAAGATATTGGTAATCAGAAGATTATAATCAATAAAGTCCTTTTGCAATAATGTATAAGCTTTCTTGTTTCATGATTAAATACAGCAAGAAATGTACTGTGGTTATATTTATTCATTTTTATATTGGCCGATTTAACTCCGAACGCAAAAACTTATTTCGAACAAACAATTATTTATCTTATCCAGCAAAATCCTGATGATGATAATGTGAAAATATCAAAAGTACTTCAGGAAAAATAAAAATGAATATATATATAAAGATAAAATTATTCCTGATTACTGCCTCCTCTTTCCACTCATTATTAACTTTTCTTTTCCTAATTCTTACACACACTTGACTTGACTTGAATGGGGTGATGACGATTAAAAAAAATAAAAAATGTATATAAATATACAAAAAATCCTCTCACTTTTGTTTATCATGTATTGAACTGAATCACCTTATATCCTCCATGAACTTTCCTGATTTTCTGCTAACCTGATGAATATTCTTGAGCACCTCTATACCAAAAAATTTTTGAAAAATCAGTAAAATTTCACAAAATAAAATCCTTACATTTGCCTCGAAAATTTCCTGAGACGCTGAAATGCATTAGCTAAGATAAGTTGTCCTTAAACCTTTTTTCATCTTGTTCTTTTACAGATATACACTATCTGAAGTAAAATTTTAACCCAAAAACTCCAATCATGACACTATATTGCATTCAATTCTTAGTATCTTTGTGAAGGCAATCTATCTAGGTGGAAGGTAAATGCACAGTATTCCTTTGAATCTTGTTAGTACAGCCAAGAGCGGGGCCAAGTAGTCTGGGCAGCACATAGCCTCCATCCAGGCCTGTGCCCTAGAGAGGACACTCTAGTCTTATCAACAAAAGACTGAACGTTGATCAAATAGGGCGCTAACATTATCTTGAAGATAAACTGATGCCAAATGAGTCTTAGGATTCAATTTTTATCAGATCTGAACATCTAGTGATACAGAAGAAATACTGATATTGCTGGCATTGCTAATCATATATATATACACTGGACTCTCCAGTTGAACTTGACGTATGAGGGTCAAGCAATCCAGTTCCTAGAAACTGATGGCCAGGCTACCCACACAGATAATTTGATTATAATGGTGAAGGCTTGTGCAGAACCATCCACAATTTTTGGAAGAGCCAAACTGTGCACAATGTGCCACAAGGTCCCAAAAGAACCTTTACAAGTTTTGAATTCCTAGAGCAGTTGCCACCCAAGGCTATAGAACCCAGTCTGTCCTACTATTTACCCATAGCTGGGAGGATTCATACCTTTCCCCAGGATTAGCAGATAATTGAATATAATGGATTCGACTGGAATTTGAACTCAGCCCTCCAATTCCTCAATCCAAGCCACTATCCATTACTCCACTGCGCCTCCATATATATATATATATATATATATATATATATACCATAGCTGGCCACGCATATTCGAGGATACCAGTCTACTAGTGCGGCTAGCCAATCTCTATTGCAGGTGCTTGCTCAGGTGCATTTTTGTTTATTCAACACCAAAAGAGCTCATCTGTAGTTTACACTGCAACTATGCTGAGCAGACCTTAATTACAGTTTCTGGGAGGGAGCATATTATCTAGTGTGATCAACAATTTGAACAAGGCCAGCATGATCAAGCCCTCAGCCACGATGACTTGTGGCTTCATGTTAGCACAGCTATCAATGGCCTACCAGAGTTCTGTCTACCGAATTTCACTCAGAAGGCTTGGTTCAACCCGTGGTTACAGTTTTCAGGGAGTTTCCAAAGGTGCTGCACAAGTGCGATCAACCTCAATCCAGTCTGATAACATCAGGAAATCACTTTCCTGACAAATCGACTATGGTGAGATTCAAACCTGGGTCTCATGGTCAGAATGCAAACATTCTAACCATTTGGCCGTGCACCCAATATATATATATATATAGTTAATAATTACTTTAAATACCTCAGTGTATAGAATGTTTATAACTTAGTACATGTTTATAATTTAGTACATGAGAAAAGAAAATTGAACATAGAACACCACAAATAGCCACAAAACATTAACATAAACAATCAAATAACATTCTTAAACAACTTTGTTAGATCAAGACTTTCATGTAGATATCATACATGGAACCAAATCCATTCAGAAATGTCTAAACTGTTTGCTATATACAACCACTTTCTAAGATCAATGGTTAAAAATGGCTTTCAGGAAGTGAAGCCTGTGGGACTTGGCAAAGACCAATTTTCTTTGAACATTGTGGACTGGCACTACAGAATCTCAAACAAAGAACTGTACCAAACAGGAGAAACCACATCAGTTGAAAACTATCAACAGCAGCAACAACTAAAACGAATAGCGCATATAACCTGAAGAGAAAATAATGTCAAAATGTTGGCACAAATATGCACAACTTCAAATAAAAGGTTAGAAAGGAAACCAAACAATATTAGAAAGAATGATAACATCTACTGGACTTGAAAAACCTATTTTCCTGATAAAGTGTTTTAAAAGAAAGATTTTATAGAACTCAATAAAAAGCAGTACTGGCTGCTCAATCAATGAATGCTGAATTTTTCCTTATAAAGAAACAGGCTAATATTACCATACATATATATAGTTTCAAGGTATGCTATACTTATGAGGTATAGTACTCAATATCAGTGATAGAGTATATATAAATATAAAAGTGGACATTGATGGCCTGACGATTGCATTTAATCATGAAAGAGACTGGCGTCACTGGGTGTTGGCTTCAATGTTCACTATATATATAGATATATATACTTTACAATTGGAATTAAGATACCTTTAGCTAATGACCATTTTCACCTACAAATTTTAATTTTAAAATTCACAGGACTGTTTATGGTATCAGTTTGTAATGTACTGTTATTTGGAGAAAGAAAGAGAGAGAGAGTGTCCAAGTGAATGCTTCTTCAATCATTACAAGTTTAAGCTCTTCAAGTTGTACATCAACTGTTTTCTATCATACCCATCCTCATTATATAGGCCTCTTTCTCCCCTGCTTTTATGCTCTTACAACTACCTTGAGTGGCTCTTGGGTCATGTATTGAGTAAAAAATAGTAAAAAAAAAAAAATTATTTCTTGAAAATGCTTAAGTGAATTTATGAAATACAGGGTGCGATGGGTAAATTGTTGCCATTATATATTTTTAGTTTTGTGCGTTCACATTGGTTGTTTTAGATTTTGTCAACTGCACAGTATAGTAGAGTCAGTTGGGCACCATCTCTGAGAAAAAGTGTACCATGACACAATTTACTCTACCAGAAATTTGGAAACAGCATGCTGCACTGCTTGGCATTCACACTGAAAGCTCCAATACGAACATTTCAGAGTGTTTAGGTATCAAGCTGAGGAAAGTAATGAGGGATTCAGAAAGAGTTGGATGAGTATAATGATGATTACGAAGGTGTTTGGAGTGAGTACTAGTGATGGCAACATTTTGCCTCCATTCATCTTCCCAGAGGGCCTCAGACAGAATACAGAGGCCTATATCTAGTACCTTCAGGTTTTAGTGCTGTCTAGGGTCAAGATGGTAGCTGCTGGAAGACCATATGTCTGGTAACAGGACTCTGCACTAAGCCACACAAGTAGGGGAATGGAAAGGATAATAAAAAGACAAATGTTGCTAAGAGATATGATAGAAAGTTGTGAAGAGACATGATCACCGATGGCCTGAATGGACATGGCACATAAGGAAGTATTAGTGGTATTATGATCACTCTTCTTACCTTTGAATTGTAGGCTGTTTAAATCAAAGAATTTTATTTGTCTTTGAGCAGAAAATAATCTTTGGTATCATATCTAGATCTTCAAGACAAATTATACAAAATGGAAATGTTAAAGCAGACATTGTGATTGGAACATAGTGGGCATGACTTGATTTGTTTTCTTAAAATTGAAAATCTTTTCTTCAAGCTTGTTCTTTCTAAAGACATTAGCCCGGAAGCGTAACTACTTTTAGAATTTTAATATATCTACAAGTATTTCAATATCTCTATTTGGAAGTTATTTACCATGTTTAAAACTTATATAAGAAAATGTAAGCTTGCTATTCATGCTATAAAATAAAATCTTACTCATAATGATCACATCACCAACAACAAGGTCCTCTCATGGACATTTCTCACCAGTAGTGAGGCTACCATTCTCCATCAACACTGGGCAGATCATATATCCAGAATGCATCCCATTCAACTCCCACATATCCTTTCTGGAGAACTCACCAGCAGTAAGAGGATACATGGAGGCTCAAAACGATGCTTCAAATATCAGTTGAAAACATCTTTGACATTGTCCCTAAGACCTGGGAAACCATTGCTGCAAATCGGCTTTCCTGGCATAGGTACATCTGAGTGGGGACTAAAACTTTTGAGCCCAACCATCAACATGAAAAGGATTTGCAACCTGCTCTCAAAAGGGCCCAACTTGCGCAGCCTTGGCCACCACCCAAACTCCTCTGTGACTCTTGCTCATGACTCTTCAGGAGTAGACTGGGCCTTCACAGCCATCTCCATCACTGCCACCATAGAGGAGAAAGGGAATAAGGTCAGTGGATGATCCTGATGTAGAAAGGTGCCAATGATGACTTATGATGAGGCTTGACCATTTATCGTTGGTAATAGAAACATCCAAACTTCCAAAGTTGTCAATATTTCAACTTTACAAACAAGATCATATTTGTGGATTGTGTTGCAAATAATTATGAAATAAAAAAATTAATTTTCATTTCAACTGTATTAAATACTCTCCCTAATCATTATATTAATATCTAAAATGAAAGAAATGTTAAAATGAACTTTAAATAAGAAAAATTTTTAAATGAAAAGATTGTAAACATTAATCTTACTTAACGATCGAGGGTACATTTGGAACGCATTTCTTTCTTTAAATAGTCAAACAAATAGGAAAAGGGTCTGAAAACCTGTGATCACTGATACGTCTGCTATTACTGGAAGAGCCATTATTGCAATTGTCGTTATTTTTGTCTTTTCCTAGGCAAACATAACATTATTGTCATCTGTTTGAAACATTTGATGCCAGAACTGTGGCAACCAAAATATGGAAAAGCAGAAAGGAATGAATGAAGAAAGGGCAAATCCTGATATGAAAGATCACGTTTTGTATTGAATCCATTTAACAATGTCACTTCATAACAATCTGTGGCCTCTAGGAGATTGATTCTGAAAAACAAAACAAAAAAAAAACAAAAACAAAAAAACAAGAAAATGGTTCTATTGATTTTTGGGTGGGTGGCAAAATCTGAGGTTGGGAAAGGAATAGAACTATGAAGTTTCCATGAAATGTGGCAGAGGCAGACTTTGGTAAAAAAAACAAGTTGGAATTAAAAGT
>CAHIKZ030000480.1:365000-370000 GCA_903632075.3 Acanthosepion pharaonis
TACATACATATATATATATATATATATATATATATATATATATATATATATATATATATATTATAAATTAATTGATTTAAAAATGTTTTTTTTTTTGCTACACAGTTCTAACCATGTTTCAAAAATGGAAGCTAAAAGCCCCGAATTTAATTTTGTGATTAAATTAAAGACATTAGTTCCATTTCATCCTCAAGCGAATTTTGGAGTAACTTTTTAAAATTACTGGGTTGTAAACACACAGCTGAAACAAAATTCATGTTTCCAAGGTTACAGATAAATCTATTTTTCTAGACAGGGGTGACTGGGTGTTCAATATGTCTATAATCTAATGTATCAGTTATTGCTACGTTTGGGTAGTGGGAAGGGATTTATTTTTCAATGAAATCTAACTTCTGTTAAAAGCCTGCCGTCTAGATTTTTTTTTAAATTATATTGTTAACGGCTAAAATTCTTACGGCATTTTTTTCTTTCGTATATTTAAAGATTTTTTTTGGTGGGGAGTTGTTTAGGTAAAAATACATTTTATTTAAGTACGATTTGAAATATTTTTATTTATATATATATATATATATATATATATATATATATATATATCATCTGTCCTATGCTTGAGTGTGGTCATAGTGTATCTGAGCACCTGAGCAGTTATCTCCACATTGAAATCTGGTGATGTATTCATTCATGCATTACATGTCTTAGGCAAGTAAACATGTTGGAAACCATTCCCCTCCAGATCAAACTACGTTTGATAACCTTCTACTGAAAAGCTTGTTTTGATCATGAATGTTTCCATCTGTTGACTATGTATTTAATATAAATATAAATATATGTAAATAATGTTTATGCCCTCTCTAAACAAGCGAAATATACATGGTTCATAAAAATCAACCTTTCAGTAGAAATTAAAGATTTAAATATTTTGCTATTAATAACCCACATCACTTGAAGACTTTCAACACTAGTGACAAATAAAATGTAACTTGAAATGAAAATAGTGATTTAGATATTGATATCCAACACTATTTCAAACAAAAGGTTAGTAAGGAAACCCCCATCAATACTGGAAAAATTGATAACTTGAACTGGGCTTGAGAAACCTATTTTCCTGAAAAATTGTTTCAAGAGAAAGATTATATAAATTTTAAACAAACATAATACTGGCTGCATGGTCAGAGAATATTGAATATTTCCTTATAAAAAAACAGCTATTATTACCATTAAAAATGAGGAGAACAGATACTAAATTTAATTCCAGTCTGATGCATAGGGAGTGAAGAAAAGTGTAACTTGTTTTTCAAACATTGCTTGTTCAATGAAGGCTAAATGTTTCCTTATAAGAAAACAGTTAATATTGCTATTAGAATTAGAGAAAAGGGGAACAGATACTACATTTTGATCCAAACCTGATAACCAGAGAGTGATGAAAATCATAATTCATCTTCCACTGGCTGCTTGGTCAATGGTTGCTGAATGTTTCCTTAGAAGCAAATGGCTGTTATTAACATTAGAAATGAGGAAAACAGAGACTAATTTTAATTCAAATCTGATATCTAGGGAGTGACAAAAAGTGTAAATTATTTTGCACTGGCTGCTTGCTCAAGGAATACCAAATGTTTACTTATAAGAAAATGGCTAATATTGCCATTACTATTATAGACAAGGACAACAGATACTACATTTTGATCTAAATCTAATAGCCAGGAGGTAAAGAAAAGAATAATGTCTTACACTGGCTGCTCATTCAACGAATGCCAAATATTTCCTTATAAGGAAATCTTTAACATTGCCATTACAATTAGAGATAAGGAGAATAGATACTACATTTTGATCCAAGCCTAATAACCAGAGATAGAAGATAAGTGTAACTTGTCTTATTCCTTATAAAGGAATGGCTAATATATCCATTACCAATCTACTTTTGCTTACGCAATACAAATAGCACTATTTTTATTAAAACTACAGACAGGCCTTAACTTTGCAAATACATTTGTGGAGCAGTCTGATTTTCGACTGATACAAAACTAACTTAATATCCAAACACCAGAGAGATATTACCGTAACAGAGTTGAAGAGTCAGGGAACGGCCCAATTTAATGGTTATTTTGCTGTACATTAATGCAAGAAATTGGTCAGTTGGTTGTACATAATTGCATTTCATGAGTTCTATTACTTGCTCAGTTTGTCTGGGAAATAAATAAAAGCAGTGCTGATGCAGAATCTTTCCTTCGAAGGAAATTATCTATCACAGGTCATCAACAGATAAAACTGTTGACTGGAACATGAAACTTTGGATTATCTAGTTTTAGTCGCTTTTATTATAGAAAGTGGTCAAAACATGGTGAACGATTTCAGGAGGTCCGTCAGCACAGAATAAGCTATTTAAGTACCAATACGGTCATTTTTTGACATGGAGTGCAGTGGTCAAACAAGTCATAAAAATAAACAGTTCTCAGCATTGGATAATACTGCTTACTGAAATCACCCACCACAAAATAAACTATTTTATTTTATTTTTTTATTAGATTTTTTTTTGCAGTGGGAGTGTTGAAATTCTCACAGTATTTAGTATTGTTATCACTAACATTTTTTTGTCAAGATTTACAAACTCTATGTTTTGTTCAATTTCACATACCAATCGGTGAAATTTGAATAAGTTGATTTGTTTGGAAAAATACAAAAATCCTACTTCATGGTTTAATGATTTCTTTATTCCATATGACTTAAATTATATTTTTTAAGAAAATTTATTTTTTTCCTTTTTAACAGCAAAGAATAAATTTTTAGGATTTCTTACTTTTGAGCATGCAACATACAACTGGCCATGCGTAAATATTTCTTTCTGGGACCAAATTCTAACTTTTTGAAGCATTTAGCCTTGTGATTTGTTTATAGTTCTCGCAAAGACAGGATTCTTGCCTCTATAAAACCTTACAGAAAAGATATGAAAAATTAATATTGCATTTTTATTAAACAATTATTTGTTATTTTAATCATTAAATTGGTTTTAAAATAGTGGGAATATTTTGTACATTAAATAATAAAACTTAATTTTTCCAAAAATTCATGAAAATTAATTGTACTAAGCTATGCAGCCTCGTAAAATCAACTGTACTTTGTAACCCATTACCTGTTTGCACTTCTCCTCAAAATTTGGTTTTCATTTGTCAATGTATGGATATTTTAGAGGGATGAATGAAAGGACATAACAGAATTTTATATATCTATATATAGATATTACAGAAAAATGCTCAAGCAAAATATTCAAAGATATGATAAAAGTATTGGCAATAAAAGATAGGTTATTAAACCAATAGTGCTCTCCAAACAAAAAAAAAAATGACTGAATGGGATGTTTATATACTTTATTCTGAATTAATGTTCTTATCTAGGTTGATATAGATATTATTATAGACACATTTCTCTGGAAATCTTCAGGTGTCTATTGTTTGGCTGATATAGCATATCTGTTAATTAATGTGCTATTTTGCCCATGTGAGGCCAGTTATTGTTCATTCCTGTTGAACCAGAGTTTCACTGATTCAAGGATTGAACTTATGTCCACCAGATAACAATGTTACCTGAGAAAAACCTACAGTATTTGCCACCTCATGGATAGAATCCTTCAAAGTTCTGGCCCAAGTAATTATTCCATAGTCAAACAGTATTAAATTCTCTCTCTGACCTATAGATGCTATAGATTCACTACTTCTTTACCTATTGTGTCTCATCCATTTGAGTCCTTGCAAGAGAAAACAAAAAACCATCAAATATACTTAAAATGCCTTCATTTTTTTTGTTAGAATTTGTTTTATTTTTCTGTGGCTGACAAAAGTAACTTTAAGTTCTGTGAAAAAATACAAATAAGTAATAAATATTTATTTCACCAGAAATTTGAAACTGTTTTCTTCGAATAGGCAGCTTGTAATTTATTGAAATTTATCTTTCCAAACTAACCTGATATCAATGCTAACTAAAGTAATGGATGCTAGGTTCAAAATCAAATTTATTTTTCTTACACAATATTTCTCTGAAAGTTTCATGCTGTTATGTAATGTTATAAGAAACATCATATTTTAAAGTTGAAATTAACATTTCAATGAGGATGGTTTACTCTAGTGTACATGTCATGGTGGGTCTTAGCTGTAAACGTCTGAACTGGTTGGTCTTAGCTGTAAACGTCTGGACTGGTGGGTTTTAGCTGTAAATGTCTGAACTGGTGGGTCTTAGCTGTAAATGTCTGAACTGGTGGGTCTTATCTCTAAAGGTCTGAACTGGTGGGTCTTAGCTGTAAAGGTCTGAACAGATGAACTATTGAACATAGCTTGTCAGAATATTTTCCATAGAATGGACAACAGAGCAGCGACAGGCTTGTAATATTTCATTTGTGGAAAAGGACTTGTATGAAATTTCTTTTCTGCAAAAAAGACATTTTGAACTAAAAAGAAAAACAATTATTTTATAGCCATTCTCATAAATAAATTCCTTATCATTAGAAAAGAGATCTACTTGGATTTTAACAGAAACAAATTTGAAAACATGAAGCAATAACGTTCATAGCAATAAATACAATAAACATTGAGATAACTGGCAAGATGGAGTGTGTATCATTCAGCACGTAAAATTGTTTTGTACAATTAACCATATTATAGATATATATCTTTGTTCACTTTCTGAGAGTGCTAATGCATATATATTATAGCAAAATGTTAGAAATTGATAATCCTTGAAAAACCTTTACTTGTTTTAATAATTGTATATATTGAAAATCATAAAACTGGCTTTTAAAGTAAATACATTCATTTCATAATGAATACATTTAAATGCTTTCTGCATCAGTAATTTTAAAGTTTTATTCTAATGTTTAGCAATTGTTAAACTGAAAGGTATACATTCTACAGTAGTCTATATGAAAGAGATGTCATTATAAAAGCAATATACAACAAATCAAAGTTTGGGGAAAAATCTGAGAATTAATAAAAGCTTTTAAATCCCTTTTGGAA
>CAHIKZ030000480.1:375000-400000 GCA_903632075.3 Acanthosepion pharaonis
GAAAAGGAGAGATGTGTGGCCGGACCATGATTAGTCATGCAGAGATGCAAAACTTATCATCACAAACCCAGCAATGTTATTCTAAATAAATATTTTTAAAGATTCTAGTTGCATTCGCAACTTTTTTTTTGCAATTTTGCCCTACATATTAATATATCCCATATAAGATATATTAAAAAAAAATTTCTCTTTATCTATCTATCTATCTATATATCTATATCTATATATATATATATATATATATATATATGTATATATATCAAACATATATATATATATAGATATATATATATATATATATATTTATGAATATTTATGAATTGTCTTCTCTACTGGTTAAATCGGAGAAATTTTAATTCATATATATATATATATATATATATATAATCATGTATTTGAGCAGAAATCCCTCTTTTATATAAGTTTCATTAAGAACGACTGGCAAGTTACTGTGGTTAATTTTTTTTATTTAAATTTTCTTGTGTTCTTAGAATTTTCTTCTTTACTGGACATAAATCATGTAGAAATTGTCTGAATGTTCTGTATGTACTTTTAGCCATTATCAAGAATGATTTTTATTTTGACTTAAGTGAATGTATGGATTGCTCTATGTATGTATCTAGAGGTGTAGGAATGTTTTAATGGAAGTATCATTAATAAAAAAGAAAAAGCCAATACTCAATAATATCAACTATAAACATGGCTAAAATATGCTGACTGTGTTTGGAAAATAAAATACGTCTGTAACTCTAGATAGTAGAAATTTATAAGAACACAAGAAAAATTAAATAAAAAACTAGCTCTAAACCTCTCCTTCTGTTCAAAGAACTGGGGAGGAGTGTGATTTTACACTATTTACATTGTTCAGTCTCTTGTCCTCATCTTTAATTGTCATATTCACAATGTTTCGACTGTTGTACATTCTGATCTTCTTCAGGTAATATACATTGAAATTTTGAATCAAACCCTTTATTTCATTCACCAGTGTAGATTGTTCTAGTTCCACATGTCATGCCTTTTCTGAATATCACAGTTTCTGTTATTTCCCTTTAGTAACTCAACTCTCCAAGTTCATATCTGCTGTGGCCAGGTATTGAACTTACAACTCTTTGGGTCAAGTCACTGGATTATTTCAACCAACGCTTTTATCCACTGAACCATGTGTATCACCTTAAGAAGTCCAGAGTGTATGATGGCTGAAACACTGTAAATATGGCAATAAAGATGAGGACAACAGTTCGAACAATGTAAATATTAACAATTAGTTTAAATTTAACAAATGGACAGCACACAAAACCTTGGCAAACAGACAGACATTTATTTGTACTTTAGCAGACAAATATTTCTCATCAGTGTTGATAAATAGTGTAAATAGTCACAATACCTCATCTCAGAAATATAGACAGATCAATATACTCCTATTGAGGAAAAATAAATAAAGAAATAAGAAATAAAAGGTGGAGGCATTAGAAGCATAGATTAGAAGGTGACTTTAGAAGGAAACAGAAACCAAATCCTAAACCTCTACTCTGGTTCAAAAGACCAGGGAGAAGTGTGAGTCGGATGATAGGTGAAAATATCTCTGGTTGTAACATCTATTAAGTTATTCTCTAAAGTAGAAAAGGAGTTAGTTTTTTTTTATGAAATAACTCCAAACTTTAGCATTACTTGATCAAAGTTGATTTTTTTGTTTCTTTTTTATCTAATTTATGTAAAAAAATTTTCATAGCAAATATCTAACAAAACTTACCATCTCACTTGACAAAATTACCAATTCTTTTTTTCGAGCCTAAATGTCTTGAAGCTTTTAAATTTATTTTGGGAACATGCAATCTCACTATCCTTTTCAGAGTTCCTTACCCTTGCATGCATAAGACACCACCCGCTGCTGGTTGTAATACTTATAGAGTTTGTTGGTAGAGTACCAACAGGCACAACCAATCTTTATTTTCATTTACTTAGAATACATGCAGTTCTTGCTTAGAAATGCTGCATGGAACTTTTTTTTTTTTGCACACAATGGTTTTCTCTTGCATGGGAAAAATATATTCTCTTTGTCGCAAAATTTGCTAAAACTGCACGATTTTTTAAAAATTATCATTTTAAGCCAAAGGTTTAATTTCAACTTTAAAAATATTATTTGAATCATTTCCTTATATTTCCGTTTTGTGACTGTTTTGATCCTATCAAATTTCACTTTAAAAGATTGTTTTTATTCATTGATCAGTTCTTTTCTGTTCTGTCATGGAAAGGTAATGTCTTACCATAAATATCTGACATTCAATGCTTTCTATTTAAGTAATAATTGTAGACATAATCATTGTACGTAATATTAGTTTGGCCAGAAAGTCCTGACTCACTTAGGAAATGGAAAGAAAACAACAAAATTTTATCGAGTAACACCAATATTTATTGTTCAAAATAAAGTCCATCATCCTCAATAATCTTCTGCCAGCATCTGAATCTGTCCCAGATATTAATCTGCTGGTTTTGAATCAAAACCTGTAAATGAGCTTCCTTCACTTCATCAAAAGTGTTGAATCATTGATTGTAGAGGAAGTGTGCCATTGAGTAGAATGGCCGATAGCTACTTGGAGAAGCATTGGGAGTGAATGGTGACTATGGGAGAATTTCAAAACTGTCCATCTGTTCGAACTTCTCTTTAGTCAACCTGGCAGTGTGTGACCTCACATCATCTTTCTGAAACAAAGCTCAACCTCGATTGACCAAAGAGGGATACTCCTTCTTTAGTTTGTCGTACATGTGGTCTAGCTGTTGGCAATACAGTTTAGTGTTGATGGCACAACTGTGTGGAACAAGCTCAAAATACAGTACTCCTTGGAAATTCTACTTGTCAAAAATCAAGATTTGTTGCTTTCTTTTATTCTTCCGAAGAGAGTCAGGATTTTCTGGTCAACCTAGTATATAAATGGCCAACTGGTTAGAACATTAGCATTTTAACCATGAGACTGCGGTTCAAATCTCATAAGTCCTGGGTAAGTCAATAAACTACATCTGGCAGCATGGCTTCTCTTTAGGAGATTGGAGGTTTTGAGGAGCATGGAATTACCTCTTAACTAACGTTGTTCCCAGGTCCACTCTGACACAGGGTGACAGCACTTGTTAGAGTCCTACCTATGGATATATAGTGACACCGAAATAAAAATCAACAGTACAATTAATGCAACAATAAAAAATATACAAATACATTTTCATAGTAAAAATACCAAAAATACATTTTAGGATCTACAAACTATATAATTAAAAATTTAGTTTTACACTGAAAGCATAAAATTATGTACAAAATATTCAGATTTCGGCATTAAATAACCCATAGAGGTTGATATGCTGCTAAACAAAATCAACCAACCAATCAAATCTCACCATGGTTGATTTTTCAAGGAGGTAACTTCTTGGTCTGGGGATGGACCCATCTGGTAATAACTCCCTCTGCCCTGAGGGACACAAGTTTAATTCCTGCCAGAGAGCACAAATTTTTCTTTAATAAGATTTCTTGAACATTCTGACCAGTAGATGAAAAATGTACTGTTTAATAACTAAACAGAGGGCATACTCAAATACAAGTATCCACTAAAAATAATATTTTAAAGTGATTATATATATATATATATATATATATATTAGCATGAACTCAGCTCTCTGATTCCTCAATCCAAGCCATTATCCATTACTCCACCATGCCTCCTCCACCATGTGAATCTTCCTCTTCTCCCTTCAGCTATAGGTAAATAGCAGGACAGACTGGGTTCTATAGCCTTGGATGGCAACTGGTCTAGGAGAAGGACAAATCTGAATTCAAAACCTGTGGAGGGTCATTTGGGGACCTTGTGGTATGTAGTGCACCAGGTCTCTGTATTCGGCCCTTCAAAAAGTGTGGATGGTCCTGCAGAAAACCTTCACCACTATAATCAAATCTCATGTGCTGTTGTCGGGCTGTCAGGTTCCTAGGAACTGATCTGCTTGACTCTCATACATCAAATTCAACAGGAGAGTCGAGTATATATACACACTCACATATACATATCTAACTATATAAGTGCGTTTCACGAGAAAAAAATGAATGCAAAATTCATTATCATAATCAGTCCCATGATTGGATGTGCTCATAGAGACACTGCACAGCTGAACATCTGACAGGTTCAATCAACATGCTTTAGCTGAATGCTAATATCTGAGTCCCTGTGAAAGATCTTGAGTAGATACTCTGTTTCTATTTATTTATTTACATCTACACACTGCCGGAGGTCTCATATTATTCTAACAAGATTTTTTGAATATACATGCAGGTAGATGTAAATAATTAAATATACTGATTAATAAATAAATAAAAATAACATCTACTCAAATTTTGAGTATCCATTTAAAATAACGTTTAAACAAATACATTAAAAATATGTCAGATTTAATCAGTTTCCTAAAATATATACATATATTATGTCATTCACAAACAGTACTGTTTTGCTTTATTATAGCTCTTCAGTGTGACTAGACAACTGAATGCCTCAAGCTAGATTGAAACCCAACTGATTTTGTGTCAGTCAGATTTTCTACCACTGAGCTATCTTCATTTGGCAGAGTGAAGCAGCTAAATCTAGCATATTGTTTTTATGAAATATATATATATATATATATATATTTAGTTAATGAAAAACTAGGTAATCCGTATGGGTAAACCTAAGGAGGATAAAATCCAGAGAGCACAATGTAAATCCAGAGCAAATAATTTAAATAAAAACTGACCACTTTAAGGTTCCATGTAATAAATTATTTCACCACATCCCTTTTAAAGGACTGCAGATCATCAGATTTTAACTTTACTTCCAAAAAAAAAAAATGACACATTTTTGACGGGCCGTATTAAATACAGCCATCAAAAATGTGTCAATTTTCTTTTCATTTTGTTTTTATTTAATATATATATATATATATATATATATATATATATATATATATATATATATATATATGAGAACATAAAAAAATGTTTGGTCAGACTGGAGTCAGACCAATTAACAGATATTTTAAGCAAGTGCTCAATGCACAATTCATAGAATTTAATATGTAGAGCAGATAATAATATAAAAGATTTGAAAAAAATTACATTTAACACTACCTGGGTTTTACCCTTACAGTCTCATTAAGTGGTTACTCATAAATACTTAATTCATAGCACTATTCAAGCCCACTTATATCACTTAAATAAGCACCACAAAGTAGAAATATCAGGAGGGGAGGGCTGAGGAAAGAGTTGGGAGAACCGGAAGAGAAAAAAAAAATTGTAAATGTAATCATTCAGGTTTGTATTGGGCTTGAGTAGTTTTATTGGCGTGTCTCCATTTTTACATTACCTCAGACTGTTGGTTCAAAAAGTTGACTCTGTCCGGTATGTCACTATAGCCAGCTTTTCCTCTTGGCACAACCTGCAAACACAGTCATTGTAACTGTAGTAAACCCTTCTCAGAACACTCCATCTTATGCAAAGGTTTCTATTACATTTCTTTTCAAACTCCTGCACATAGCTTGCCACCTTTGTACAATGGCTATGGCTCTCCAATATAAAGGATGATCTATGATTGTACCATCTTTTCTTGAATATACCTTCTGTACATCCCACATAGACTTTGCTCTGCCCTGTGAAATCCTTATAGACCATGCTTGCAAAATTAGCGCTACCGTCCAAAGGGCACTCATCTTTATCCCTGCAGTTGCAGAGGATAGTGTCAGTATATATATATATATATATATATATATATATATATATATATATATGAAGGACTAATGAAAATGGCAATGCATGTGTGGGGGATTCTCTCAGTCAAATTGGACAAAAAGGAATAACACTCTTTCTGTTATTGCACGAATGATATTTATGACAGACTGGCTAATCTGCATGCACTTTTCTTTATTAACCATCATGGCAATCATTATTATTAGTCCTGATATGGCAGCTCAGCTTCAGTCACTTTCCCACCGACATAAATGGTTGCCTCTCTATGTCTTTTCTATAAATACTTTCATGGTAATTGTGTGACTGAGCACTTTGCTATGGTACCTAGAGTTTTTGAATTTAAGTGCAGCACTTGACTGACATCAAGATCTCAGCAATTTACATTTGAGCTGGATAGATGTAACCATAAATTCTAAGCTAACAGTTTCTTCTCTCACACTTCTCACTCCATGCTTTCCATCCAACTTTAATCTGCAAAAATTTAAATGCAGTGTCAATTGCTATCTGCTGTCCACTTGATTACTCTCTTCTCTTTCTGCACATCATTAATGTTTCTGTTCCTAATTTTCCATACCCTGTAACCCTTTGTGTTTTAGTGGCATTACTGTCTTGCATAGGGTGATTCCAATTTTATATATATATATATATAAGTTTGTACAGGTGGTGTAAGGGTTAGAGTCTTGGAGTCAAGTTCAAATTCCAGTCAAATTTGTTACATTACATTCACTTTTGCACAAAAACCATCAGAAAAGGTATAAATCCAGCTCTTTCCCAACCGCTATGGGCAAATGGGGCTCTTTAGCCTTGGTTGGTAATCAGTCTAGAGGGACAGCTCTGAATTCAAGATGTGCACCACATATATATATATCATATATTATACATTCAGAATAATCTGACTGTTCACTTATAGGAGCTGGATAATTGAACACTCATATGTTGAAAAATATATATATATATATATATATATATATATATATATTATCCATGCTACCAAGCTTTTTTGTAGGTCAAATCCCTTTCTTATTACATATAGGCAATGTGGAGCACATAGTCTTCAAACGGTCACAAAGGTTTGCTTTTTTTCCCTTAAAAATGATCAAATATATCCAGTACTGAACAAAAACAATAAATCAAGTCACTTATTTTTTATAAGCAAATCTTTAACAAAATAACTATTTCAAAGATGAAAATTTCAGTTTGTTAGATTTTATCAATATATTCTTAAAATTTCAGTACTTTCATTTAACCCAAAGCTGAGATTTAAATGCTACGGTTGTAACAACTTTCAGGTCAGACAACAACTTTATTTTCATAACTAAGCAAATTTATTATAACAACAATCAACAGTTCAATCATTTATTTATAAAGATAATGAATTACAAAATAGTTATTTTTAAAATAAAAGATACAAGTTAGCCATCGCATTTAAGGGAAAAGCTCAAAGTTAGATGATATGTAAGACATCATTAATAAAATTTTCATAGAGAATATGTGGTATTGTGGTGACTGCAGTACAAATCAGAAGTAAAAATGTCATGTTCTTGTGAAAGGAATATTAGTAATTGATTGGGTCAGCGATTGGGACTAGCTAAGTTAAGCAATAAGATAACAGTGAGAAACCTACTCTTTCTTCTTAAGCTTGGCTCCAGGAGTCTATTTCCACAAGCCATATCTCTCCCCAGGGGAAGACCAAAGATTAATCTCTGGTGCCTCAATGATCCCAGAAGAAAATTGCTGAGGAAGATGACTAATTTTTGTGCATTGTGGGCATAAAGATAAATAATAAACCACATTTATTAAATATGTTGTTTTTTTATATTACACTCAGCTCCCTGGCAGTCCTTCCTGACACAGTACCACTATCATTACAATAAGATGGGGTGGCTCAGGATTAATCCATGACACCACAGCCAAGGAAAAAGTAATTTTTGTTTATTCTATGTTTACATGGAATTCCTACTGTAAATTCTGCCATGTGTTATAGTCTATTTGAGTGGGGATTATTTACTGTTTTATGTAATATTTGATGCACATACATACACATGATCAACTTTATATATTTCATTTTTAAGGTTTCAAATTAGAGTGCTATTTTATTATTGGTAGTATAGCAGAAGAGTTTGAACCTTCCCACCAATAAGCCATATTGTTTTTCCTTGTTGTATGGATGTAGCAGAGGACTGACATCAAGTTCATTCAGGCAAAAGAATATATTGGACCCTTTGACAGTCATTGCCAGTAAATTCATTTGGAGTAAAATTCACTGACTGTGATCATTAATAACAAATACCTAATTGTAAATGTTTTTATCTCTTCCAAAATACAATGAATCTTACATTTTGTACACTGATTAAAATTGCCTAATAATGAAAAGAACTAATAAAAAATGAAAGCAAATAATTGTTTCTCTTAAATAATTCTGCTTCAAAAAAGATCTCTTCACATTATGACATCATGTATTATGTTGATTCTATTTTTTATTTAGTATTCACCTTTTCCATTGTAATTATTCTTTCAAACTTACATCCTCATCTCGGTTGATTTTATTGGCAAAAACTGCTTAACGATTAAACAGGAAGATTAGAAACAAAGTACATTCAGCTATTATGAAATATCACTCCTTCTATATGGCAGTGAAAGAAAGACAAAGAGAAGATCTGAGAGCACAGAAGGGTGCTGAGAATGTCATGGACAGAAAATGTGAGCAACAAGGTAGTCTGAAGCAAAATAGGAACAAAAAGGACATTTGTAATTTATCAGAAAGAGAGCTGAAATTTCTAGGACATGAAAGAAGGATTGGAGAATTCTATCAATTCAAGTTGGTCTTTCTATTGTACCTTATCAAATGCTTCTGTGTAAGCTATGAAACAGGTATTTTTTTAATCCTTTCACCCCAAGCAATGCCACTAATACGCAGGGGGTTACAAATGAAAGAAAAGCCTAAGAATATGGAGGATTGAGGAAAGGACAAAAGATGAATGGGGTTCAAGAAAACAGAAGATGGTGATTGATGCAGCATTAAAACTTTTGAAGATTGTAGTTATCAGGGAAGCAAGGAAACTGTCATGGTCCAGGTTAGAACCAAGGAAGAACAACACGAACACAAGAGTAGAAATAACGAAGGTATATTACACGAAATAATAATACAAGATGTGGAAGGTGTTAGCATGAATGTCAGTCTGGTTTGGAGGGAGCTATCAGCTTGACTCCATTCATCCCTCTCTCTTGAGAGGCATAGTATACATAGTGTTAGGAAGAGTTCATTCTGTAGTTATAGGTAAGGACCCATGACAGAAACAGATGGGAGTAGTAGAACTGACAGTTACATTTAGCTATTAACAGTAAAAGTGTGAGACCTGGTATATAGCATTCCAATCATAATGAAAACATTTCTTGTTCCAGTGTCTTGAACAAAGACACAATGTCTAGAGCCTCATTCATTAGAATTCTTATTATAAGTTTGGTTCCATGTGTCATTAAGCTGATTGCTCAATGGTGTTCACATTTATGTGCACCTTCCCTTTACGCTATGATCGTATTTTCACTTTTATTCTATATAAGAAAAAAGTACAAAATATAAATTGATACTCTACAAAGAAACACATTGAATGTTGTGACCAAGTAATCGGTTAAGAAATAACAAAGCAAGAGGTTGCAGATAAATAGTGTATTGAAGAGTAAATACAACAGAAGTGTGTTACACGACTTGGGAGTGTGTATCAGTTAATATTTAACAGCCCTACCACAAGGGTTATATGTAGCACAAGGCCAAGTTTAATGTGAGTCAGCTCAGCCAAAAAATCCCTGTAGACAGGTTTGAGTCTGTCTACCTCGCCGGACAAAACTCTGCCCTTTGGCACAGCCTCATCCGGGTTCCTCTCTGCTAAAAGCAGAATGTTCAACAGGAGCTGCGAACAGCCTCAGTAGAACAGTCTATATCATCATTATATTTAACAGCCCCTCCACGTGGGTCATATGTGGCACAAGTTTATCATGGGTTCTCCAAGCCCATAGGCTCAACCCAAAATATTCCCTTTGAACCTGTATAAACAGGTTCAGGGCCTGCCTACCTCCCTGGACAAGACTTTACCCTTCAGCAAAACCTTGTCTGGGTTCCTCTCCCCTGAGGCAGAGAGTTTGACAGCCAAATGGTCTATATCAAAGTTCCCCCCCAAAGGCTTACTTTCCTACTACTTTATAGTAAGTGGAAGAGTCCATAATAGACTCATTAGAGGGAGGACAATACAACATTAACAAATATGTCTTGGGTTATTCTGTGAACAGACAAACAAAATAATAGTATACCTAATTAAGATATGGCTGTGCTTTTTTCTAAACTGTGCTCTGCAAAGATGAGAAAAAAATGGGCAAAGATTATTTAAGCATTCCAACCCAAATCCCAAATTAATCAACTAATCAAAGACAGTACAGTTGTCCCTCATCACTTTGAATTTCACTGTTTCATTCTATTGCATTTTTGTTTTTTGGTTCTGGAATGCATTTGATGGAGTGAAGGAACCCTACAAAAGCTTCTTCATGCAGATGAAAAAACAGTGCCAGAAACTGCCTATCACAATGTTTTTCAGCCACACACTCAGGCACCTACCTAGTATGCCTTCAGCAGAAGACGCAATGCACCACTTGAAGGCTCTTCTAATGAAGTCATACTTTAGAGGAGTAGTAACCTTTGTTGTGCAGTACATCTATTCATTGCTTCATTACTGAAAAAGTGACATTATTTTCCTCGGTTCACACTAACCTAGGGTAATAATGCTATTAGTTCATTGATGAAGCGATATACACATGAGAACATTGTGGGATTTTAATCTAAAATAATAATATGATATTTGCAACATCTAATATGTTTTATTTTCTGTTATTTTGTCTAATATAATAGGTAAAATAAAGGGGTGTTATTTTATGTCTAGAAAGCTCTTATAATGTCAAAAAATGTATTTAGAAGGTTGTAAACAGGTTTTCTATGCTCTTACTACAAAAATAATCAATTTATAAATAAAAAATCCTCAGTCATTAAGTTATGATACATGCTTAGGTGATCATGTATCTTTTGATACATGACTGACGAGGCAGATTTTTTCCTGCAGTAGGTTACCATTACTTTCTGAAGTAGACCAGTTGCCATCCAAGGCTACAGAACCTGGTCTGTCCTGCTATTTACCCATAGATGAGGGTAAAAGAGGATTCATGCCTTTCCCAATGATACTGACATGTAAGTGAATGTAATGGATTCGACTGGAATTAAAACTTCCTCAATCCAAGTCACTATCCATTATGCCACTGTACTTCACAGAAAATTCACTTATTGCAGAAGGGACTGGAACTGATTAACCGTGATAAATGAGGGATGACTGTAATCTTGCTTTACCTTTCGAAGCCAATGTACTAATGATGAAGGAGGCTACACTGATGACATAGGTACTCAATGATTTTGAATAAAAAAATCAACATCCTCTATCAAGTATTCCATGAAATAGGACTCAAAATAAACCTTTCTAAGAAAAGAAACAATGATTTGGAATGAAAGCAGTAAGGGTACCCACCCAGGGTACCCATCATAAAAGCATAAATATGAGTATATGGAATTAGTAAGCTGGGCAGAGTATAGCGAGACAGGAGGATTTCTTTGGTAACAAAGAAAAGAATAGTGTGCTGTTATGTGACATCTGTCCTTCTTTACGGTAGCGAATGTTGGACGATTTCACCAAAGAGATGAAAAACAGACTCAAGCCAACAAAGATGTGGTTCTACAGAAGAATACTAAGGATATCATGGACAAAGCGTGTGAACAACAATGAGTTCTTAGAGATGATGCAAACAAGGAGGAGGCTTATATGTAACATCAGGAAGAGGCAGCTGAAATTTCTGGAGCACATAATGAGGAGGGAGAGCTTGGAGAATCTGATACTCATGGGTCAAATAGCAGAAAAGAAAGACAAGAGAAAACAACACATGGCATACCTAGCAAGCTTAAGTCGTGTAGCTGTTTCCCGAGACAAGACTCTGCCCTTGTCTGGGGATCCTCTCTACCTGGAGGCAGAGAGTGACCAGCACAGCTAGAGACAAATCTCCAACTGCAGGATATCTATCAACTTCCCCATGCATTCAGATATGGCACAAGGCTGAATTTAATGTGGGGTTTCTGAGTCCATAGGCTTGACCAAAAATTCCCCATAGATCCTGTATAAAATGGGGTCGGGTTGTTGCTTCCCAAGATGAGCCTCTGCTCTTTGACATAGCCATGTTTGGGGGATACTCTCTTCTGAGAGGCAGAGAGTTTGATCAGCACAGCTGGAGACGAATCTCTAACTGCAGATCAACATACGGTATTTACATCTGTATTTATGTGAATGGGGACATAACCATTATTGTTCATAGGTATGCTACAACATTAGTAAATATAATTGTGACAAACATTCTATGCACTTACCAGGATCAAAAAGGCATGCTTAGTCCACCATTTGCAATTTGGGAAAAGCAGATTTGGGGATTGGTATGTCTGATATAACTAGCAAGAGATAGCCATACAAATTCTAAACTCAAGTTAAAGGCAACAAGTTTTATTAGTGGGGAGAAGGATTTTTGGCAGGTGTCATTAAGAAAGAAAGGACAAAAGAGATACAGACAGACTTGTTACATTTCACTATCTATCCCAGTATTTCAGTTCCCACCCAGTGATTAAACAAGAAATGGATCAATGCATTTTTGAGTAATTTTTGTTAAACTTTATATTCAAAATTTTACTATACATGTACAGCATATTGTTGGAAAAATCCTTGGTTAGTATAATAAAGGCTTCAAATTCTTATATTATTTAAAATTATAATAATCATAGGGAATGTATTTAGTGATGTCTATATGGAAGGTGGTCCAATGGAGGAATGGATAGAGGCTTGGACTGAAGAAGTGGAGAGCCACGTTCGAATTTCAGTCGAATTCATTACATTCCCTTATGTGCTAATACACTTGGGAAAGGTGTGAATCCTCTTCTTCTACTTGCAGCTCTGGGTAATTAGCAGAACAGACCGGATTATCTAGCCTTGGATGGCACTTGGTCTACTGCAGAAAGAAATGGCAACCTATGCAGGAAAAAATCTGCCTCGTCAGGCATGTATCGAAAGAGGCATGATCGAGTAAGCATGTATCACGCATGGCACATAACTGACTGACTGATATGGCATCAATGTGAAACCACCTTGTACATGGGGGATTCATGTATCTTTGAGTGACTCACTCGAGCACATGATGCAGGGCCAAATTTAAACAAAGAGAGGCCCTAGACTATTCCACTTGTGAGGTCTCTCCAAATCTTCCATTCTTACGAGTAGAGGAAAATGGAAGTGTGTTACTGTTAAACTACACATTCTGAGTGAAGCTGAAGATGATGACGGGTTTTTAAAATTATTGAAATCTACAATACGTTATGACAACATGCACAAAAAAGTGTCAAAATATTATACCCCTTGGCAGGAGATTCCCTAGATTTTGAGACCATTGACTAAGCTGATACATAAATCCAGCACTGACAAGATGCATGCACAGTGTCCATATATTTTTTTTATAGGGTCTCTGCTAAAAATATAAAAGAGAAAGATATTAATAATGGTATATAATAATTTTTATGCAAATGTTTCCTGAGATATTTAAACTATTTCAAGGATGGCACAAGGGTACAAATTTTGAGAAATGCTGATCTTACCAGACAAGAAAAAAACCTAGGTTTTCTTTGAAATGGATTTGCTACTGGCATTAAAAGAATCCCATTTCATCTTTTCTGATTTCTAGCTTTCTGTTTTGTTCTCTCTTCCCTTTTCTTTTACCCCTATAATATTTTGTCCCTATAATATTTTGTCCCTATAATATTTATAATAATATTGAAAATGTTGGAAATATAAACAGGAAACTATTTTTATTTGATTTTAGTCTATTAAAACATGATCCATTCATTGGGCAATGGTTGAAACTTTTTTCCTCTTATGATTTTAATAGCATTGAAATATTTTGTGCATTACAAATTAAAGAATATTTAATAGAAGATAGGTTCACCTATCATCTGGTTCAAACTCCTCCCTTGTTTTTTGAACAGGAATAGAGTTTTATCCCTTGTTTCCTGTTTAGGGTTGGGTTTCCAGTTTCATCAACTCTGTACTTCTGACGTACCTGCATGAAATCTGAAATTTTATTCAGTAATTATTATTATTTTTTCCTCTCCGAATAGGAATAGATAAGTCTGTCTATCGTCCGGTTCACACTCCTCCCCAGTCTTTTGAATAGAAGTAGAGGTTTATCCCTTGTTTCCTGTTTAGTATTGGGTTTCTGGTTCCTTCTAAAGTCTACTTGAACTCTATACTTCTAATGACTTCACATGAACTCTGAAATTTTATTCACAAATTGAATCTTGAACTCTTCAAGTCTAGAGTTAGCTGTTATCTTTCTTGCATAGCCCCAAGAACTTCACTTCTTGTCCTTTCTTATATTAATGCAACTCCACACAGTAACTCTCTACCTTGAGTAGCATTTGAGCCTTGTATTGGGTGAATATTAGTAAAAACAAAAAAAATATAATTAAATGTTGGTATTATTATCCAATTATATCAGGTCATTTTATGAGTGCTACTGGTATCATATAACCCAGTATTACCTGCCACATGGTCAGGGCATTGACAACTAAACCAGTTCTTCTCCCAGGCTTTCCTGGGGAGAAGAGGGTCTAAACACCCAGCAGGATAAAAGAAAAAATCTGTCAAAGGGCAGATGAACCTTTTTGTGTGGTCAACAGCCATCTTGCAAAATGGAGTAGATGATGCTCACTAGCTTTGCAGCCATTGCTGAGCAGTGGGTTTCTTAGACTGATGTCAATGGCCAGGGTGAATGGTACCCAATGGAATCAACAGCTACAGGTCTGTAACCAAACTTCAAGTTAGAGGACATTGGCCAGGAGTTTGACCTGGGGAGGGATAGGCTGCATCAGATCTCCTTGTCCAAGACGCGCTATGTATGAATGAATATCTCTCCAGCTTTCAACCCAGATATATGGTGTGAACTGGCTAGGTGCTCAGTGACCCTACAACCTCACTCTATCATGGAACTGATGATAATCATCATCATCATCATCATCAGCCAAAATGATCAACCTGAATCTGAGCCAAACGACAAGTATCATAAATAATTATATTGGCCAGTGCAATTGAACACTTGTAAAATTATCAATTTTTGATGGCATAGATATTTATTTAAACAATCATTATTTAACTTCCAGGAATTAAAAAAAATTGTCTTCTGATAAAAAAAATAAAATAAACTTCAAATCTAATATTTCAACCTTTAGTTTAAAATAAAATAAAATTATTTTCACATTACTCTAAATTTTTGTTGACTTTTCTATTAAAAATGCACAAACAGAAAATAAAACTGAAAAATACAAACATCTTTCTCAAATTATTCACCAACCAATTAAGCTGCTATTGTTTCCCGTGTACAAAGAGTGACACTTAAAAAAATTTCTTCTTTGGTATTCTTGACAATATTTCAACATGAATTCTCATCTATATTATATTTTTAGCAATGTTTTGAATTCAAAGGCTATAGCATAAGTGTGTTTACAAAGGTAAAGTATGAAGACTTTAGAGAATAAATAACATGAAGAAGAATTGTGTCAATGTAAGGAAGATTCTTCACAGACATCACAGTTAACTAATTTTGGTCATTATTTTTCCACAAATAATTGGTTTATTTATAATCTACTCAAATGCATCAAGCAAAACAATTTTCCTCAAAGGCATCAGACAAATCAATTTTACACACAGGCATCAACCAAAACAATTTCAAGCAAAGATATCAACCAAAACAATTTCAAGCAAAGGCATCAAACAAAACAATTTTGCATACATGCATCGAGCAAAACAATTTTACATCCATGCATCAAACAAAACAATTTTACATACATGTATCAAACAAAACAATTTTACATCCATGCATCAAACAAAACAATTTTACATCCATGCATCAAACAAAACAATTTTGCATACATGTATCAAACAAAACAATTTTACATCCATGCATCAAACAAAACAATTTTACATCCATACATCAAACAAAACAATTTTACATACATGTATCAAACAAAACAATTTTACGTCCATGCATCAAACAAAACAATTTTACATACATGTATCAAACAAAACAATTTTACATCCATGCATCAAACAAAACAATTTTACATGCATGTATCAAACAAAACAATTTTACATAAAGGTATCAAGCAAAACAATTTTTCAGTTTTATTTTCTGTTTTATATACAGGCATCAAACAAAACAATTTTACTCAATGTATATTGTATATAATAGTGTGGGAGAAAAGGAAATTGAATAGGATTTACAAGACGTAGTTTCACCCAACACTGCAAATTGCTACAAAACCAAAACATTAACCTGAAAACTTGAGATTTGGGTCAAGGTTAGAAGATGCACATTTTAGTCATTTACTTACATTTATTTATTATAGGTCTACTAATATTCTTGCTTATTTATCACTGTAAAATTTATAGCCACATCTATAATTTAAGATATTACTGACAAATATAAAAGCCCTTATTGTTTTTACTCATCATGGAAAATACAAACCTTCATTTAATAGACATGCACATATGGATATTGGAATTTTGAAAAATATGAGAGCATGCAGAAAACATTTTGTCCCAACCAAGTTTCTAAGAATGACCAAACATCAAAAATTTCTGGGGAATCACGTCTTTGTTAGACAAATTACTTTTCAGTTTCTTCTTTCAACAAGAAAAATTTATTTCCTACAAAAATAGAAATGGGAGAAAGGCAAGAATATGTCTTCTCACCAGACTATTCAACCGGTACAGCAAGTCAATCCTAAAAGAATTAGAAGTCTTACCAGTATTCATTATTAGTGGCCACAATCTTAACAACATGACATATGCAGAGGATAATATGTTGATAGCAGGCACATCAAGGAATCTACAGGAACTCCTACAGAAGCTGGTAAAGGAAAGCAAGAAGAAAGGACTAAACATCAATTGTAAGAATATAAAATGTATGGTTATGACAAAAGGAACAGCTTGAGATGCAAAATACAAATTGGAGACACAAAAATCAAATTAATACAAAAATTTGAATATTTAGAAACTTATAAGACTGAAACACTGCATAAAATTTTAAAGTAAAAACACTTATTATACAAATATGAAAAAGGTACATAGACAAACTTTGCACAAAAATTTCCTTTTATGCTCCTATTAAAGCAGGACAACAGTTTCTGCTAAAAATGATTACCATTAGAAAATGGAAAAAATTACGATTTCAGTTTAGAAAAAGACAAGGATTCAGGTGATAAAAAGAGAAATCAATTCAATAAGGCAAAAAAGCAAAGTCAATTATGTGCCATGCGTGATACATGCTTAGGCAATCATGTATCTTTCGATACATCACTGACGAGTCAGATTTTTTCCTGCAGCAGATTGCCATTTCTTTCTGCAGTAGGCTAGTTACCATCCAAAATTAGAGAACCCAATCTGTCCTGCTATTTACCCATAGCTGGTGGGGAGAGAATAAGAGGACTCATACATTTCCCAAGATTATTAGCATGTAAGTAAATGTAATGGATTTGAATGGAATTCAAACTCAGCTCTCCAATTTCTCAATCCAAGCCACTATACATTACTCCACAGTGCCTCCCCAAGGGTACAACCATGATTCAGAAAAAATGAAAACACCTACTTTTATTTGACCAACATGCGTCCCTGGGACATAGAGTAATTTTTTGAAAAGTCCCTTTTCAATTCACACAGTTCATGCGTCGGAAAATTTCTTTGAATCCTTTTCATTCTTTGTTGCCCAATGACAGGAGAATTTTCACTTGAACTTCAAAATTCTTTAGTCTCTCTGCAGCTAGATTGTAACCTTGTGCCTTCTCGACACTCTCTTCTTGACGCTAAATACCATTCTGCTCATTGATGTTGATTTGCATTGTCTCCTTGCTGTCAAAATGTCTTCTTTCTCATCTACTGACCCGAGTTTCATATATTCCAAAAAGGCCCCATTTGGATTCTTACTAGAGTTTGAGGCCACATCTCTCATTGGTCAGTATATATGAAAAATAAACTAAACATGGATCCTTCACAATGTTGGTGGTTTTCAACGGCTGAGACGAAAAAGATATACAAGTTCTTACACCAACTGTCTGGTCTTCATAAAAATGCACTTCTCACAAAAGAACGTGTAGTAAAAAGACAACCTAGATAATGAAACATTTATTCAAGACTAACATTTTTAAAATAGTAAAATAAAATTTTTATAAAGAGTACTGAACTTAGTTATGGATTAAACCATTTTACTGTACATGTGTAGTGTATCATGGAGGAAGGATTGGTAAATTAGAGAACTTATCTGATAAGGAAATGAATGCTCCCTATATGGATCCCCCACCCAAAATCAAGAAACAACACCCTAAAGTTAACTGGTTAACTTAAAATTGGGAGCTCATGATGGTACAATTTGACTTGTATAACAAAAACATTATTATCTTAAAAAAATTGTTACAATCTAAAATATTTTCTGGTTTTAAATAACATGCAAAGGGTTGATAATCTATAGAAAGCAAATCAATCAATCGAGTGGCTCTTGAGGCTTGTATTTGGCAAATAAATATGCCAACACACACAGACACACACATTTATATATATATATATATATATATATATATATATATATATATATATATATATATATACACTCTAAACTCTGTACAGGTCAAAGGCTTTTTTTTTAGCGTGAATGATTTTGGCACAGTAATGTTACTTTGACAAAAATACCAAAGTCAAATGTGCCAATTATCCACCATTTTTATTAAATAACAAAGAGAAAATGAAAGAATAAATACTCATGCTTAGTTTGATAAGTGGAATTTTTCTTAATACAGCATCACATCTACAGGGCATTAATGCAATTAGATTTGTTACTATGTTGAATGGGATTTTTTTTTTCTTAACATATAGAGCAAGATCTTCGGTGATTATGGACCGTGTTTGTTGTTTCAGTTCTTTATCATAAGTTTTTGATAGGATTGAAGTTGATCGGTTGGGCAGCAACTACAGCATTTTAATGTTATTATTGTCTTCAGTGTATATTTTGATGAGCCTGACAGTATCTGGAGATGGGGGCGCCAGTCATATCATGCTGAAAGAGGCACAACCAATCCATTGGCAATGCAATGTGTTGTACTCTTCACCTACCTTCTCTACTAATGTACTTCCAACCAAAAGACATTACATTTTGCTACTCAGATCTTTAGTGAATATATATTTTTATTTTTTAAGCATTTCACCCAAGCAAGGCTAGAATGCCACTAATATGCAGAGGATTACAGAGAGTGAAAGTGAGAGAAGACTGAGAATGGGGAGGAAAGGACAAAATGGGATTCAAGAAGACAGAAAATGGTGATTGATATTGCATATAAATTTTTGAAGATTGTAGTTATCAGGGAAGCAAATAAATGATAGGGAGTTCCACAGATGGGAAGAACAAGAAAAATAACTGTTGGAGTAGAAGTGGTAGTTGCATTTAGCTATCTCAAGAGTAAACTGGTGGGACCTAGATGCCAGTCTAGTAGCATGCTTAAATTCATATAGTCAGGGTACCGGGGAAAAAAAGCTCTTCAGAGCAGTTGCCATGAAAACATTTGTAGAAAAGACAGAGGGAAGCCATGTCCCATCAGAGAGAAAGAGACTGATGTCAAGATGTCTGGTCAGGATCGATTACATTGTAGATCCTTCTTTGAATTTTCTCAAGAATCTTGAGATTTAGAGCAGGAGAATTTATACAGTTTATAAAACAGTGTATAGGTGCACCTCCAGTAATCAGGAGGACAGTAGATAGCAATTGACATTGCATTTAAAGTGAGAATTGGAACAAAAGAAACTGTTAGCATAGAATTTACAGTTACTGTAAATTGGTAAGATCTTGATGCCAGTCTAGTACTGCATTTAAATTTAATATCTCTAGGTACCATAGCAAAGAACTCATCTGAACAATTACCATGAAAGTATTTATAGAAAAGGCATAGAGAGGCAAACTTATGGCAGTGAAAAAGTGATTGAAGCTGAGCCACCAGATATTATATTGCTGATTTTTCTTTGGATTTTATCAAGGAGCTCAAGGTAAATATCAGGTGCACTGGACCATAAGCGGTAGCAATATTCTAAGCATGGATGAATGGTAGACTTATAGATATGTAATATTAAAATATTCATCATTTGAAAAAGTGTATAATTTGTCTTAAATTCTGTCTGTATTTATGAGATGCGGTATTGTAACACTATTTGTACACTGTTTACATTATTCAAACTTTTTTCCTCATCTTTATTGCCATATTCATGTTTTGGTTAGATACCTTCTGGCCTTCTTCAAGTGATTATTGTTGGAATTTCAAACCACACCCATTATTTAGCCCAAGGGACCTGATTGTTCTAATTCCACAATATTCCATGCTCAGTATTGTCTATGGCCACCGGCACTCAACCACATATGTTGACAAGTCCATTTTCACAGTAGTCCTTGCTAATTCAAACTCCCCGCACTCCAGCATCATGTGACTGGCTTAGCCTATGTAAGCAATGTCTCATAAAACAAGTTTCAATGAAACATCTTTCCCCTTTTGTAAAAGAGACATTTTTTTTTTTTTTTTTTTTTAAATGGGAATGAGCAAGAAATGAGTGATCAAACCATTCACTGGGCAAACTGCCCTTTTGTCTTACGTGTAGAAGTCAAATGACTAACCTGCTAACATGGCTGCCTTCTTATATCTCATTGTAAAGGCAAGTCAGCTAAATCTACCTCATTTATAGGAGAGTACCTAATGCAACAGGTGGGTTAGTCCACTTTGCTGGAATGGACCTGCCCAACACATTTGCATGAGTGGACTCTATTCACACACATATCTCTCTATTAAATTACTTAGGGCTACTCTTCAGCTTGAAGCAACTACACCAGTCTACTTATCAGACCACTTGTGAGCTAACCAATATTCTACATTATAGGGATTATTCTGCCCCTTAACTCAACTTCTTTTTTCTTTATCAGTCCTTTAGTCTTGTTGATGTTCTGACTATTGTCCCAGAATGCATTTTCCTCACTGAATCATCCTGATGAGGTATCTTTGGGGCCCTCCCATTGTCTGGTTTTATAGCTGGAGGAGGTGTGCAATTTGCTGCTTTGGACTGGTTTTCTCAAGTAGTGCCTATGTGATTGCATTAGACTGGGTATAGCTGAATCCCCATGAATGGACTTGGCTTGGCTATCTCTGCTGTTTCATTCAAGTTGATCCAGTTTTGTCGGTGCAGTTTCCCATCAACATTGATGTGGTATGTCCTTGTATCCAGTTTTTGTGCATTCACTCTTTTCCTGTTGGACTCTGGCCACCATCTGGACCTCCTCTTTGTTCACGCTGATCAGGCCCATTTTTTTGTATGGCCGTTGCACCTAAGAGTGGTCATCCCTCACAATCATAAAATTCATGCTGCTTTCTGTTTTCTGGGTTTGCCAATTATACATGGCACTAGGAGTTTCATTTCTTTCCCATTCCACATGACTAGGGTCTTGTCAGAGGGCTTCAGATTTCTCTCATGAACTTGTTTGGCACTTAATATGTTCACCGAAGATTCACTATCAAACTGAAACACAATTACTTCCTCATTCACCACAATTTTTAGCTCGAATTGTCCCATATCCCAGACTGCCAGTTCTTCTCTCAGTTGTGACCATATCCATGTGCTCAAAGTCTGAATGGCTACTGCTACTATCTTCACTCTGTTGCTGACTTGCATTTTGCTGAGGACAATGCAGACGATTTGGAAAGAGTTGGATGAGTCTAATTGTGATTACGAAGGTATGTCAGCTCAGAAAACTCACTCTGATAAGAAAAGAACTCATGAATGTGTTGGTGAGGGCCTTAGATTCAACATGAAAGCCTATATCAAGCACTAGGAAGAGGTAGTGCTGCACTGGATTAAGAGGGTGGTTGCTGGAAGGCCCTATGTTTTGCAACAGGATTCTGCACCATGCCACACAAGCAGGAGAACCCAGTTATGGCTGTTATGCAATTTCTACAACCACATCACCCCTTGCATCTGGCAACCTAACTCTCCAGAGTGCAACATTCTTGATTATTATTTGTGGGGTACAGTTGAGTGAGAGATCAACAGAACTCCTTGTAACATCAAAGATGACCTATATATACAATATATATATATAGCCTGAGGATTGTGCTTAAGCATGAAACAGACTGTCACCCCTGGGTGTTGACAACAATGTCATATTTATATTTATATATGCTCTATTCCTGATATTGAGCACTCTGATAATGGTATGCTTTAAAAGTATATTTTTATCATATATTATATATATATATATATATATAGAGAGAGAGAGAGAGTAGAATCCATAGAACATCTCTATGTACAAGACAGAGCAAGAATATAAAAGGCTCAAACACTAATATTCCATGGTTATAATTTATTACATTGGAATCGTAGTCACAATCCAATTCATCAGACCTATAAATTCAAAAAGCTAAAAAACAATTTTTTTTTTAAATTTGTAGGTCTGATGAATTGGATTGTGATGATGACTTCCAATGTAATAAATTATAACCATAGAATATTAGTGTTTGAGCCTTTTATAATTTATATATATATATATGTAAATATATATATATATACATACAAACATGTTTTATTAAAAATGATTGACAGTGTACTTTTTAGACTTATGTGTAGGCTAAGTGATTTTTTTGTGCCAACCATTTTCAGTTTTTTAGCCATTTCTAAGGACTTTTGCTGTGCTATTGCAAATGATCTGTAAGTTGCTTTAAGGTAGACATGTTTTTAATTTCCCAATACACCCAGTACATTGTGGGCATGCTCATAGTTGATATAGTTAAGTCATTTTTACTGAAACATGTATTAGGGAGGGTTTGCTACCCTAAATACACAACTATATTTATGAACACAAGCTTGTATGTATTTGTATAAATGTATTTGTAATTGTATCAAGCAGCTTTTCAACTTATCCATTATCATAATACAATATATATATATATATATATATATATATATATATATAAGACAAAACAATTTTAGTATATCTAGGAAGCTGTTTTGGCTACTGATCAAAACATATATCCAGATTCGATTTACTTACAAGTGAATTCTATTAAGCAAACGTCAATTCCGAGTATTTTATATGCACAACTGTAATAATATATATAAAAGGAAGGAAGAAAAAAGGTGAAACTAAATTAAAATGCACTTGGTGCAAAATGCACAGGCAACTATAAAATGATAACATTTACAACCAGAAGATTAAATTGATCCTCGGAAAGTAATTTTCCTTGATAGGATTCAGGAGATTTAATTCAAGTTCATTCAAGTCCGTATTCTCCAAATTATCACAATCAGATCTCTTCAGAGATGTTTTTATCTAAAACTCCATTTTGACTGTCTTTTCTGTTCAAAACAAAGAAAAAGGGGCTGAACTTCTATGTAATATCAGTGATAGGGATTTCTGGACATTTTCCTCACAGAAAAAGAGGAAGTTTGAATGCTGGGAATAACACATAAGCAACAAGGAAGTTGTTTACCCTAAGCAAGGCAGTAAAGCCACTAGGATGCAAGGGGTTTCTGGGAGTGAAAGAGAATGAGGAGACTTTAATGAGGGGAAAAGACAATATAAGAACAAGATTCAGGAAGACAGGAGATGGGAACAAAAAGGATACATTTTTTTTTTAAATCAGAAAGAGATAATTCTTGGACATATAAAGAAAAGAAAGAAGGTTTGAAAAGTTTGATACTCACAGGACAAATGGAATGCAAGACCTAACAAGTGTGTGCATACTAAAAAGGCAATCATTGCTAAGTGCTATAAAGTTTTCTTTTTACTCAAATATTCACTCATTGCAAGGCCCAAGAGCCACTCAAGGTAGTGGGTTGCTGAATGATGTTGTAAGAGGAGGAGGTAGGAAATGCTGTTTATGAGATTTTGTAAGAGAGATAAAAGTTAAAAGGTTAATATTGTAGCGACTGGGAAAACATTCTATCGGGAGTTTGTACTACAAGGTATCAGTTCTAGGGAAGAAATGATCCAAGTGGAACTTCCTCCTTACTAATGAAATATGAAAAGAACGTGGATGATTTCTTCCCATTTACGTGGTTTTGCAGATATTAGCTGCAAAGATCAAGACTGGTGTAACTAATATTATTGCTTCCTCCTTTATATACCATGTCCAAGCAGGATGTGAGTGATCATTTCTCTCCACAACTCGCTCTGCCATTATTAGATGAGAAGAAAGAAAATGGAATAGATTCTCAGTGACTTTCCTGAGTGACCCAGGAATGTGAAGGATATATATTGGCCCATTTCAAGAAATAAATATGGGAAGAATGTCTACATGAACGTCATCGAACAAATCTGGGGTACATCAGCATTAGTACATAAAGGAAGTGGAAGATTGGCTATTCAGAATTACTTTCTATATAAAAAGATAGTGAGAGAAAAACAAACATACAAATAGCTGGAGTATGAATTACGCACTTGCATAACACATGCCTATATGTGTTTGGATATGTAATATCATCTAGATATCAAACCATCAATAAATGTACTTGCATTAATCTACTTATAATTATGGAGAACATTTTCAATTTTCCAAAATAACTTTTTTAAGCCTACAAGTAAGAATGCTTCTCTCCCCTGATTATGACACTTTCCAAATGCATTCTCAACTGGTTTACACATTTCTAGCCTTATTGACACTTTTGCTCTGATTTATCTTTTAAATTAATTTTGTTTTTTTTGGGGGGGGGAGATATTTTATTTATCTGTTTATAGTAATGAGAAATCATTTCATTAAACAAAAACAACAACAACAAAAACAATAATAATATCCTATGAAACTGAAGGATAATCTTAGGCAAAATGTATAGCTATCTACTGAATATACTTACATTGAAGTTGTTATTTTCCTAAAAACTTAATTGTCAATACATTTCTTAGAAACATCTCCAGCTAAAAGTTTTACAAATGACAAAAGAAGAAAAGAACAGGAAGAGAGTGGGGAATGTTTAATATTGATGCAATATCAGAACCATAAGAAGTGAAAATACTGCCACATTGAGTGAGCCAAAATATATTTTCTCAGAATTTATATATATA
>CAHIKZ030000480.1:410000-417500 GCA_903632075.3 Acanthosepion pharaonis
AAGTCAATTGTTTGAAAGTCAAACTCAGTAGCACTTTTCAATCTGTATGAGTCGATAAAAATAAGTAACAATAATATACAGCAAATCCCTAATTGATACTGCAAATTGGTTCTTGAAAGCTTCAACTTTACCTGAAATAATAACAACTAGAACAAAAATCCTTGGCTTGATACAATAAAATACAGCTACATTATCACATCAATACTAACGTCAAGAAGCACTTGTATTTACCTCAAATAAAAGCTATATACTTTGATTTGTGCTTCTCTGATGGTCTCCATGGCTTAATTGGTAAGGCAGCTGCTCCAGGTAGGCAGGTTTCTTGAGGAAAATGTATGCAAGTTGAATCTTACTGTAAGCTTATTTTATATTTCTGATTTTATACTGTTTAGCTGATGGACGTGCAGGCGGTGTAATGGATAGCAGCTCAGAATGAGAAATTAGAGAGCTGAGTTCAAATTCCCAACAGGACCATTTCATTTACTTATACATAAATACCCTTGGGAAAGGCATGAATCCATCTCCTCCCACGTCTATGGTTAAATAGTTGGAAAAATCATTGTTATTTTTTAATTGTTATTCATTTAAAAAAAACATAAGCCAGGACCAAAACCCAACCGATTTGGTATCAGTCGGAGATTCTAACTCTTAGGCTAACAGCGCCCGGCAAAGAGAAAGGCGAATTTTTGAGTATTTATTTTTTTCACAAACATGTCAGTGGCCTAGAGGACTTAATTCATTGGGAGAGGCTTGCATTATTAGCAGTAATAGTCACTGTTTACAAATTTGTGCTTTCTCCCCACAAGTGCTCGATTGAATTAATTTTTTTCCATGAGCTAATATCATCATATATATATATATATATATATATATATATATATATATATATATATATATATATATATATATATATATATATATATATATATATATATATATATATATATATATATATATATATATATATATATATATATATATATATATATATATATATATATATATATATATATATATATATATATATATATATATATATATATATATATATATATATATGGTTCCAATCTATATCCCCCTCTCCAAATTTAAGACAAAACATGCAGATGCATGCTGGGATTTCTTCCTAGCCAATAAGATAGTCCACTTTTTGGTCTCACTGGCCATATTTTTATTCTTTCTTGTTTTGAAGTCAGAATGCTGCAATCACTTGTCTGTATCCCTTTTGTGCATTAACACCATTCTTAGATTACCTTTGCTATTTGCGCATAAGTGAATATAACAGATTCTGAGCTATTATTCATTAAACCCCTCTGCACATCCGAGCTTACTGTACCTGTTATTTACCCATCTGGATACTGACCAGGCTCAACATAGCTTAACTTCAGTCATCGTTCAATTTGAAATGTTTTATATAGAGTTGTTTTTCCATTTTGTCATTGTAGTGAACGAGATAATCAAGTACCCTGGAAAAAAGTTTGTGTTTTGTGTGCGATCTGCGGGGAGGGATTGCCAAAAGTAGTCAGCAAAAAACTCTTATTGCGACTTACCTCGTCAATCAAGCGACAGCGTGGCGTCGCGTGTATTCTGTGACAAAGAAAAAGAAACAAGTCCGTCGGTAGGAGTCGCTATAAGGTATATTAATATGCAAATTACAGAGTATCCTATCCCGGCTGTCGACGAATGGAAAAAATAGGTTCTGCCGATAAAAGCAGTTGGTGTTTTCGACTCGGGGAAGGAAAATTCGGGCATTTGTGGCTACGGCGTTCGTGAGTTATTTTCCTGACGCGTTACAAGTGATTTTCTTTCTTTGTGTTGTGAAAGCCACAAATTTGCTTTGAGAATGCTTACTCTTCAGTCATCAAATCATTGAGTTTAGTATTTTACTAGAAATGGATACTTAACTTTATATTATTAGCATTATAATCTCAGAAGAACATTAATTTTTTTTCTATGCTCAAAAGTTAAACTCTCATGCATCGTATCATGTGACTGTAAAGTTCAATATGTGAGAGGCAGACCTGGTCAGAAATGATGCATGTATCAGATATTTTATGTACTTGATTCCCTATCTGAATGGTGCTGACAGTGATCCCTTCCTACTCTTTGTCCTCCCTGCTTGTGTTGGGTATTGGTTGATCTCACTTCCGCTGTATCAGAGAGTGAGTTAAAATCAGAATGGGTGATAGCATAAACAGGAAATGCATCCAATGGCTAAATTAAACAGGGAACACAAGTGTCTTGAGTCAAAGGAAATACATGCTTCCATGGGTGTATGCTGGAAGAAGTGTGGCCACATGAAGTTGCATGGACACATGGCCTGAAGAGGCATGACCACAAGAAGTTGCATAGGTGACATACTGGAAGAAGGTGTTATAAAATAAAATAAGACATATCTCGTCTGATTTACAGGCAAATAAACTAACATACTCAAGAGTGAGAGCCGGATGTGAACGGGACAAGGCCCCATCACAAAATGACCATTATCATCATTTATGCATATGCCTGACACACAAGTTCCGGTCAAAAAATAAAATAATATTTTGAAATGTTTCTATTTTTCGACCAATAAAAATGCTTCCCTCCTAATTATACTGGCGTCATTTTACAAGCCTGTTAAGCCATAAAAAACGCCATAAAAGGGGTCACATGGAGAAGTACAACAGCAGTCAACAGGAGGCCAGGGAAGAGGTCGGTTTGAGCAGCCAGCAGCAGTAGCTCCATGCTAACCCGCGAGAACTACTATGAGAGATCAACCCAGGTCAGCAGCCAGCCTATGAACTATACCACAAGGTAGCTGTCCCAAAACCACATGTTCCTATTGAAATAAATCATGTAAATCTATTTCTGCTGTTGTCGTATTTCTTTCTTGCAACCACAAGAAGTTGCACAGGTGACATACTGAAAGAAGAATGAATTTGCGTGGGTTTCCAAATATTAAAAACTGGTCTAATTCTAGGCCTGGCAGAGAGGCTGGCTAGAGTTTCACCAAAGATTTGTCTCCGTCAATTCCTGTGTGCGCAAACCTAACCTCTGTCATTCTCCTCACTCTGCACAATCACCCCAACTTGAACAATAAAGATATTTATATATTTTTTATATATAAGAGTTCATCACCTTATTTGAGTCCAGCAGCAATATACAACACTTGTCTTTCTTGTTCCCTATATGATGAACTATTGTGGTCTGATATAACATTTTTTTTCAAACTTCTCCAAACTATTCTCAAAATAATTAACTATAAGATAAATATTTTTGGCTAGACTGTAAATTGACTGGAATATTGTATTGTTTTCCTGCATTGTCCATACTCTAAACTTTATCTCTTTAAAATTCATACTAATGGATTACCAATAAAAGTGTCTCTGGGTTGTATATAGAAATTACAATGAAGATTCCAAGCAAATGATCAATGACGGAAACATTAGTTTGGTAAAAGTTTTAAGAGATAAAGTACATAATTGGATATATTGGTACATTAGTCATGTATTGGAATTAAGTATGAATGCAGTGTATAGAAAATCAATATCTCAGTTAATTTAGAAGTAAAATTTACTTTCATCTTATTCCAACGCATGGTAAATGCGAGATAAGTTTATTGAATATATTAAACTGCTTTGATCTTGTCCAGTAAAGGTTAGAAGGAAATCTAGAGGGCAGCATATTAGAGTAACAAATAACTCAACATGTTGACAGTCTTCAATGTTACTGACAATGGACTTAGCATCTCTTTCCTATTTAAATTAAAACAGCGATACCTGACTATGTCCTCATTGACACAAATCTAATTAGTCAAAGGCTGAACGTTAATGATTTCGAAACACAAGGAAAACATGAGTACTATAAGTATCGGGCACCAAGGGATGATTAAACACACTACTCAGTTATAACTGATCTAGTGAAACAAGGTTGATAACCATTACACCACGTTGAAGGATACTAGTGGATTTCTAAGCAAAGCTTAGATGTGGCACAAGGCCGAAAGTATGGAGCAATTAGTGAGAATCAAACTCAATACTCAGTAGTAACTGATATGACAAGCTTGCTAATAATTGCATCATGTCAAAGTGCCCAATTTATATATATATGTATATGTATGAATGTATATATATATATATATATATATATTTATAATGTATATATATTTATAATGTATATATATATATGTATGTATATATATATATGTATTTATGTATACACATATATATATATATATATATATGTATATATATATATATATATATATGTATATATGTGTATGTATATATATATATGTATATATGTATGTATGTATATATATGTATATATCTATATATATGTATATATATATATGTATATGTATGCATGTATGTATGTGTGTATATATATATGCATGTATATATTTTTATTCTTTCTTGTTTTGAAGTTTGAATATATACATACACATATATACATATGTATATATATATGTATATATATATGTGTATGTATATATATATATGTATGTATACATATATGTATATATATATATATATATATATATATATATATGTATATATATATATATATATATATATATATATATATATATATATATATATATATATATATATATATATATATATATATATATATATATATATATATATATATATATATATGTATATATTCATATATATATACATATATATATGCATATATATATATATATATATGTGAAAAAGTGAATATAAATATAAATAAATATATATATATGTATAATTATTTTTATATATATGTGAGTGATTATAGAAAGCTCAATATCAGAGATAGGCTAACATATTTGGTTGGATAGATGTGAGTTTGTGTGAACCACGTTTGATCTCAGACAAACTGATTAATGTTTTAAAAAAATTTTGGGTTTTATGTAGATTGCCATTATTATGTTATTGTGGAAGTGGTGGGGAAATTTCCTCGTTTTGTCATTCATCGTACTTAACGCAAACATCGATGTATGCAGACACTGATATACATATACATACTTGGTCGTCCGTCGGGACTCATACATATATAAACTAAACATATTATGAAATTTTTTTTTTTCCGTTGAAAAATATTTGAAAAAATTTTTCGATGTAATAATATATATGTGTGGTGGGGTTTAGTAAAAATTATGATAGGTAAAAATTATTATTATAATTATTTATATTTATAAAAATAAATCCAAAAGGTAAAAATTATTATTATAATTATTTATATATTTATAAAAAATAAATATAAATAATTATAATAATAATTTTTACGTATCATAATTTTACACAACCCCACCATGTACATATATATATTTCTTACATGCGAGAAAATATTTTCAAAAAAAAAAAAAAAAAATTTCATAATATGACATGGATACATTCACGAGACAATAACGAGACATTTCCACACACTTCCAATGTTTAAATTTCAACATTTCAACACATACAAATGCGTATGTATAGACATAATACCACCATTATACATACATGTGTCATTTTTGAAACTATCTACATATGTTTATATATATGTATGAGTCCCGACGGACGACCAAGTATGTATATGTATATGTGTCTGCATACATCGATGTTTGTTAGTACGATGAATGACAAATGAGGAAATTTCCACCACTTCCACAATAACACCAATACACGCACCCACATAAACCCAAAAATTTTTTTAAAACATTAATCAGTTTGTTGCCTATTGAAACCCAGGGTCACAAACTCACATCTATCCAATTAAAATATATATATATATATATATATATATATATATATATATATATATATATATATATATATATATATAATGACTATAGTTACATGATTATTACATTATATGTATATATTAATTCTATGCAAACAGTTTCTTTTCTCAGACTTAACACTTCCAGCCAAATGCTTTCCAGACAACTTTAATCTTCAGAGATTTCAATGCAATATCAATTACTAACTAATATCCTGCTTATTATTCTTTTTTTGTTTATGCTCCTTAGTAATGTTTCTGTTTGCAAATACTTCCACACCGAATAACCCATTGTATCCTGGTGGCTTTACTTTGGTGTGAAAATCAATTAAAAAAAATGTAATATTATACATTTATTATTATTATTTTTAATGATTCCTCCCCAAGCAAGGTAAATATGCTACTAGTATGCAAGAGGTTATTGGGAGTGAAAAGGAATGGCAAGACTTTAGTGAGGAGAATAAAAGAACAGGTAGACAGAAGATGGTCATTACGTTTGCATTTAAATTTTTGAAGATTGTGCCAGGGAAACAAGAAACTTGAAGAGAGTTCTACATATATGAAGTGCAAGAAAAGAAATTATTAGAATAGAACTCACAGTTACATCTTGCTAGTTCAACGATAAAATAGTGAGACTTATCTGCCAATCTAGTAGTATTCTTAAGTTCATGCACTCTTGATACTATGGAGGAAAGCCCATCAGAATAATTGCCATGAAGATATTTACAGGTAAAAAAATTGAAGCCATATCGCAGCAGTGGAAAAGTGACTGAATTCAAGATACCAGGTCATGATAGATTACATTACAAACCTTTTTTTTGATTTTCTCTGAATCTCAAATGCCAGACCAGATATGACAATAATATTCAATGCAAGTATGAATGGTAGATTTATTAATATGTAAGGTGGATTCTGACAAGAAAAAAATTGTCTGCCCATCATAGTAAGCCAACTTTCCTAGCAATTGATTCCATATAATCACCCCACTACATGTTAGTAGAAAATAAGAGTTAAAGAAAAATCTGAGAGTTGCTTTCTTGGAGGTTAGCATCAGCCATGCTGATGGGGAGCAGGAAAGGTTCTCTATAGTGATTAAATGTTATCAGTCTTGTCTTGGAGGTGTTAAAATTAAAAAGCTATTACTTGCCCCAGTTAATAAATGATTGGAGGTCATTTTTTGAGATGAGCTGCGAGTTTTACTTTGATGATGAAATGGAACTAATGTCTTTAATTTAATTACAAAATTAAATTTGTAGATTTTAGCTTCCATTTTTGAAACATGGTTAGAACTGTGTAGCGAAAAAAACATATTTTAAATCAATTAATTCATAATATATATATATATATATATATATATATAAACATATGTAAATGTATAAAATTCCTATCACTTTCTTGGCTTATTGATAATTACATAATCTTCAGAGGCCAAAATAAATTGTAAAATGGTTAAACTGTTCATTAAATTATAGGTATATATATATATATATATATATATATATATATATATATATATGTGAAGAAATATACTCTTAAGGTATGCTTCATTTATGGGGAAAAGTGCTAATATCAGAGATAGAGCCTGTGTAAAAATAAATGTAAACATTGAAGTCAACACTTAGAGGCGACAGGCTGTTTCATGCTAGACGCGATCATCAGGCCATGATTGCATCCAGCATAAACAGCCTGTCGCCTCTAAGTGTTCACTTAATGTCCACTTTTATATATATATATATATATATATATATATATATATATATATAT
>CAHIKZ030000480.1:422500-445000 GCA_903632075.3 Acanthosepion pharaonis
ATTTAATTATTGATATCAACATAAATATTTAAATTAATGCCATCATTTCAAAAGAGTACACTGGTCGACTTTTTTCCAACACAAATATTGTTGGGCAATGGGCACATGTTTCTGGGCTATTTTTTCATATTGAATTTTAAATTCAAGTCTATTTTTCCCCATTGCATAATGTTTTCTCATTACAATCAACTTCTATTTTGCTTAAAATAGGCCAAAATGCCTAATTGACCGGAATATGCCACAGCTTAAATATGCAAATGATATAGTTGAAATATTTTGTTTCATGTTAAAATGATTTCTCATTCAAGAAAAAGTATCCAAATAACTTTCAAAATAAATTCTAAGCTATTTCAGTTCAGATAAGCTGACCTGAAAATGCTTGATTTTATGAGAGATATCTCACAAGAAAATGTTCTTGTGCACTCAATGTTCGCAGCTTGTTAAAATTTTGTGATTTGTGTTTCTTCTCTACTTTTCATAGAAGCTCTTTAGAAGTCATTCAAGAACAATGATTTTAGTTTTATTAGTAGTTTTCACTTTAAGCCTGAAACTGTCATAAGATTTTATCATATCACTTGAATTTACGGAGGTCTGGTATTGTCATGCAGTCTCTTTATAACATGCATAAGAACATTGATAAATGAGAATTGTTAGGGTGTTAAGTGAGTGTATTTGAAACTAGCAAGATTAGAATTTTCTTTATCAGCACTTAAAATAGCCACTAAAACACCAGATAGGCTAGTCAACTAGGCACTTTGCAGATGGGATGTTAACATGATGACTGATTTCTGCTGGAGCATCAAAAGAGATCAACCTTTTCAAAAGCACCATAGAATTTCTAAGAAGAGAAGATTTATACCTTTGGGTGAACAAAAATGAATGTGCTTTTCATTCCTTTGTATCTTTTTTGTCTGTTTTGATTCCAAAATTGATTATATATGTTTGCTTTAATTTAATTTTGTGTCAGATTTTTCTGAAAACTTTTTCTGAACTGAAAATGCTGGAAATGCATTATTTAAGTTATTGGGATGCTTTTTTCTTTTATGATAAATTATTCTAACCTGAAAATATTTAAGGCTGGTTCTACTTGGCTCTGGCATATCACTGTTGACTGGGTATTTTGGCATATTTTAAGAAAAATAGAAATTATCTGTACTGAGAAAATGTGATGTGATGGGAAAAAATGGACTTGATTTTCTGATTCAGTGCGAAAAAATAGCCCAGAAACATGTACCCATTGCCCAATAACATTTTGGTTGAAAAGAAATGCCAACCATTGTTATATAAGATACACAGGGTTTCTTAATTGTATCAACACTTACATATGTTCAGACATGTGCTATATAAACATATAGAAGTAGTTAGTGGTTGGGAATGAGAATATGTCAATATATACTGGCTAGTTTTTAAAATGTAATTCAGCAGTTTGCATCGGTTTGCCGCATTCTATTATATAGACATGTTCTCAGTTCTTAGTCTGGTAAACTCAGACTCAGATTCAATATGCCCCACCTATAAACAGAAGGATGACTTTTAGTGTATTTTGGCAGCACTATCACCCCAACACACTTGATGTAGGCCTGCATGTTGAGACTGAAGCCCTCAACAACAAATTTCTTATCAGAATGATCAGAGTAAGTTTTCCAAGCTGCCATACCTTTGTAATCACCATTAGACTCATCCAACTCTTTCCAAATCCCCTACACTATCCTCAGATTGACATCCAAACACACTGAAATGTTCATGATTGCCAAGCTGTACAGCACCCCATTTCCAAATTTCGGGTGGCATCATGGTGCTCTTTTTCTCACAGATCCCAACTGACCCTACTATACTGTGCAGACTTTTTGCCAAAATATTTCTCATGATTCCCAAATTTCTGAGTCCCTAAAAACTTGCAGAAATAAATTTTGTTTTGGACTCCAAGACTCCAGTAAGAATAAAAATGACCAGCAGTCACTTCAAAGAATAGCCAAGGAAACTCTAAAAGAGGAAATAGAAAACTTGACTTCATTTAATGGTTAAAATAAAGATACCAAACTGATCTATATATGTTGAGCACTTTTTTTTTAGATAAATACCTGTCAGACACTAAGGTTCGATTCTACAGAGAATTAATTGTGGCTGAAAGGTTTTTGAGTTAATCTATTATACCATTTTAGTATCTTTGAGAATCAGAAGGAAGAAATTTCAGAGAAATCATCCTTGTCCCTGAAGAACTGTGTTATCTATAAAAAGACAAAATTGAGGCTCTGAGTTAGAATAAAGAACTCTTTGAATGATCCTAATTTGTACTGACAAAAAAGGGGAGTCTAATCTATAATTTGTTTTTAGAATTTGTCTTTGGATAAAGCACATTTATTTTTCTGAGAAATATAGGATGATTTTCTACTAATACACTATGGGTCTTTTGGATTTGAAAATAAGTTAAGCAAAGGATTATTAATATCATTTTATTTCTTTTGATTCAAAGAGTCAAAGACCAAATTCTTCATTTGACCTTTTTCTGTTGTCCTACAGGATTAAAACGTTGGTTTGTGAATTTGGTTCACATAGTAATTGTGAGTTCAATCCCTGCACTGGATTAAAGGGACTAACAGGTTGAGCAATAAGTGAGAAGTACAAAATAAAGAACAAGATGAGATATCTCTAGATAAGAACAACAGAATGAGAATATCGAAGCCCAGAGATTAAATAAAGTGTTTGAAGGTTACTGTTATAAAGTTTGTATAACTTTCATAATTCTGATTAATAATCCTGTGAGGAAAACACTGAAACAAAAGGTTAAGTGAAGAACAGGGTTTAATCACATGAGAGCCATGGATTAATAGTACAGTAATAGAGAATATCATAATTCAGTGCAGACATATGTATAACTCATATGCAACTCCTTGTGAATCACTTTGTAACAACTGTGCTTATGAGCAGATATTCTATTCATAATTCATAGAAGAAGAGTCCATGTTCAACAAATAGTTTACAAAAGATTGTCTTTCTACAAAACAGATATACATTGATAGACACCAGAAGAAGGCTGAAGAGCACAACAAAGATGAGGATATTAGTCTGAATGTAAATAATGATGACTCCTCACCCCAGAAATTCTGTAAGAAGGCAATCAGGTGACAATAATAACAAAGATGAGGATATTAGTCTGAATGTAAATAATGATTACTGCTCATCCAAGAAATTCAGTTAGAAGTCAATCAGGTGACAATAAGAACAAAGATGAGGATATTAGTCTGAATGTAAATAATGATAATTCTTCAGCCAAGAAATTCAGTTAGAAGGCAATCAGGTGACAATAAGAACAAAGATGAGGATACTAGTCTGAATGTAAATAATGATAATTCTTCAGCCAAGAAATTCAGTAAGAAGGCAATCAGGTGACAATAAGAACAAAGATGAGGATATTAGTCTGAATGTAAATAATGATAATTCTTCAGCCAAGAAATTCAGTTAGAAGGCAATTAGGTGATAATAACAACAAAGATGAGGATATTAGTCTGAATGTAAATAATGATAATTCTTCAGCTAAAAAATTCAGTAAGAAGGCAATCAGGTTATAATAACAACAAAGATGAGGATATTAGTCTGAATGTAAATAATGATAACTCCTCATCCCAGAAATTCAGTAAGAAGGCAATCAGGTGACAATAATAACAAAGATGAGGATATTAGTCTGAATGTAAATAATGATAACTCCTCATCCCAGAAATTCAGTAAGAAGGCAATCAGGTGACAATAATAACAAAGATGAGGATATTAGTCTGAATGTAAATAATGATTACTGCTCATCCAAGAAATTCAGTTAGAAGTCAATCAGGTGACAATAAGAACAAAGATGAGGATATTAGTCTGCATGTAAATAATGATAACTCGACATTCCAGAAATTCAGTAGGAATGCAGTCAGGTGATTACATCAACAATGTCTGAATGTAAATAATGATACCTCCTCATCTCAGAGATTCAGACAGTAATTTATCATTTGGATGTTAAATATAAAAATACCAAACAAATTCTTCAGGAAAGGGACTATTAAACTCTTTGTCATTTGCAACATACAACAAAGCTTCATTTAAAATCTGTACATTTATTATTTTTTATTTTGCTTGCTACGGTATATCCCTGGAAATACAACAACAGACTTGAACATTTAAAGAATGTAATACAAAGAAATTGGCGCTAATTCCATTAATGGCAGAATAAAAGAGGTAATTAGGATTTGGGCCAGAGAAATTCTGACTTAAAGAGGCTACTACTTTCCTTGATAGATGGGATGTTAGATAAACAAAAAAAAAAAATATTTAATTTTATGCAATGATTTTCCATTTGTAGTATGCTACAGAGTGATTGTGAGTCTCGGTATGTGTACATGTGTGTTACTAAACACAAGCTAAGGTACCAATATTCAACTAAAGAAACTTTAAAAACTATAATTTGTGCTATAGAAAAAAATGTGTTTCTAAGAAGTTATTAAATTTTATTATGTGAAAAATGACACTATCAGAAGACTACAATGTGGAATTTACGATTATGTCCTGTAGTAAGAATGACAACCAACTACATCTGTTAGTAAGGCCTTTGATCAGGAGATTGGCAGTCTTGAGGAGGCTGGAACCACCTCTTAATTGCTGTTTTCCCAGGTCCACCATGACCTGGGAGGTGGGGCGGTAACACCCCAGGTCATGGTGGACCCAGTTATGGGGAAATCCAGCTATGGAGAATTAGTGAACTCCCAAACAAAAATCATTACATTTTTATATTAAAATGACCAACAATATATTTTTTTATAGTAAAATGACAGTCAATGCAGCAGTAAAAAATATAAAGATACTTTTTTATAGTAAAATAACCAACAATGCATTTTACGATCTACAAACTATATATCAAATAAACATACCGTTACACGGAAAATATAAAATTATGTACAAAAATAATTCAGTCAAAGACATAAAATTGCATTCAAAATATTTAGATTACGGCATTAAATAACCCATAGAGATTGATATGCAGCTAAACAAATTCAACAAAAATCATAAAGCGCAAAATCTATAATGCTGGGTTTTAAATTATATCCACATTTATAGAAAGTCTTGGAAAATCTTGTCTTTCATAATTTTGTCAAATTATGATAACACTGCCATTCATTAAATTTATAGAAAAAGATTATTTATTTTTCTTTCAACAAGACAACATAATGCCACACTACCAGCAAGATGTGTGAGCTTATCTGAATGAGAATTTGAAAGGACATTGGCTAGGACAATGAGGTATAGGTCATTTCCCACATGTTCTCCTGATTTAACACCTGTAGACTTTTACTTATGGGGGACCCTAAAGGATGTTGTGCATCACAGAAAAGCAACTACATTGGCCACCTTTAGACAAAAAATTGAAAATGCATGTACAGCAATCCCACTTTGACCAAACAGTAGTTTGCCATAGTAATAAATGTCTCAAAGTTAAAGGCCACCATTTTGAGCATCTCTTGTGATTGTGGAACCCAAAAGTAACTTGTATTAATCTTGTGATGTCTGAATAAATTTAGTATTACAATATCTATACAAGTTTTTCCTTTCCTGAAGTGTGTATATATTTTTGGGGCAGACATTATGTATATATATACCGAATGTAAAATTGTGTAAATCATGTAACAGTATGTAATAATTTCCATCCCACAAAATGTTTAATATCTAAAAAAAAAAAAACACTAAACTAATTGAGGTTCATTTAACCATCTTGACACTATTTGTTGTAAGAATCACTGAAAAACCCTTTGATTTATTCAGATAGAAAGAGAACAGGCTAAAATCATTTTGTGTCAGTCCCACTATGCCTTCCCAACTGAGCAATAGTGAGAGAAAAAAGTCTTCAGTAATGGTCCCAACATTCATACTCTGTATTTCATCTTCAAAGTCTATTCAAGAACCATCAACAGAATGGTGAATAAATTTACAAAAGAGAGAATGGGAGAGAGGAAAACTGGATCAGGCAGTCACAACAGCAAGAAGGATCATCATTTCAACTTAGAACTAAATACATTTTTATTGTTCAAAGCAGAGTCAAATAATATTATAAAAACCTTGGAGAATTCCAGTAAGATATCTTTAATCATTTCTAAGATACAACAGTTCAAAGCTTAATCTAACAATTAAACAATTTTGCTGTTACACCTGGTATATGTATTTGTGTACGTGTTTGTGTGTGTGTAGTACAGATTTAGACCAGTGGAAAGATATTGTATGTACAACTGTTTATTTGAGTAAATATGGGTAAATAGCAGGACAGACTGGATCCTATAGCCTCAGGTGGCAACCAGTCTAAGAAAATGACATCTCTGAATTCAAAACCTTCACTAGGGTAAATTGCTTCGCCATCCTGTAATTGACCAAGCGTGATGAGTAAAGCTACACTCATGCTGACACCGTCACTCAGGGAGGGGTTCCTCTAACAGGAGTGAGAAGGCCCTGGATTTGGGTTTGGATTTGAGTAAAAATATATGACAGAATAAACCAAATTATATGGTGAAAATTATTCTGATCTTGCAAGCAATTGGTTGTAAATGTTACCCTCACTGAATATCACCAAAATAGTGTCACTGATACAAAATTCACTTCATAATAATTTTTTTTATGAAAAAAATACATAAGCAATCATGTCAGAGTTGTCCTTCTCCTAATGTAAATATTTTAATAACCTCTCCCTTCAGTACATAGGAAATCATGGCTCTCTACAGATTCCCTTTATTATCTCTGAAGTTTCAAAGCTTTTAGGAAAGATGGTAGAGTGGTTTCCTGTTGCCATATCGATGGTTTTGAAGTCAGAGTTGTTCTTCTCCTAATGAAAGTATTTTTATACACTCTCACTTTAGGACATAGGCAATCATGGCTCTCCACAGATTCCTTTGCTTTATTATCTCTGAATTGCCATTCTTTGTTAGGAAAGATGGTGGAGTGATTTCCTGTTGCCTTCTCAATGGTTTTGTCAGAGTTGTCCTTTTTCTAATGTAAATATTTTAATAACCTCTCCCTTCAAGTAATCATGGCTCTCCACATATCCCTTTCTTTATTATCTGTGAATTTCTATTGCTTGTTGGGAAAGATAGTAGAGTGGTTTCCTGTTTTTAGGGTTTTGAATTCAGAGTTTTCCTTATTTTAGACTAGTTGTTACAGAAGTTTAGATGTCTCAGTCTACTCTACTATTTAACCCATAGCATTAGTGTGAAAATGAATGCAACAGACTATACCAGAATTTGAACATGACTTGCTAATTTTCCCTTTCTACACCAGCATTTCTCAACCGGTACACCCAGATGCACTAATAGACCCTGAAAGTTAGCCAGGTGCTCCACAAGTTAACAGAAGTGTAATTTATGAATTATTTTTATATTTCAAAAATATTTGATATTAAAAAGCTAGTGACACCAAGCATGAAGCTTCCTTGTCTAAGTCAAGTCTTTGTCATTTGATAGTTTAAACTGGATACTAAATTTCTTAATCTTTAAGAAGGAGGCAATAATCCTTTACTTTCTGCCTTCCTCAAAGGATTTAAATCAATCTTATCAGACTCTTTAAATCCATTTAAATAAAAACTGTACCACTAATCTTTGGAAACGTTTAACCAAAATTTCATATTTTGAAATTTTTCTTCATTAAAATTTAAAATGCATCCCAGAGTTTTAGTTATTCTGCAACTAATTATTTTCCACCCTCCAACCTCTCTCTCATAGGCGAGATGGAGCAAGCCTCTTGCTGATTTATCACTACTTCCACAGAAAGTGCTCAAACTTCATCCTTTGGTTTGGTCAGTTCTGACCATGAACTACCATGCCACTTACAGTACCACAAACCACCCACATATCCTGCGTATTCCATCAGTGAGAAATAAGTTCCACTTGAACAGCTTCTTCCAACAAACCACTGCTCTGTGGAACTGACTCCCAAGAGGATGTTGTCCTGATTTCTACAATCTCAACTTGTTCAAATCTAGGGTTAACCATTATCTTACCCTGCTATCCATATAAACTTTCTCTGCCTTGAGTGGCACCCTCCCCCAGGCCTTTGAACTTTAGTGTACTCTGTAGTCAAAAAAGATTGTGAAACACTGCACCACCCACACTATTTCATAATAATGATCGACTAGAAACTATTGTAGATAATTGTCAGTAAATTAGCAGTAAGATCAATAAGTCTTTGCTAGAATTGTTCACAATGATGATCAACCAGAAACAATTCCAAACAAGATTTATCGATTTCCATGCTAAGAGCTTGCGTTCTGATGCAGTGAAAAGTGTAAAACTCTTGAATGAGATAGTGAGTCCCACAGGGCCAAACCTTATACATATGCATGGCTACTAATTTCTTTCTGAAACAGGACAATGATCCAAAGTATATCTCTTATTTGTATGAAAACTATCTTGAGAGGAAACAGTCACTTATAATCTGTCTTAGACTGGTTGACACAATATCGAGATTTTAACATCATTGAGATGTTGCAGGAGTATTTCATCTGTAAAGTATGTTAGAAGTGTCTTTATATGTGCTTTAAACATTTAGGAAGCCTTAAATAACAGAAAGTATTCCACTATTCATGTGTTATGAAAGTTACGACTAATGAGTTAACATATAATCTTTCTAAATCAAATATTGGTAAGGATAATAGTGTAAGGATACAAAAGGCGATTAACTCCCCTTGGTCAAGTCATGTGACAATAGTTAGGTGGGTCATGTGACAGCCGCATACAGTAACGAAAGCGGTCAGTCATTCATGTGGTTTACAGATGACAAAAAAATCCAATGCTCAGTTTGGCTACTGTAAACCGAATCACTTTTGTCAATATATGCAGTGACGTCACTAAGCAGAAATCCTGTGACCCACGTGACTCTCTCAACCAAAGGGAGGTAATCACCTTTTGTAAATTTCAGTCAGTTTGTGCCATGCATGATACACGTTTAGGCGATCATGTATCTTTCGATACATGACTGATGAGGCAGATTTTTTTTTTCCCTGCAGTAGGTTGCCATTTCTTTCTGCAGCAGACCAGTTGCCATCCAAAGCTATAGAACCCAGTCTGTCCTGCTATTTACCTATAGCTGGGGGGAGAAGAAGAGGATTCATACTTTTCCCAAGGGTATTAGCACGTAAGTGAATGTAATGGATTCGATTGGAATTTGAACTCAGCTCTATGATTCATCAATCCGAACCGTTATCCATTACTCCACTGTGCCTCCTAAACTTACCTTTGTAAACTTACAATATTAATATTAGCTGTTTTCTTTACACTCCTTGACTATTGGACTGGGATCAAAGTGTAGTATTTGTTCTCCTCACATCTTAAGTAATGGTAATATTAGCCATTTCCTTATAAGCAAAACTTCAGTATTCATTGACTGAGTAGGTACTTCTACTTATGCTTTTCTACACTCCTTGACTATTAGGCTTGGATCAAAATGTAGTATCTGTTCTCCTTGTCTTATATTAACCATTTCCTTATAAGCAAACCTTCAGCATTCACTGACCAAGCAACCAGTGCTACTTTAGAATTTATTGATCGAGTAGCTAGTTCTTCTTGAGTTACACTTTTCTACACTCTTTGACTATCAGACTGAGATCAAGGTGTAGTATCTCTTCTCTTTGTGTCTTATGGTAATGGTAATATTAACCATTTTCTTATATGGAAACATTCAGCATTCATTGACTGAGCAGCCAGTGCTACTTTAAGTTGGAATTTGTAAACTCTTACTATTAATACAATTTTTTAGGAAAATAGGTTTCTCATGTCCTGTAACTATTATTGATCTTTCCAGTAGGGGAGGGCTTCCTAACATTTTGATAAGAAGTAATTGGAACCAGAATAGCATATATCCTGAATCTATCATAAAAGTGCAGGATGAAGAATTAGTAACTACTAAACATTTCCAATACCTAATCAATTATAACAAATGTTTAATTTCATTATCTCTTATACTAAATTTGTTATAATTGATTTTGTTCTTAAATAATGTTGTCAGAGCAAGACATAGATATATATATAAATGCTTTCTCAGATCAGAAGTTGAAAATGGTTTCAAGTGAATGAAGCCTCTAGGTCTTGAGTAACCTTGAGTACAGGCACTAAAGAATGAACTTTACCAGATAACAGAAATCATATCATTTGGGGACTTTCAACAGTGGCAACAACTAAAATGGATAGCACATGTAATTTGAAGAGGAAAATATGACATCATCAAGATATTGAATCCCTATGCTTACTTGATGCCTTTTTTTTAAATTGAGTTCACCCCAAGCAAGGCAGTAAAGCCACTGAGATTCAAAGGGTTACTGGATGTGGAAGAATTAGAAACAGGAACATTGCTAAGAAGTGAGAACAGAGAAAGAATAATTAGGAGGACAGCAGATAGTGATTAACATTGCACTTAAATTATTGAAGATTAAAGTTGGCTGGAAAGCATGGAGCCAGAATGGAGTTCCATAAGCAAGAAGTGCAAGAAAAGAAACTGTTTGCATAGAATTTACAATTAAATCTAGCCAGCTGAACTGTAAATTTATGAGACCTCACCACCAGTCTAGTACTGCTCTTAAATTAAAAAAGTCTAGGTACCATAGCAAAGAGGTCATCCAAACAATTACCATGAAAATATTTATAGAAAAGACACAGAAAGGCAGCTTTACAGTGGTGGGAAAGTCTGACAGGTAAGCTGTAGAAAATGAATCAATCAAATCAAATCTTTTCCAGTTACCCAGGGATTTTTGTCAGACAAATGAAGTAAAGTAGACTCTAGAAAGAAAAAAAGTCTAGCATATCACAGTGATCCAACCTTCCTGGCAGCTGACCAAGCAATGGATTCATTATAGTCTTTCTACTTCATGTCAGTCAAGAATGTTAGCCCAAGAAGGTGCAGCCAGTCACTCTCCTGGAGGTCAGCATCAGCTATGCCTATGAAAGCCATAGAAGGTTCTCTCAGATGATTAATAGAAAGCAGTTCAGTTTTGGAAGCATTAAAATTAACAAGCCATCCTTTGCCCCAGTTAACAACAGACTGAAAGTCCTTTTGGATATCAGTTGCCATTTTTATCTTATCAAACTGTTCATTTGCTATCAAGACAGAAGTAAATGGTTGTGTCATCAGCATAGATACCAAATTGGGAGCTGATGCCACTGGGAAGGTCATTAATGAAAATCAGAATTAAAGTAGGATGAAGGATGGAGCCCTGGTGACACCTACAAAAAGAAAGTGGAAAAATGGCCGTTCAGGATTACTTTCATTTCATGATTTAATAGTATAGATTGGATCAGTTCAAAAATTTGTCTAGAGACACCATAACTTTTCAAGTTGTGGTGAAGCCGGCATGCCAAACCCTATAGAAACCTTTCAAGATGCCCAGGCTTCACTATTTTTATCTAGACTGAAAATTACTTGCCCAAAGGAGTAAAAAAAAATATTCAGATATTTCATCATTAAAGGGAAATTCTTTGAGGAAGTACAGATTCTATTTTGTATATAGTCTGTTTCCAGTATATTACCTGATAAACTTACACATAACCGATAAAATAAAAATTCAAAATGCTGAATGGTTCCATTTCTTGACTTTTGAATGGTAGTATATATATATATATATCAACAAAATGAAAAAGGAGAGGTTGAAACTGCACTTTTTGAATAATATTCTATGACCTTTGCATCTTAGTGGCTTTATTGTCTTTTTGAGGTGAAATTATTAAAAAAAAATAACAAAAAATTTTTTTAAAAAAGACACAGGAGATAATGGCTCTCCATTGATTCCATTTATTATCTGTGAATTGCTGAATTCTTGGTTTCAACACTGATTTCTATGCTACTCAAAACAAGCGACCCCTGATCGTGGCTCTCCATAACTTAACCCATAGATGTGGGCAGAAGAGATGGTTTCATGCTTTTCTCAAGAGCATTTGTGAAAAAAAGGAACACAGCAGGCTCAGCAAGAATCTAAACTGAGTTCAATGATTCCATGTTGCACATAATTATCGCACATAGATAAAGAAGCCAAATCTATTTTTAAAATATTGCCAAACTATCTGTGGAATTGGTATCTCAAGCAGAGGTCGGAACAAAAGTTTCTTTCCTTGGAAAATGTCTTCTATTGTGTTGAATAGATAATACAAAACTCTTCTTAATGTTTAATGACATCTTTCAAATGCCTGTTAAATAACGTTCATAACAAATAAACTGGAAATAAAGAGAAATAAAAATTGAGCAAAATCTCTAGTTTTCAAAAAGCACGGTTCTATGGATTCTTGCATGCGCCTAATATTTTCCTAGACAAAAATAAGCATGAAATTTCCATCGAGGAATTATCTTTATGCTAAATGTGAAAATACTTATTTGGAAATGATAAAAGGAAAAAACTTTGTTCTGTTGCAAGGTATGTAAGGATGAAACAATAATTGTGTATAAAATACGAATATTTGTAATGTTGATTTCTTTTACATTCAACTAAAGTGTTTAACAGGAATTGTTTCTTGAAAAATGACTATTGATTCTTATATTTGCTGTTCTTTTCAAAGAAAAACCATTGGTTCGTGATCTCCAAAGAAGAACGAAAGCAAGTAAAAAGTAGAAGTGTTATCTATTGTCTATTTCTTGTGTAAACACTCAGATGGTGTTTGTCAGTTAAGTAGAAATTTTGTTCTAGGCATTTGTAGAGTACAAATATATTTTTAGCAATTTACTTGAGGATTTTTAGGTTTTCATCTTATCTATTTGGAAGTGGTGTTGACAAAATCATGCTACTGTCAAATACCGACATCAATAAAGGGGAAAAGAATTAAAATACAGAAATACAATCCTAGGACGTGCAGGCAGTGGAACCGATATTGGCATAGAAAGGGAAACCAGTGAGCTAAGTTCAAATTCTAACCTAGTCTGTTGAATTCACCTTTGCACTAACAGCCTTGGGAAAGGTAGGAATACATCAATTCTCCTCCTTGATGTTAAATAGCAAACTAGACAGGTCTCTCTAGCTGTGGATAGCAACGAGTAGAAGAGAAGTAAATATCTGAATTCTAAATTGAGAAGACGGCTACAGGAAACTACTCCATTATCTTTCCCAAGAAGGCAATTCATATATAATAAAGGAAAAAGGAAACTGCGGAAAGCCATGAATTGTCCTTCATAGTTCTTAGCAATTTTTGTCTTTTTGCTATCTCTCCTAATCCCTGTTCTGCCAAACATTTTACACAAGCTCATTCTTCTGCTTTGTGTCGTGTCCCTTCAGGACATGTGTGATCGTGGCTCTCCATAACTTCCTATATTTTGTAGCTTTTAGTAAGGTTTGGCCTTTTGCTATCTCTCCTAATCCCTGTTCTACCAACCATTTACACAAGCTCATTCATCCTCTTCTATGTTGCCTTGTCCCTTTCGGATTTAGGCAATCATAGCTCTCCACAATTTCCTGTCCTTTGTGACTCTTAGTAAATTTGGTCCTTTTTTGCTATCTCTCCTGAACCCTGTTCTGCCAACCATTTACACGAGCACATTCTTCTTCTTCTCTCTGCCGTGTCCCCTTAGGACGTGGGTGATCGTGGCTCTCCTCAACTTCCTATATTTTGTAGCTTTTAGTAAGATTTGTCTTATTGCTATATCTCCTAATCCCTGTTCTGCCATGATTTTACACAAGGTCATTCTTCTTTGTGCCATGTCCTTTTAGGATGTGCGTGATTGTGGCTCTCCACAACTTTCTATATTTTTTAGCCTTTAGTAAAGTAAATTTTCTCCTTTTTCTATCTCTCTTGATCCCTGTTCTTCCAACCATTTACACAAACTTGTTAGGTAGGTTATATGCTGCTAGCCTTAAACATGTCACATGAGTGTTAAATTTTCTAAGCTCTCTTTCTTCATTACAACCCTAGAAATTTCAACTGTCTCTTTCTGATATAAGTGTTTTTTTTTTGTTTCCATTCTCTTTAAAACTTTGTTGTTTGTTCACATGTTCAATCTGTGATATTTTCAACATGTGGAATCTCATTTCTGTAGATATGGCTTTAATAAGGGCAAATTAATTTTGTATTCTATATCAAAAGTATAAATAATAATACTTCCCTGACCCAGGAGTCCATCCCTGTGCTCGTGGTATCACAGCTATCACTAGCTTAGACCAGCTCTGACCAGCTTGGACAAGCTATGACCAGCTAAGACAAGCTTAGACCAGCGGCCTGAGTGGAAACAGGTCCCCATGTTAAAAACTGACCTTGTGTCACAACCTGACTCAGTGGTGGTGGTGGGGGGTCCATATCAAAAGAATAAAACCCTTAAGTTATATAGTCACATCAAGCAATGCAAAAAAGAAGAGGTGATTGCTGAGAAAAGAAGCAGAAGAGTCCAGTGAAGAAGGTGGCATGACAACATTAGATCCTTAAAACTGAGCTACCAAAAATGATAATCTCTGGAGTGAGTTGAGTCATGTGAACACATATTCCACTATAGGTAGAAAGAGAGTTCTATGATGATCAGCGTTACTGAAGTTATTAAAAAATAAGTGAATGTTCCTATGCTATTCTGGTCATTTTCTGTGACAAAGAAAGTCATATTTTCAGAATGAAAAAATCTGAATTTTTTTCAATAAAAATCATTGCTTTATTTAGTGGAGAAAATTTGAAATGTTTGTTTTTTTTCTAGTTTTCAACTATTTGTTTTAATTTAACTATTTGTTGTTTTTTATTATTGCTTGTCATAACTGACATTTGTTTATATAATACATATTGTTACTTTTATCAATATTTAACACAATATATATATATGACAGGTGGTGAAAGATTCTCAGTTAAACTAGAAAGGTTCTACCCCAAAATAATAATATTTCATCAGGTTATGCAAAGTGTTTAAAAAGGTCATGAAAATTGCATTTAAATATGAAACAGACTGTCATTGTTCAATTTATTGTCTACTTATATATATATATATATATATATATATATAATATATATAACCTTAAAGTGGTCTGTTTTCTTTTAACATATATATATATATATATATATATATATATATATATATAAAAGAAAAACAGACCACTTTAAATGTTCCATTATAATAATTTATTTCACCAAAGCCCTTTTTAAAGGACTCTGGATGGATCATGAGATACCACTTTGTTTCATCTTTTGGAAGTTCTATCTGATGATCCAGAGTCCTTTAAAAGGGCTCTGGTGAAATAATTTATTATAATGGAACCTTAAAGTGGTCTGTTTTTCTTTAAAATATTAGCTCTAGATTTACATTGAGTTCTCAGGATTTCATCCTCCTTGGGACTACCCATACGGATTACCAAGTTTTTCATAACATAACTATATATATATGTGTGTGTGTGTGTGTGTACCAACTACTAGTTAAATAGCAGGGCATTTAGTATTTTCATTCTTAATCCAAACTAAATGCCAACAGATCCCATTCTTCTGTATGTCTGTGTGGCAGCTTTGGTAAAGTCTCAGGACCTGTAGGTTGATTGATTGATTGGTTAATTTGTTTTTGACAGCTTATCAACCTTTTGCAGGTTATTCAGAGCCCAATTAGATTGTAAGAATTTTTGGAGATAATAATGATTTACTGATACAAGTCATACTAATTAACCCATAGCTGGAGGGGAAAAAATGAATTCATATCTTTCACAAGTGTATTTGAGCCTAAGTGAATATAACAAACCTGACTAGAATTGGAACTTGTCTCTCCAATCTTCAATTCTGATTTTGTATGCCATATCAAAAGAATAAGAATTCATTATGCCACAAGCATATATAAGCTTACAGCAACTGGCATTCTGAAGTGGTCACCTATTTTGGTGTTGACCAGACTCAACATTGTTTAACTTTGGTGATCATATGAGAACTGGTATTTCAAGGTTGTATGGCTATAAGACCAAGATGATTGATAATATGATTTACATATATATATATATATATATTAATGTCTTAAATAATGACCGTTGTATTATAGATTTAGTTTATCTATCTCTCTATATTTCTGAGATGTACATTATTTACATTATTTGGACTATTGTCCTCATCTTTGTCGCCATATTTATCACAACGTTTCAGACATTGTACACTCCAGCCTTCTTCAGGTGGTTGGAATGTCGAACTGAACCCTTTATTTTGCTCACTGGGGTAGACTGTTCTAGTTCCACAGGCCATGTTTAATGGATGTCAGTTATCCGTTATTTCCTGTTAATTTCCCCCTGAAAGTTCTCCACTGCCTTAAATTGAACTCACACTCTTTGGGTCCTGTCACTGGATCTAACTAACACCTTTATCCACTGTGCCATTTTGAGGACTTGTAAATAAGCTAAATGCTATCTAGGCATTTAAACTTCCTCATTTATCTCCTGTTAATTCCCTTCTGAAAGTTCTCTGACATCCATGAGTCATGGCACATGGAAGTAGAACAGTCTACCCCAATGAGCGAAATAAAATGTTCAGTTCGACATTCCAACCACCTGAAGAAGGCCGGAGTGTACAAACATTGTGATAAATATGGTGACAAAGATGAGGACAATAGTTCGAATAATGTAAATTAGTTTATCTCAATAAATAAACGGCAAATTCTGTCCATCCATGAGTCTAAAACCCCTCTAACTTGGGCCACACTTGCTCTACATAGACATATTATACCTTTTTTGAATTAGGATGATCCCAGGAACAAAACTCTGCCCCTTATCTGGTGCTTGAACATCTAGCATGGAGATCTGTGCCCGGATGAGGAGGGAACAGTTAAAAATTCAAATTTTAAAAGTTTTTAATTTATATTGAGTTTAAAATAACACAAAAACTTTCTATATTTAAAAATGTTGTGTTAAATTTAGTTGAAAATATCTCCAAAACTTTGTGAATTGAAAAAATTAATTTTATTTCTTCAGAATGCCAAAGAATCAGAGTTAAATTGAAAGGTTTTTTGACATGAGGTTCTGCAGAGTTTGTGGCTTGAAGAATTTAACTCAATTGAAGTTCCACATTTGAAGAACTTTATTTTTGGCCTTAATTGGAGTTTTGGTCCAAGTCAGAGTTTCAGCCTGAATCGGACTTTTGGCTGGAATTGGAATTATTGACTGAATCAGGGTTAAAGTGAGGTTTTCAAAGTTATTTCTTCAAAATTGTCATTACTGCTTTCTAAGCTGAACCAGAAGTCCCTTCAGTTTTGGTCTAGAGGTCCACCTAGCTCTCTGCAGGAGTTAGCTTAGATTTTACATGGAGTGCAGTTTTTAAGCTAGTAACAAATAAATTTAATATAACAAAATATATCCATACCTAAATTTTCTCAAATTAATGTTAGATAATATAACAAGTAAATTACTGAAATATTTCAGTTTCGTTTTGTGTATAAAGAGTTTTAATGATTTGCTATTGATAATTGAACTAAGTATGTTGATTGTCATCCTTTTAATGATTGTGGCAATGGAACTGATCCCTTAAAGAAATTACTAAACAAGTAAATTGTAAAAAAAAAAAAGGCAGGGAGAGAGATCAAAGACTCATTAATTCAATTGAAAAATACAAAGAAAAGTTTTAATGCTCTGAGGAGACTTGAATTAAAATCACACAGAATAATAAATTTTTGTTAGCATTTGTTGATCATCTTTTAATAATAGCAATGATGTTTGGTTTGAATTGTTTTCAAATAATAAACCCCAAGCAAACATTTGTGTGAGGAAAGTCAAATATGTTAAGCAGAAAACATTGGCTGCTGCTTTTGATGCCATTGCCACCAAGAGCACTTGTTTGAGAGAAGGAAACATGAAATTCTTTGGGACCGATTGATTTAATCAGACAAACCAATCTAAGCCAGAAGACTGGATCAAATAGTAAACAAAAAAACATGGTAAAGCAATGGATTTTGCTGGTACAGTAGACAACAGAGTAAATAGATAAAAATATCTGAAACTTACCTGAGAACAGGTGATAGTCATATTCGATACTGGAGTACTAGGATCAGATTCAAATGAACTGGGAGAACTAGAAATTAAGAGAAGAGTTAGAATCATGATGTTGATTCATTTTCTACAGTTTATCAACCCTTTACAGGTTATTTAAAGCCATAAAATATTTTTAGATTGTGGATTTTTTTGGAGATAATAATGCTTCTGATGTAAGTCATACTAATTAAACCATGGCTGGAGGAGGAAGATGTGGACTCATACCTTTCCCAGTGGGAATCAAACATAAGTGAATATAGCAAAACCAAGAGGAATTGGAACTCTGGTCTCCAATTAACAATTCCAAGCCATTATCAATTACACCACCCACACATCCAAGCTTATAGTACCTGGTATTCCCAAATGGTTACCCATCTAGGTAATGACCAGGATTAGTGTTTCTTAACTTAGCGAACATACTGAAACTGGTGTTTCAACATGGTGTAGCCATAAACAACAATAATAATAATAATAATAATAATAAAAATAATAGTTGCACCTTTAATATTTTGACATGGATTAGTAAAGTCGAATATATAATTAGTAATCTTGAGCACTATGATATATAATTGTATCACACTTTGGTAAATGTTAAATAAAATGCATCTGTAGAATTTATAAGGTGTGATGTACTTATTGATAAAAATATTTGGAGGAAGAGTGGGGAGGTATAAATGTTAGTTACAATAATGCAGAGAGGGCAGGCACCGAAAATGTGGAAATGGTAAATTTTAAATATTTGCGAACAACAGTGATGAAAGCAAAAACATAGGGAAAATGACTGAGTGTCTAGACATGTCAAACACCAAAAAAATTTAAATAAGACGTATTCAAACTTAAAAATTTTTAATTTAGCATTCTCACATCTTCAGCACTTCCACTTTTTGCTTAATTATAAGCAACATTTACATTATTTACATTATTCGAACTATTGTCCTCATCTTTGTCGTCATATTTATTACAATGTTTCAGCCATTGTAGGCTCCGGCCTTCTTCATGTTGTTGGAACATCGAAAGATGCATGTATTTTGATTTTCATCTTATGATTAACACAAAAAATAAAACTGAAAACACTTTTTTTTGCAGCATCAGTTAATGTTCCAGGCATCTTCATAACTGTCTCCTCTTCGTACAACATTTTGTTTTTCTCACCAAAGAATGCTCTATAGCAATTTGTCAGGAAATTGATAGTTTTTCTTAAAATCTATAAAAACCAACAAAATATTTGTTTCAGTCAGATTAATTATACTTCAAATCAGCTAATATTCCTGAAATAAAGTTTCAGAAAAGTATACTTTATTTTTGAAAGACTTTTTAATAAAGTGAATTAAATTATGATAAAAAGATGACTAAAAATGTTAATAATCAGCTGCTTTAGCAAAAGAAAAAAAACAAAGTTTTTGAAATAGAGCAAAGTATTTTGCTTATTGGAAATATGAAATTTAATTTTTAGCTTAAAATTAAAATTAAAATAAAAGCTTTAAGAAAGATTTTTCATTTTGTAAAATTCATTTTAAACCTTAGACATTGTATTTTTTGTGGGGAGACGTACTTACATAATATAGAAAAACAAAAGAAAACAGAATTATCTTTTTGGTCAATCTTACATTAATCTACATGCACATATTTAAATTTTTAATTGGATATACCACTATCACCATCATTATCATCCCCTTAACTTTTATAATTGTAAAGGGGATCCAATTGCAGAAGCCATATTGACTCTTCTTCACAACAGTCTATCAACAGCAGCCATCAGCAATTCTAGTATAGTCATACTTGTCCATTGTTTGACATTGTTGAACTAGTTTTTGCCTTGGCGTCCTCTCTTACGCCCACCTTCAACGGTGTTATAGACAAGCGTATGGTTGCAAGAAAGAAATACGACAACAGCAGAAATAGATTTAAGTGATTTATTTCAATAGGAACATGTGGGTTTGGGACAGCTACCTTGTGGTATAGTTCATAAGCCGGCTCCCGATCTGGGTTGATCTCTCATAGTAGTTCTCACGGGTTGGCATGGCGCTCCTCCTGCTGGCTGCTGCTGACCACTCAACCTGACCGTGACAGGTCTCTTCCCTGGCCTCCTGTTGACTGCCATTGTACTTCCGTGTGACCCCTTTTATGGCGTTTTTTATGGCTTAACAGGCTCGAAAAATGACGCAAGTATAATTAGGAGTGAAGCATTTTATTGGTCAAAAAATAGAAACACTTTAAAATATTATTTTATTTTTCGACCGGAACTCGTGCATCGGGAACATGCGTAAATGAAGATAATGGTCATTTTGTGATGGGACCTTGTCCCCTTCACATCCGGCTCTCGCTCTTGAGTATGTTAGTTTATTTGCCTGTAAATCAGCCGCGATATGTCTTGTTTTATAACAACGGTACCTTGCATGATAGTCTTGCACAAGCTGTCATGCCTTGTAACATGTGCAAACCATGCCATATTTCTCTGTTTGACAGTGTATGCCACTATATTCAATAGTAATATGATTTACTAAAGAAAAATATATGATTCAATTGTAAAGTCATAGCTTTTATTATGTTGTCTTTCTACATTCTGTTTGTTTTTCTAATGTTTCCTTTGTTTTTTTTTCTTTTCAGACGGACCTTGATATACTCCTGTATGGCATTCAATCCTTCAGAACGAATCAAATTAGATGACATTCTTCTGGCTTTTTCTGAAAATCCTGAATATCTACAACCCTGCTTAGATGCACCCTCATCAAGTGTTGCACTCGAAGGCACCTATTCTATCGAAATCGCTCCACAATCTGGCCAAACAACACTTAGTCACAATACTTCCCACACATTACTACAGACATCACCAGGGGCCACCTCAGAAGTAGGTACCCTGCTGCGAAAAGGCAGTCCTGGGGGCAAGTTAATGCCCTCAAAATCTCATAAATCCAGTGGACATTTGTTTGGCCGACCGCGTAGTAACAGTACTATCGCCCCATTCAACAACTCACGAGGGTCTGTTGTTATGACAGTGCAAAACTTTCATATGAGTTCACCTCAGATCCGAATGCAGACCCCACCAGCATCTTCAATAGACAATAAAACTGAAAACAGTAATGTTTCTGAACAAGTTAGTGAAGTTTCACGTGAGCTATGCCAAACGGTAACATCTGTATGAGAACTAACGCATGGGATAGATCTATTTTATTATCCAAGGTGGAATTCAATGAAACATATTACGAAAACAAAGAGAAAGACGAAAACAGTGACACACAAAGGTAACAATGGTGGAAAGGAACAAACACAAAAAGGAAATAAGGAAAAAGATCAAGTACAGCAAAGGAAAGAAAAAATAATGCTAAAAACACCAAGTTTTTAATTAATTCATAAAGACACAGTGATTGATCAGAGGAGAAAGGCCCACCAAACCTCAAAATATAAACCTACTCCCTGATCGACTTACAGAATGAAATAATATGCTCAAATGAAACTAATTCAAAGCTTTTCTTTTCTTTTTTTTTTGTCCTTGTCAGCATTTTATACCATATTGATGCTGACAATTAAATTTGAAAACCCTGACATATCTTCTCATTTTAAGCAACATCCTCAAACCATGTTGTCAAAAAACTGTTACAGACTATTTTGTACCCTTCAACTGTTTCAGCAGGACTGTTCTTATTTCATCCTATCTGAAGCTCACTGTTTTAAAACCAGATTTTAGATTTGGGGCTGAGAATATGGAGCAGTTCAAAACCTTGATGCTTTGAATTGAGCCTGAATTTTGAAGCGAACAAAGAATTGGATCAAAACAGGAATCAACCGCAACATTCATCCTATTTAAAAAAAAAAAACAGAAATGAAAAAAAACTCTAAGTTAATCTACAATTTGTTATGGGGAAACTTTCAGATTGTAGTTTGTAAGCAACAATGCACAATGCCGATATGTCATTTGTTGATCTCAATTTAAAACTTAGTAAATAGCTTTAGCATTATATAAAGACAAGAAATATATATATATATATATATATATATATATATATATATATATATATATAAGATAATAAAACTATCAGAATCAGTATAAAACATTGCATATTGTATACTGTAAGAAAAGAACAATATTCTAAAACTGCAGGTAACATATTTGTTTATTTAATCTTAAAGGTGAGATTTTTTAATGAAAGTTTAAACAAAAATATAATATTTAAAATTACTTACGCGTCAGCTACTTTATATTATCATATATATGGCTATATTATATTAATTTATATGGCATGTAGTACTTTATAATTTAAGAGATAACTGATATTAATTCTAACCTATATAAATTTAAATTTTGCATAGATAACAAAATGGAGATTATTAAACAATAAATTAAGATCATATGACTCAGATCTTCTTAGGACAGAACAGAATATTAATCGTTAAACTATTTTATATATGCAATAGAAGTCAGTAAATTTTTTTATCGGTGATTTCAATGGAATGACAAGTGTCTTTTTTAGATATGAAGTCATATGATGAGAGAATTAAGATTGCAATATAATGTTCTCTGACAACAGCAAAAAATAGAATATGTTCTTCAACAAATTATC
>CAHIKZ030000480.1:450000-480000 GCA_903632075.3 Acanthosepion pharaonis
AATCCAGATAATGTTCAGGGAAGGAGGCCAGAGGTCATGACGATCACAATGTGATAATCACAGCAAGAATGAGTATGTCAGATTTAATGTAAAGATCTCTTTCCTTGACGTCAGTAAGTCCTGGGAAAAACAAAACCATGAAAATGTAAATATGATGAGGAAAACATCTAGAAGTCATTTGTTGTATGGCTTCAAAGATTATGTATTATCGATGAAAAATGTCTCAATATCTTTTTATTATCATCTTCATTCTTATCATAACACTAATGATAAATATAGTGAAGAATAAATAATGAAAAAATAAGAGATGGACATGTCGAATATTGGTTAGCTTGCCAGTGGTCTGACACACACGTAGGTAAGTGTGGCCAGAAGCTAAACTGACTTAAGTCATTTACTGGAGAGATATATGGGTGAATAAAGACCACTCATGCAAATGTATTGGGCAGGTCCATTCTAGCAAAGGGGAACAACCTAACTGGTGTATTGGGCACTCTCAGATAAAATGAGGTAAAATTAGCTGGCCTGATTTTCAAGAGGACACAAGAAGGCAGCCATGTTAGTAGGTAATTCACTTAACTTCTACATCTCCCTCCTCACCCCATTACAGAGGCATATTGGCCATTGGGGAGGAATCAGTTCCCTATTGCCTGGCAGATTGTACGGGAGTAGTCGGGATAGTGCCCTGGGAATCCTGGTTCTTGATGGTGGTGATTGAGTAGGTCCCTGGGATGCCAGGTTATTTCGCAATGTAGTGCCACCATTTCCCGACTCTTTGGCAGATTGATGTGGTAAGTCACTTGACTTCTGCAGGACAAAGAAAAAATAATAATGTTGAGAAAAGATTGCAATAAACTGAGAAAATTTTAGAGAAACTCTAAAGAGAATTGTGAGCTGGAAGTTTTTTGGATTTATATCTTTGTTCAAACTGTGTTAGTTTTAATGCTGCTGTTTGAACAAAACTAAAAAGGGTGCTGTACTGCTACATAATATCAATTCTCCTCTGTAGCTGAACAATTTTCTCAGATGATGAAGAGTGACTTGTTGCAGCTTTTCAGGTTAACATTCTTGGCTGACATGAAATGGAATCTATTGCTAGGTCTGCTTCTAAGAAAGTTGCTTCAATGGGATGTACTAGACAATTTTTCACTCCAGGCTCTTGGATATCTATAAATCTACCATTCATCCATGCTTTGAATATTGCTGCCACACATAGTCTGGTGCTTCTGTGATATATTCTTGATAAAATCCAAAAAAGAATCAGCAATATTATTGGTCCTAATCTGCCATCTTGGCTTCACTCATTTTCCTACCATTGTTTGGTTGAGCTCTTCATTATAGTACCTAAACTTTATGAATTTCCAGCCAATTTTGATTTTCAAAAATTTAAATGCAATGACAGTTGTTATCTTCTGTCCTCCTGACTAATCTTCTATTGTTCTTGCTCCTTAATAATGTTTCAGTTTTCTAATTCTTTCACACCCAGCAACCTCTTGTGCTTAGTGGCTTTATTGCCTTGCATGGGTTGAACTGATTTAAAAAAGAAGTAACCTTTAGCATTAAACACCCTCAAACCTATCCTGTAAATATCAGCTCACAAATTTTTGCTGTTTGTCATCAAATTCTCACTGTTGCATGACTTCCTGTGATATTTGTGATGATGCCGTCACATATTATGGTAGAGTATACATGGGGTGGGTCACAGCGGATTGAACATAGAAGCTGATATTTACAGAGCAGCTTTAAGTGTGTTGAAAGCTGAAGTGTTAATACAATAAAAGACATAATGTTTTAAAATTTGGATGAATTAAATATTAAAGTCATATATACATGGTCAGAAAGAACATACTGATTAAAAATGATGATGTCAATTTGGATATTCCATTAAGATGGTGCCAAAAGGAAGTTGGAGGATGATGAAACGGATATCGCATGGAATAAAATAGCAGAACTGAACATTATGCCAACATCTGAAACATTACAGATGTGAATGCAGTGAAATTAAAGATCAGCTACATTGAAATTTCACCATCAGGTCGTGGGCCCTGTGTAAAGGTGCTGCAGATTTTGAAAGACAAATCTAGAGATCATGAAAAGGTGAGGTATATACAAAAACACAATCAGAATATGGCAAATTATATCAACAACAAAGTTGCTATGGCTCTTAATAGCATGAAAATCATGTTCAATAGTCACTCAAAGTAGAGAGTTACAGAGTAAGAGGCACAGTTTATGGGGATATGTGGGTGTAGGGAGACTACAGTTGTTTTCCCTTGGGTTGAGCTCATGAGAGTTTTGGCCCCTTTTAGAGAGTAGAACTCTTCTGCCCTTTTTTTATCTTTGCTTCCGTTTTTGGAGGAACGACCAGGGTGACCACACACGTGGAAACTGGTCAACATGTGCACAGCCTAGCGAAAGAAAAACGTACTTTCTATTCACTTATCTGCGGACGATCAAAGGCCATAAAGTTGGTATGTTATTTCTTCGTTCTCATTCTGTAAACCTCCTTGTTCCTTTGGGATAATATGGACAATCATTTGTTTTAGGACATATGTAAATCTATTGAATATATGTACGTGCATTATTTACATTATTTGGACTATTGTCCTCATCTTTGTCGCCATATTTATCACAACGTTTCGGCCGTTGTACGCTCCGGCCTTCTTCTGGTGGTTGGAATTTCAAATAATGTAAATAATGTACATAATACCTCATCTCAGAAATATAGACAGGATATGCACGTGTGTTGTTTGCCTTATTAAATGTTTTGTTTGTTACGCTCGCGTATTTCGTCTTTCTATATTCATATTCAGTGTTAGTGTATCAATGGCTACACTAATGCTAATATTAGTATCGGTGTGCTACTGGAAGGCTAAAACACGTTATTCTTCCTAACACAAAAGAGTCGGTAAACTCTGTGTGGCAGATACTACCATACTAATATGGGGAAGATTACAGTTAATCCTATATTTGAATAGCTTTAGATTGTAGTAAGCAGGGAAGCATCCAGGTAGTAGAGGTTTATACAAAATCACAATCAGAATATGGCAAAATATTTCAACAAGAAAGTTCCAATGGCTCTTAAATAGTATGAACATCATGTTCACCCTGTACAATGCCCAAGTGCCACTCAAGGTAGATGATTACAGTGTAAGAGGTACAATTTATGGGATATATGGGGAAGGTAACAATTAACCTTAGACATGAACAGATTAAGATTGTAGTGATTAGGGAAACATCTTGGAGTTGATTCAACAAAGCTGCAGTTTGTGGGAAGAAGCTGTCGAAGTTACATCTCACCAATGGAATATGAAGGGAATGAAAGTAGTTTGCAAGTCTTATTCAAATTCTAATCATTGCTTTTTAAAACAATAAACATTGCTGAGGAGTGAAGGTAGTTAAAATAATAGTCAAGGCAAAAAACATCTTTTTGGCACTTTTTTTTTTTCAAAATTTGCTAATTGTTTGTGTTTTTCTACCTGTTTCAACCAATCACAATCTTTCTTAACCCAACAAAAGAATACTACTTTACATCCCAGGATTTCTTGGCTTTTTCTGGATGAAGAGGTACATTTCATTTTGTGATGTGAATTCTTTACCCTTTTAATTTACACCCCAGTATTTTCTGATGTTGGACTTGCAAGACTGATTTTTGATCTTTAGAATTATGACCTAGGACTATTGCAATTTACATCATCTATCTCACAAGATTCACAGAACAGAGATTAAGAGAAAAGATGCAATTATGATCTAGGACTATTGCAATTTACCTCATCTATCTCACAAGATTCACAGAACAGAGATTAAGAGAAATGATGCAATTATGATCTAGGACTATTGATATTTACCTCATCTATCTAACAAGAGATTAAGAGAGATAATGAAAAGATAGAATTTACCAAGAGGTACAAAGAACAGGAAATTGTGGAGAGCTATGATGCTAACGTCCTGAAGGGACACAGCTCATAGAAGAAGAAGAGCATCTTTATCAATTTCCTCTGCTTTTTGTAGCACTTCTTTTAGTTTAATAAATTTTAAAATCAGAATAAGTGGGTACAGTTAAATATTTTATGAGATCAAATCTCATGCACATCTTGCTTGAAGAGAAAGGATAATGTGATGAAAACTTCAGAAAAGAATTTGTGTTCACTGTGCTATCTTTTGAAAAAGAAAATTAGAATCAACATTAGGTTTACTTTAGTAGGCCTCTAAATATGGTAATTGTTTGTGCTTCTCTACCAGGCTCAACTAATCACAACCTTTAAAAATCCTAGTTGCTCCCACCATTTACCTATGCTTGGTTGAATTTCTTCACTTTAACATTAAAAGCAATGGGTAGAAATCACATTATACCTGTACTGCTGGACTGGCCACACAATACTTTGTTTTAATTAGACAGTTAGATTCCCCAGGTCTTTGGACCACAGAATTGCTTACCTTTTCATGAGTGAAGAAGGTAATTGTGCATTGCAAGTTGTGATGTGAATTTTTTACCACTTTGATTTACGTTCCCTGGCATTTTCTGATGTTGAACTTGTAAGTCTTATTTTTGATTATTTGTATTATGACTATGGATTTATTTTTCTTTGATCTGAACCTCCATGCTTTTAATCTCAGAAAGAAAATGACTCCCCCGGACATGTCACAAGAAGGAACTTTCTACATCCTGCAGCAAGGTCCCTGATTGGAAGATTGCAGGTTTTGAGGAGCATAGAACCACCCCTTAATTACAGTTGTTCCCATGTACACCCAAACTTGAGGTGGTAGAACCTGTTAGGGTCCCAGCTATGGGAAAATAATGAACCTCACAAATAAAGTGCTATGAAAGTATAAAAATACATTTTTATTATAAAAATATCAGCATTACATTTTTATAACCAACAATACATATTTATTGTAAAATAACCAAAAATACATATTTATTGTAAAATAACCAACAATACATATTTATTGTAAAATGATCAACAATACATATTTATAGTAAAATTATCAACAATACATATTTATTGTAAAATGATCAACAATACATATTTATAGTAAAATGACCAAAAATACATATTTATTGTAAAATGATCAACAATACATATTTATAGTAAAATAACCAACAATACCTTTTTATAGTAAAATGATCAACAATACATATTTATAGTAAAATGATCAACAATACATATTTATAGTAAAATTATCAACAATACATATTTATAGTAAAATGACCAACAATACATATTTACAGTAAAATAACCAACAATACCAATTTATAGTAAAAAAAACAACAATACATATTTATAGTAAAATGATCAACAACACCTATTTATAGTAAAATGATCAACAATACCTATTTATAATAAAATGATCAACAATACATATTTATAGTAAAATAATCAACAATACATATTTATAGTAAAATAATCAACAATACATGTTTATAGTAAAATTGCCAACAATATTCATAGGAAAATGACCAGCAATACTTTTTATAATAGAATCAGACAATACATTTTTTTCTGCAGTTGAAGGCATACAATTGGGCTCAAAATATGTTTAGTTAAAGCCATAAAATTGTGTTCAAAATATTTACATTTTGGCTTTAAATAACACACAGAGGTTGATATACTGCTAACCAACATAAAACACATGTATATATGCAAAACTGAGCATCATCTACCATGTATTCAATTGTGAAAGCAGAATAACATATATTCTATTTTTATTACTTCAAAGCTTCCAAGAAAATTAAATTTTAGCATTAAATGACTCATAATGTGTTGATATGCCATTAAGCAAACAAATCAATTAATAGAAGATATTGTAGATTAAATGAAATGGACATGAGGACAAAGAGAAAATCTGAGGCCTTTTAATGAGTGACCAGGATACTTCCATGTCTAATTATATTAAGGGCACAGTAAGATAGTAAATGTGAAGATAGAGATGAGACAGTCAATCTTATAATATGCAAAGGCAGTCAATTCATTCAAAAAGTGGCATGATTGGATGGAGAAGGTGATCTGCTGGAAACTGTGACTGGAATTGGTAAATCAATGTTCTAAATACAAAATAGATGAAACAAGCAAAATTCTCTAAAATATTCACTCCCAATCCAGACCGAGGGAACAAATCTAGTTATTATAAGGAGAGAAACAATTGTCAGTGGGTTTCACTGTTGAGGTGAAACCCACTGAGAGAAGGTGAAATGTTGAACAAATGTCAAATGAAGAAACTTTAAAAATTCAAGAATACAAAGGTGGGTGAAATGCTAGGAACTATCCTAAAGAGATTTTCAAACAAGTTCAAAGTCTCAAAAGCCATCCAAATAAGAACATTACAGAAATCAAAACAGTGCTGTGATTGAGGAAACATTAAGGAGACTTGCTGTCCCTTGATCCCAAGTGAAAGCTACATGTTACTACTGGAGTGAAAACTCGGAGAGAAATCTGAGCTATGGTTGAGAATGTGCAGACTAATAAGAGAAGAACTGAGAAAGGTGATGGAGATTTTAGGCGATTTATTACATTTTTACTTAGTATCAAAAAGAGAAGGTTGAAATTTTTGGAACATGTAATGATTAAAGAATGCTTGAAAAATTTGACACTCACAAAACATATTAAAGACAAGAGGAAGAGAGAGAAATAGCAAGAGACGTAGCTCACAAATTTGTATAAATGGATGACAGAACAGGGAGTGGGGGGATAGTAAAAACAAACATTTCATATAGCTAGAAACGTTAGGAAGTTGTGGATAGCTATGATCAATCACATCCTATAAAAGAAGAATTTTCAGTGATGAACACCAGAAATTTGGTGTGAACATCAAAATGAATAATAATAATTATTATAATGGTTGGATTGATAGGAAAATCAAAAACCAAATATGCCTCAAGTATGGCTTCCATATAAAAGAGAAGTGGTACAAACATCAGGCAGAGGTAGAAAATGACAATCACAAGATATTATGGGATTTAACAGTTCAGACAAATCATATCATTGAAGTACAATGACCCAACTTGTTATAGATACAAGAGGATACTCCAAAGAAGCTGAAAAGATCGAAAAATACCAGAATCTGGGTAGGCAACGAATCTTGAAAAGTTGGTTGCTTAAGAGAAATCATGCTATTTTTTTTTTCTTTTTAACTGTAATTTTCAACATGTCTACAAATTTTATGCCATATTTAAGTTTTACACCGTCAAAACATGACTCCCAAACTCTGAATCTGTGTCCTTGGTCAAAATGAGAAATATTTGATCTTTTATTCAAATCCTTAAAACCATTCTGAAAGATTTTACTACTACTACTACTACACAGTGTTAAATTATTCTAGGGACATTATCCAGGCAGCATAAAGTCTGTTCATTCTTAAATTACTCTGACAAGAATTTACCAGGCAACTGAAGGTGTTTTCTTATTAGAGAAAAATAACGAGCTTAAATTGAGCTATTTGGGCAGAACCCATCTGAACCAGCAAGGGAGACAGATTAATTCAACAAAGCATTAGTTTTTTTTATAACCAGGAGGATGTAAGTTCAATCCTTATGCTGGGTAACATATTGTCCATAGAATAAAACTTAACATATGGAAAATGAATGTAGAACTAATTCCAGTAGTAATGGATGCACTTGGAACACTTGCTAGAAAACTGAGTGGGCTCCAAATAAACTGAAAAGATTGAAAAATACTGGGATCTGGGTAGGGAGCTAAAGAATCTATGAAATATGCATGTAGAAATAATTCCAGTAATAATGGGAGTACTTGGGACACTTTCTAGAAAACGGTTCCATATGGTACAAGAGTGGACTTCAAAGAAACTGAAAAGATTGAAAATACCAGGGTCTGGGTAGCGAGCTTGTGGGGTCACTTACATTGTAGCAGCAGAAATAGCCTTGTGTTCACAGGAATTGAAAACATACACAGAGATAATATTGAAAGCATTTTAAATTGTTCATTAATATCGTACAATTTATTTATTTTATGTGTACTGACGTGAGTATTTTTGGTTACATGTGTTTTATGGTTGCATATAATAAAAGGAAGAAGTCCTTCATATTATTACAAGCTATGTCCCAGAAAGAATTTGGGACACATGTTGACTGTCCCAAGGTTGTCAGTGAAGAGACTAAATTTAATGTCGTTTTTGGTAAGATGTTCGTATCTCCAACAGGAACAGCTTTTGTTGCATGCTGGGAAAATGTTTATTATTTTTGTTTTTTTTATTTAATTTATTTTAAACAAAGTTTTTTGTTATTTGCTTTATTTTATTTTATAAATGTTTTTTCAATGTTTTTTTTTTTTTTTTAAATAAACTTTCCACCCTGGGTGTGTAGTTATGCTTTTTTTTTTTATAATGGTTGTATTTGTTGAGGTGGTTACTTTTTAGTGTTCAGCAGTTTTTTTAAGTTTGTTCAAGGGTAATTTTTTTTTTTGATGTTTTTTTCTGTCGTTTTGTAATGTTACTTTTTCTACTCTCTCAGTGAAAACTCTGGGGTGTCTTCTTTTTCTTTTTTAAGAATTTTCAGTTATAAAGCTATTTTTCATGTCTGATATATTGTCCAGATGAAGGAAAATTGTTTAGCTGAGTGTAACAGACTTTTATAAAGGAGTGATATGTTCAGCTTAGTCATCCTTCAGAAAATTGCTTAATGTTTTCTTGCTTTTTGGTAATAGTAGAACTGTTATGTTTGATTAGTAGTTTTTAAAATTTTGGTTTACAGTGACAGTGATAGGTATATTTCTCATTCAAAGAAGAATTATCAGTAAGGCATTTATCCAGTTCATTTGTTTGGTGGGGGTGGAAATGAAGTTGTTTTTAGTCATCTATGCTGGTACTCCATTATTCTGTTGGTTTGTGAGGGGGTTGTATAAGGTTGTAAAGATTGGCAAGCATTTCACATTTTACAAACCAGCCATTCAAAGGTGTTTTCATAAATTCTGGAATTTTAATTGAAGCTAGTAAAGTGTCTTGTTCCATGTTGATAGTGTATGTAAATAAAAGATGTGGATAAATGAAATACTTAGTTGTTTTGCTACTTCACTTGATTTTTTTACAGGCCAGACACCGAAGTTTGTTGGTTAAATTATTTTGATACGGTGACATATCTCCTTCTCTGCCATTAAGTTATCAGTGGTGTGGACAATAGTTGTTATTGTTGTTGCCATGAGGTATGGTTGTTGTTGTGTCGGAAACCTGCCACCCGTCTTGAAGATGAACTTGTCTGCATCTATGAACAAAGACTTTAAATAGTGGCATGTCAGTTGACATGACGGAAGACAGATAGACCGAGAAGTTCTTAGCTGAGCTAGTTATTGACTACTCAGGCGATTTCTGTACCTTTTTACCAACCTATTAAAACTCTTTTTATTGTTACGTGTTATTTGGCGTTTGTCTCTACTAACCCCAAATCAACATCATAACAGATTGACTGATTAATATTTTTTTACAGCTTATCAACATATTGTAAGTTATTTAAAGCCAGAAAATATTTTTAGATTAAAGTTTTTGTGAGATAGTAATGATATACCAATACTAATCCTAGTAATTAACCCATACCTTCCCAAGTAACTGAATACAGCAAACCCAACAGAAATTGGAACTCAGCTGTCCAAATTTCAATTCTGTGCTATTATCCATTGCACCACCTGCACATACTAGCTTACAGCAGCTCGTCTTCTCATGCAGTCACTCATCCAGATACTGACTCAGCTCAGCATTGTTTAACTTCAATGATTGTACGAAAACTACTCTTTCAACATGGTATGGCTGATGCTTGGAATATTTGGGGTTTTTTGTGTCGTTATCACTAAAAGTGTGGTTGAATTCTATTTTTTTTTAACATCGGCTTTTTTTCCAAGTGGTGATGTCTTTTTCCTGATGCATATCAGAAGTCACCAAATGTTGGGGTGGGGGGAATTATTTCTTTGTACATTGGGGGCACCAAATAATGTAAGAAATAATATATTTTTGACACACATCAAGGTTACCAAAATGATGTAGGGAAACTCACCTCATAGCAGTAGAAATAACCTTGCATTCACAGAAAGAAAAATATACACAGAGATAACATTGAAGTCATGTTAAATTGTATATTAATATCATACAATGTATTTATTTTTATGTGTACTGGTGTGTATTTTTGGTTACAAGTGTTTTATGGTTTCCCATAATAAAAGGAAGAAAGTCCTTCATATTATTAAAAGCAATGTTCTGGAGAGAAATTGGGACACATGTTGACTGTCCCAAGGTTGTTAGCGAAAAGATTGAATTCAATGTCTTTTGGCAGGATGTCCATATTTCCAGCAGGAATAGTTTTTGTTGCATGCTAGGAGAACTTTTTATTATTTTTATTTTAAACAAAGTTTTTGTTAATTGTTTTATTTTAGTTTATTTATAATATTCATTATTAATATTTTATATTTTTATTCTTATTTATAATAATAATAATAATGTGCCTACAAGCTAAAGAATAAGTGGAATATGAATATAGAAATAATTCCAGTAGTAATGGGAGCACTTGGAACACTTGCTAGAAAACTGTTCCATGTGGTATAAGAGTGGGCTCCAAACAAACTGAAAATATTGAAAAATACCAGGATCTGGACAGGGAGCTAAAGAATCTATGGAATATGAATATAAAACTAATTCTTGCAATAACGGGAGAACTTGGGACACCACCTAGAAAATTGAAAAAGCACTTATGGAAAATTGGATTGTAGACCTCCAGAAAACTGCAATCATTTAGTCTGCAATGATTATCTGATAAGTTCTTGAGTTATGAGAAGTCGTATTGACACAAGGTATTTACTCTGTTTCCTCACTAAGACAAGTTGTGACACAAGGTCAATTTTTAAGGTGGGGACTTGAGTGTGTACACCCAGGCAAAGAGCAATAATTGCCCACAGCCCCCGCAACCAAAGACAGAGATGCAACTGAGAGATGATAAATAGGGCATTACAAACTACTCAAGAGAGTAATTTACACACGAAGTCCTGTTGACACAATAACACAAATACAGAATTTCTAGTGAGTAGGTCAATGTGCAACACCAACATAATAATAAGAATACTACTACTACTACTAATAATAATAATAATAACAGATTAAAAAAAACAGGAAAATTAATAATAATAATAATAATAATAATAATAATAATGGACATTATTTCTTTTTGTTGTTTTGACATTTCAGCCAATCTAGTCCATGGCCTTCTTCAAATGTACATTTCTTATCAAAAGAGAAAAGTCTATTTATTTGTGAAATGGTGGCAAGCAATAAAAACAAGATAGTGATCAGAACAGCTTATTCCAGACAGAATAAAATAGCAAGGAAAATAAAGTGGAAATAAATCTAAATGAAAAAGATGAGACAAGCGCATAAGAGCAAAAAAGATAATGGAAACTCATTGGAAGAGAAAATAGCAAAAGTTCATAAATTTCAAATGAAATAAAAAATAAACGAACAAATGGAAAAAAAGCTCAAAATGTAAAAACCAGGAAGAGTCAGCTAAGCAGTCAGCTAAATTGGATGTTCTGTGGCTGGTGTGAATCTATTGAAATATTAACAAAATCAATGAAATTATTTTTTTTTCTAATTCAAATCTCGTTAACATACGCGACTGTTTTTCAAAGTTGGTTTTATAATATGAGTTACCGTGTTGGCATGCAAGAAAAATGTTCAAAGGCTATCAGCATAAAGGAAGTAGTAGAGAGTCATGATTGCAAACATCCTGAAGAGACATAGCCTTTTGAAAGAATTATACATGAAGAATGCTAACACTTGTTCTGGGATATTCAGAACAACTTTGTTTAAATTTTGCTTTAAAATATATGTACTTTGGATCTGCTTTCTTGAAACGTAATTCACTTTCCAAAGTACTATATTAAAGGAAGCTGTGGAGTGTCATGATCACATACATCATGAACAAATTTGCTTAAAAATATTTGTAACTTTGGATCTGTGCTCTTGAAACTTAATTCAGTTTCCAAAGTACAATATTAAAGGAAGCTGTGGAGCGCCATGATCTTCTGCATCCTGAAGGGAGGCATACATAATTTGTGGCAATTATGTTTCTTGAGTATTGTGAAGAATATTTTTAAACTTTGCTTAAAATATTTGTAACTATAGATCTGTGTTCTTGAAACTTAATTCAGTTTCCAAAGTACAATATTAAAAGAAGCTGTGGTGAGCCATGATCACATACGTCATGAACAACTTTGCTTTAAAATATTTGTAACTCTGGATCTGTGTTCTTGAAACTTAATTCAATTTCCAAAGTACAACATTAAAGGAAGCTGTGGTGAGCTATGACCACATACGTCATGAACAACTTTGCTTTAAAATATTTGTAACTCTGGATCTGTGCTCTTGAAACTTAATTCAGTTTTCAAATTACAATAATAATAGGAAGCTGTGGAGAGCCATAATCGTGTATTTCCTGAACAGAGGCATACATAAATGCAATTACTTTTCTTGAATGTTCTGAACAATAATTTTTAAACTTTGCTTAAAATATTTGTAACTGTAGATCTGTGTTCTTGAAACTTAATTCAGTTTCCAAAGTACAATATTAAAAGAAGCTGTGGTGAGCCATGATCACATACGTCATGAACAACTTTACTAAAAAGATATTTGTAACTTTGGATCTGTGCTCTTGAAACTTAATTTGGTTTCAAAAGTACAATGTTAAAGGAAGCCGTGGAGAGCCATGATCGTGTACGTCCTGAAGAGAGGTATACTTAACATGTACCAATTCTTTTTTTTTCTAAATATTCAGAACAATTTTGTTTAAATGTGTCTTTAATTTTGTGATCTGGGCCCTTGAAACTTAATTATTCCCACCTTCAAAAGTAAGATGTCAAATTAAAACATTAATAATTTGCATAGACATTGTTAAATTATATCTCTTCATCCTTGATTTATTTTAACCATTAATAACCATCAACACTTATAATTGCCCATTATTACTTCCTATTTCACTTTTTAATGTAATTGAACAATAGCATTTGATCAGCCAATTAATTTACCTCAAGGTACATAAAGTACTACTTGAAATACCAGAAAAATTTGATTGATTTTACGACTTACCATCCGTTTGCAGGTTATTTAAAGCCAGAAAAATAATTTTAAATTGCAAGAAGTTTTTGGAGATAATAATGATTTACTGATACAGGTTTTACTAATTAACCCATAGTGAGGGGATGGATTCAAACCATCCCCAATAGTATTTGTATGTAAGTGAATATAATGAACCTGACTGCTGAAATTGAAACTCTGTTCTGCCATTTCTAATTTTGAGCCATTATTCATTACACCTGTTGTGTCGGAAACCTACCACCCCTCTTGAAGATGAACTTGTCTGCGTCTGTGAACAAAGACTTTAAATAGTGGCATGTCAGTTGACATGGGGGAAGACAGATAGACAGAGAAGTTCTTAGCTGAGCTAGTTATTGACTACTCAGGCGATTTCTGTACCTTTTTACCAATCTATTAAAACTCTTTTTATTGTTACGTGTTATTTGGCGTTTGTCTCTACTAACCCCAAATCAACATCATAACAACACCATTCCCACATGCAAGCTGATGTTCCAAAGTGGTCACCCATCTAGGCATTGACAAGGCTCAACATTGCTTAAATGATGATTGTATGAGAGCTGGGGGTTCAGATGCCCCAGAAAATTTTCGTTTACATGGTTAAGATGTTTGAGAAATCCGTAACTTCTACTGAGAACAAACACTTTGCATGTGTATAGAGAAAGCATTCATTGAATACACAAAAATAGAAAATTACGTAAGACAAAAATATATTTTCTCATTAGGTTTGTTTAATCTATACATCAAGGTAATCTTAAGAGAAAGAAAACATTAGTATTTATTATTAGTAGACCTCTTAACAACATGAAATATGCAAATGATTTCAATAAATATAGAAAAACAGGAAGATGAGCAACACAAGGATCTGTAGGAAATTCAGTCCTCCTGGAATTTTGTTATATTAAAAATCTAAACATCTTGATTCCAAACAATAATAAAATAAAAATAAAGAAAACATGGTCTCATGCCTGTTAAATAAATCATTTGTATTTACAAATATATGAACATGAATTCAAAGGAGTCAAAAATAAGTAAAAATAAACTTTGAGTTAAGGTCTTTGGATAGTTGGTACACAGAAAATCTGCACTTCCGAAAAGACTTTTAAATAGTTACATCCTAGAAAAATCTGTGGTCCAGAAATAACTTGTAAATAGTTTTGTTCAAAAAAAAAAAAAAAAGCTATGTTTCAGAAAAGAGTTTTATTGTCAGTGACCATTTCTGCTGTGTTTTGGAGATGATTTGTTTGAAGTCACCAACACATGATCATCAGAAATGATTCACTGACCATCCAAGCTGGTGTTGCTGCAGTTGATACATTTGAATTTGTTGACTCATGTTTTTTTTTGCAGCACACACTGCTTTTGAAGGAAAAAGCTATGTAGTCATGTCCTCTCTTCTATTTGAACGGCTTGGAGTCAGTTGCATCTCTGCTCTTTGAAAGTTGAAATCTATGGATTTTTATAAGATTTTTTTTCCTGAAAGAAGGCACAAGAAAACTATGGTTTTAGTTTCCTCTAATCACTATAGGTACATTGTATTTTGTTTAACAATCAAAATCAAATGCTTTTATTGAACACAACGTTGGAAAAACTGACTTGCTGTTGCATAAAAATCACAGAGACTGACACATCTATAATGAAAACCAATATCCTGTTCAGTGGCAAATGCTGCTGGTAGTGCCACCTTAGCCAATGAAACTGTGTTACATCTCTTGGTTGGTGGCTGATAAGAGCAGGGTATCTCAAGTGCTTTCACATGTTGTATGCTGAAAATTGATTGGTCAAATATTTCATATAGTGATGCTAAATTCTAACCAACAGACACTTTGATTTAAATGGTGTGTGTTGTATTTCAGAATCTTTTTTCTCATGTTTGTAATATTGTCTGCTATTGTGTGTTTGGGCATGTTTTGATTAGGTATGTATTTAATTTTATTCAAAATAGGGTTTATTTCCTATAGATATATTTTCTCACTAGGTTTATATACTGTAAGACAATCTTATTAAAACTAGAAAACCTAACAGAATTTATTATCAGCATATAATTTTAACAATATAAGGTACACAGATGATATTAAGCTGATGGCAGACCCAGAGAGAAGGCTAAAATACCTCTTAGACAAGGAAGTAACAGAAAGCAAAAATAAAGTACAGACTATTAACTGCAACAAAACAGAATGCAAGGCTGTCTGCGAGAGATATAGCCCAAGGTATGAGATATGTATCAAGGACATGTATATCTAGCAGGTAGATACATTCACTTATCAATGCATTGCATCAGTAGATGACAGACAATGTAACACAGAAATTTTAAGGTGCATAAAAATAGAAAGAAAATGCCTTCTAAAATCTAAGCAAAGTATTAAGAGATGGGAAATTTCATTATAAACAGAGTACTGAACTGCTATGTAATATGTAATCTCCTATAGCACTTGTTGCTTGACAACAGTTTTCTCACAGATAAAGAAGAAACTATACGTTTTAATCATTTCACTCCAAGCAAGTTGTTAAAAGACACTAAGATGCAAGGGTTTACTGAGATAGAAAGAAGCAGAAAAGACCATAAAAAACAGGGTTCAAAGAGACATAAGATGATAATTGATAAGCATTTAAATTTTTGAAGATTGTAGTTGACAGGAAAGCAAGAAGCCAGAAGAGAGTTCCACAAGTGAGAAGTGCAAGAGAAGAAACTATTAGCATAGAAACTTGTAAATACAAGTAGCAATTTCAACAGTGAAATTATGAGACCTAGCTGCCAATCAAGTGCTGCACTTAAATTCAAGAAGTTCATATACCAAAGGGGGAAGCTTAACAGAAGAATTACCATGAAAATATTGATAGAAAATGCACCTGGAAGTTACATTATGGTGGTTGGGAAAGTGAGTGAAGCTGAGATGCCAGATCAAGATCAATTACATTGCAGATTCTTCTTTGGATTTTAGTAAGAATCTCTAAATATATAGTAGAAACAATAGATCAAATATGTTATCAGTATTTGGTGCACAGTCAAGTGGTAGTTTTATAGATGTGCAAGATAGAGAAATTATCTAGCACAATATGATGGACAAATCTTCCTGCTAGCAGACCTAGAAATTGGTTCAATACAATGTCGGTGTAAAATGAAAAACTGAAAAGATGCAATGAAGGAGGTTAACATTAAGAGAGATTAGCATTGTTTTGGAGGAATTAGAATTAGGAAGACCCAGTAAAAATAGATTGAAGGTCATTTTCAATGAAAATATGATTCTATCAATAAATATTGATAATACCATGGGCAGAAACATATTCTTACAATCAAAAAGAGACAGTGATGTAAGTCTATTATTGAATACAGAGAATAACACAGACTGAACATGTGAACAATGAGGAAATCATAAGGAAAATATGACCTACAAGGAAATTTATTCTTACAATAAGAGACAGTGATGTAAATCTATTATTGAACACAAAGAATAAGATGGACTGAACATGTGATTAATGGGGAAGTTTTAAGAAAAATAGGAACTACAAGGAAATGTATTCTTAGAATCAGAAAGAGACAGTGATGCAGTCTGTTGTTGATTGCAGAGAATAACACGGACTGAATATGAAGACAATGAGGAAGTCTTAAGAAAAATAGAAACTATAAAGGAAAGGTAACTTTACAATAAAAAAGCAACAGTGATTTAAGTCTACTGTTGAATGCAAAGAATAACACAGACCAACCATTTGAACAACGAGGAAGTTTTAGGGATATAGGCACTACAAGGAAACTTATACTTACAATCAGAAAGAGAAAGTGATGTAAATATATTATTGAATGCAAAGAACAAGATGGACTGAACATATGAACAATGAGGAAGTCTTAAGAAAAATAAGAACTCCAAAGAAAGGTATTCTTACAATCAGAAAGAGACAGTGATGCAAGTAAGTCTATTGTTGATTGCAGAGAATAACACAGACAGAACATGTGAATAATGAGGAAGTCTTAGAAATATAGTAACTGCAAGAAAACTTATACTTACAATCAGAAAGAGAAAGTGATGTAAATCTACTGCTGAAGGCAGAGAATATTACAGACTAAACATACTAACAATGAGGAAATTTTTAGGAAATTAGAAACTACAAGGAAACTTAGAATAAAATATGAGAGAGAATGAGCATGAAAGTTATTCTTATATATTTACTAGCAGCATGGCCCGGCGTTGACCGTGCTTCATTAAAAAATTGTACAACTCATACAACAATCGCTATCACTTGACTTAAAATATTTTTGCACTTCCTTGCCTTTAAAGGAGTGCCCTTTGCTGTGCTGATGTTGCTACATGCCTTACCTCTTGCCTATCTCACACTGCAAATTTTTTCTAAGCTCTATACTAAACATTAAATCTGTTACGAAAAAAGAACTAAACAAAATGAACACAAAATGATCAGCTTTAAAAAAAGGAATCGTAACTGCAAAAAACGAATGAAAAAAGAATGTTTTTCACACCCAACCCAGTTCTGCGCAATCAGAATCAACGTTGAGTTTAAGCAAGTGAATGAGCCAATTGGAGTAAAGTGCCATGCAGATTTAAATTTTTCCCACTTGTGATGAATGCAGCTATTGATTTTATTCTTGCATGCTAGCATGCTAGTTAACATTCGTGTCAGTCAGCTGTTGGCTCTCACACTGGCCAATAGAATCTTCCTGCCTATTCGTGGCAGCCAGCTATAGGCTCTCACTCTGACCAGTAGAAAATGGCCACAAACTACATGAAAAATTGCCGTAGAAGCATGAAAAAATTGATTATTTCCACTATCAATGGGAATTGGGAAATGCAAAGTCAGTTTTGGCCTTTCCACTAACTTGGAGCATGTGCATGTAAATTTTGGTGCAAATCCGATGAAAATTACATCCGTGCATTCTTTACACACACACACACACACACACACACACACACACATCCTGCCTTTTATACATATATATATATATATATATATATATATAAAATTTAACAGCACATTTTTCCCATTTCCTGCTTCAATAACATTTCTTTTTCTATGTGATGTGGCGATTCAGGATGTGGGCGATCATGACTCTCCACAACTTCCTGTGCTTTGTAGCTCTTAGTAAGTTTGATCTTTTTGCTATCTCTCCTAATCTCTGTTCTGCCAACCATTTAAACAAGTTCATGATGTAAGTTATTCCCCATTTTACTCTGCATCTCTTGTGAGTGTCAAATTATTGAAGCTGTCTTTTCTCATTATATGCGGTAGAAATTTCAGTCGTTTCTTTCAGATTCATAGTATCAGTGTCGTATATATCTGTGTTTCACATAACTTTGTTCTATTTCCATTTTCAACACAAATGTCACTACATATTTTGGGTGTACATTAATCTGTATTTTATTATCAAATAATTATTTCAAAATCAGATCTGCGAAAAACACGACATGTCTCTATTGTTTGCATTCAGTGGGCCAAAACTGTAAGAAATTTTTCAATGATATCAAGAAAATCATTTGGTTCTATGGCACATTGTTGTTGTAGAAGTTTGAAATCATTCTATTGAAAATCACTTTCAGTGAATTTTTATGAAACTTCATGTCAAATAGTTTTCAATTGGAAATCTTACAACATTCATTTCAATAATGAATTCCTTGCAATGCACTATTATGCTACAGAAAAAGTCTGTGAGTGTTGTCACAAATGATAAACGAAGTCATTTTACATTATGCTGGCTTTCAAAGAGAGATCACAAATAATAAACGGTAGATCTAGACAAGACCAAGAACTAACATGTCTGCAACTAAACTAGTTGCAGACATAGTTTGTTTTATTTAGCACATAAGAAATGAGAAAATCAGTATTATGTATATATATGTATGTATACAAAAACACATATAAATATATATATGCTTACACAAATATATATATATATATATATATATATATATATATATATATATATACATATATATGCATCTATATATATATATGCATATATATATGAATATATATATACATATATATGCATCTATATATATATATATGCATATATATATATATATATATGCATCTATATATATATGCATATATATATATGCATATATATATATATATAATAATAATAATATTATAATAGCTGGCCACTCTGTATTTGAGGATGCCCATGTACTACACATATGTAAATATATAGATATAGATATCTGTGTGTATATATATATGTGTATATATATATATATATATATATACAGTGTATCACAAAAGTGAGTACACCCCTCACATTTCTTCAAATATTTAAGTATATCTCTTCATGGGACAACAATGACACTTTGACACAATGAAAAGCAGCCTGTCTGCAGCATATATAACAGAGTTAATTTATTTTTCCCTCAAAATAACTCAAAATATAGCCATTAAAAGCTAAATCCCTGGCAACAAAAGTGAGTACACCCCTTAGGAAAAGTTGTCAATATTAACATACAACATGTCAACTGTCAATATTTTGTGTGGCCACCATCATTATCCAAAACTGCCTTTACTCTCCTGGGCATGGAGTTTACCAGAACTTCACAGGTAGTCACTGGAATGCTCTTCCACTCCTCAATGACGACGTCGCGGAGCTGGCAGATATTTGAGACTCTGCACACCTCCACCTTCTGCTTGAGGATGGCCCAAAGATGTTCTATTGGGTTCAAGTCTGAAGACATGCTTGGCCAGTCCATCACCTTTACCCTCAGCCTCTTCAGTAAAGCAGTGGATGTCTTGGATGTGTGTTTGGGGTCATTGTCATGCTGGAACACTGTTCTGTGACCTAGTTTGTGGAGGGAGGGGATCATGCTCTGCTGCAGTATTTCACAGTACATGTTGGAGTTCATGTTTCCCTCAATGAAATGTAACTCTCCAATACTTGCAGCACTCATACAGCCCCAGACCATGACATTCCCACCACCATGCTTGACTGTAGGCATGACACACTTATCTTTGTACTCCTCACCTGGTCGCCGCCACACATGCTTAAGGCCATCAGAATGAAACAAATTAAATTTCGTCTCATCAGACCATAGGACATGGTTCCAGTAATCTATGGGCTTTGTTGACATGTCTTCAGCAAACTGTTTGCAGGCTTTCTTGTGTATTGCCTTCAGAAGAGGCTTCCTCCTGGGGTGACAGCCATGCACACCAATTTGAGGTAGTGTGCGGCGTATGGTCTGAACACTAACAGGCTGAATCCCAATCTCTTTAATCTCTACAGCAATGCTAACAGCACTCCTACGCCGATCTTTCAAAGAAAGCATTTGGATGTGACGCTCAGCATGTGCGCTCAGCTTCTTTGAACGACCTACCCGAGGCCTGTTCTGAGTGGACCCTGCTCTTTTAAAATGCTGGATGATCTTAGCCTGCTGCAGCTCAGTTTCAGGGTGTTGGCAATCTTCTTGTAGCCTTGGCCATCTTTATGTAGTGCAACAATACGTTTTTTAAGATCCTCAGTGAGTTCTTTGCCATGTGGTGCCATGTTGGAACTTTCAGTGACTGGTAAGAGAGAGTGTTAGAGCTGCACTACAAATTTGAATACACCTGCTCCCTATGAACACATGGGCATAGTTACACTAATGAGTCACATGACATTTTAGAGGGAAAATGAAAAGCAGTACTCAATTTAGACATTTAGGGGTGTAGTTTCTTATGGGTGTACTCACTTTTTAGGGGTGTAGTTTCTTAGGGGTGTACTCACTTTTGTAGCCAGGGATTTAGCTTTTAATGGCTATATTTTGAGTTATTTTGAGGAGAAAAGAAATTAACTCTGTTATATATGCTGCAGATAGATTACTTTTCATTGTGTCAAAAGGTAATTTTTTCAGTGCTGTCCCATGAAGAGATATACTTAAATATTTGAAGAAATGTGAGGGTTGTACTCACTTTTGTGATACACTGTATATATAATTATTTATTTAAAAATTATAACATAAATATGATATAAAATCACTACAAAAATAGCCATTTTGTTTCAACACCTCTGGTGTCTTATCAAGTGACAATGTTGTTGTTCAACATCATCACTTGATAAGACACCAGAGGTGTTGAAGCAAAATGTCTATTTATCAATTTTGTTCGAGGTATTATTAAGTTTATTGAGATACATTTTAATTTGTTGTTCAGTGACAGAATTAGGAAATCTATTATTAACAAGCATTTGTTTAATGTTATGTAATTCTTTATAGAATATGGTTTTGGAAGAAGATATTATTTGTGTGCATTGGATTAAGTTGTTTATAACGGCAAACTTATATCATTGGGGGGCATTCACTATTATAATTAAGAAAAAACGAGTTAATGCTTGTGGGTTTCCTATATAGAGAAGTAGTAAAATTATGTGTGCTGGAATCAATAAATACATCAAGGAATGGAATTTAATTATTAATATTAAGTTCCAATATTAATTTGAGGACAGAGTGACTTTCAAATTTGTTCTTAAATTGTGTAATTGGATCAATATTTTTAGGTAAAATGAAAATGTCAGCTATGTATCTTAGATTTATAAGTGGTTTATTAGTATCACTAAGTATTTTATTTTCTAAATTTTCCATTTAATAATCAGAAAAAAGAGGGCCTAAAGGAGATCCCATTGCAATACTGTCTATTTGAGTATAAATATTACCTACAGAGTCATGAAAAGCTACTTGAGTGGTACATGTTAATAATAATTTTTTTGAAAAAAGTGGGTTTAATATTGATAGGTGGGAGAGAAGTGTGATTTTATACATCATGGATAATGATGTCAATCATTTCATGGATGGAGACATTAGTAAATAAATTTTGTACATCCAAAATATATATATATATATATATATATATATATATATATATATATATATATATATATATATGTGTGTGTGTGTGTGTGTGTGTGTGTGTGTGTGTGTGTGTGTGTGTGTGTGTGTGTGTATGTAAAAATTCTGTAGTACTCTAACATTATATATATAATTTATCATCCAAAAAAAAAAAATTATTAGATCGCATGAGAAATGGTATAAAAAACTAAATAAAAGCATATTGTCTGTCATTTTCCATGAAATGTACATGTAAGAAGGATTGCTGCCTAAATACACAAATATATATGTATGTGTATGTATCTATGTATCTATATATATATATATATATATATATATATATATATATATATATATATATGTATATATATATATATATATATATATATATATATATATATATATATATGTATACATATATATATATGTATGTATATGCATATATATATGTATGAAGTATATATATATATATATATATAAATTAAAAGAAAGAACAGTAAGATATATAATCCGGTGTTCTTATAGATATTTTTATTTTTACAAAATAGTGCTCAATGTAAATTTACAGAGCATTAATATTATAAATTAATTGATTTAAAATATGTTTTTTTTCTGCTACACAGTTCTAACCATGTTTCAAAAATAGAAGCTAAAAGCCCCGAATTTAATTTTGCAATTAAATTAAAAGTATTAGTTCCATTTCAACTTCAAGCGAATTTTGGAGTAACTTTTAAATAATTACTGGGTTTTAAAGACACAGCTAAAATCACGTTTCCATGGTTACAGAATATTATACTTCAATTAGACAAGGGATGTCTAGGTTATCCTTATGTCAGTATCATTGAATCAGTTATTAGCTACAATTTGGTAAGAGGTAGGGATGTATTTTTCAATTTGGACAGGCATATTTGACTGCATTGGGGAAGAGTCCATGATAGTTTCAGTTTTATCATTAGCTTTTTAACGTTTGTTCGAGTGAAAATAAACATCTGCCAGCCACACTATACAGGCCAGATGAATGAGACAGGCAATTTTGGGGTCACCTTTTCTAGACCCTTCCAGCAATCTTCTGGTGAGCAGTGGTCTCCTTAAAAGGGCTGCTCAGACAGAAAGCCACTCCTGTCTCAATGGAGGTGTTCTAGTGACTTTGCATCTACCCAGAGGAAGTCAAATGTGCAGATGAGCAGCTACACACTTACAGACCTATATGTGTCACTGCATTGCCATTGCCATTTGCTATCAGACTTGGATTGGAAAATAAAAAACAATCTATAAGCTTGAAATTTGTCAGTAATACCCATGCAGGTATTGCACAGCACTGCATCAACACACATCACAAAGCCATATTGCCCAGAGACAAGCAATTTCAAGATATCTAGATGGCTGTTGATCTGTCAAAGAGGTTCATCCACACTTTGACAGGTCTTGTATTTATCCTGCAAGGATTCTAGCCTCCCTCCTCAACATATATACATCTTTGTATGTACATACATATGCGTACATATATACATACATACTTACATACAAATATATATATATATACATATATATATATACATATATATATACATATACATACATATATATATATATATACATATATATATACATATATATATATATACATACATATATATATATATATATATACATACATATATATATATATATATATATATATATATATATATATATATATATATATATATATATATATATATATATATATATATATATATATATATATATAGAGAGAGAGAGAGAGAGAGAGAGAGAGAGTGAGAGATAGATAGATAGATAGATGCTTATTATATATGCTTATTTATATGTTATTTACTGTTTATCATCACACAATTGTGACAAATTTTCTTGATCAATCATATCTGCTCAGGAAACATATCTTTATGTAAAATATGACAACATATACTGAAATACACAGTAATTTAGATTTTCCTAACCAGATTCTTTTCTGTAGCTAAATAATATAGCACATCAGATCAAATGACGTTTTCCGTATAGGAAGACAGGTTCGATTTCTTTTGGAGAACACATATTTTCTATGGAACTTTTAAAACATTCAGGCCCGTAAATGTTATCAGAAGTGAAGTGGCATCTCAGCTTCAATTAATTCCCCACCGCCGCTTAATTAAAATTGGAGAATTTACTTAAATAAATTGTATCTATAAAAACATCATATAAACAAAAAACAATACACACAAATTAGTGTGGATATAAATCAAATAGTTAGATATTAGCAACTGTATTCTAATATTATTTTTATTGATATCCATATTTGATTAGATGCTACATTTTATTTTAAACCCTTTTTAATTCACACTGAATTAAAATGTGTCGTCCACCAGGATTCAGACTTGGGTGTTCTTTTGCAGGAGCAGCCATTGTCTGATTCCACATGCTTTAACCACTTGTTTGCCTTCAAATTACACTAACTCATTCCAATATATATATATATATATATATATATATATATATATATATATATATATATATATATAAAGGTAAATGTATATACTGTCAGATAGACACTTTCACTGCATCACAGCTCATCAGTTTGGCTAGACTTCCAATTGCCTCAAGCCAGAATTGAAATTTGGCATCAGTCAGAGATTTTATCCCTCAGCTATCAGTGCCCAGTAGAGTGGAAAGTGGATTTTTACGTACTTATTCTTTGAATAAACACACCAATGACCAAGAGGGCTCCATTCATAGAAGATCTTTGCCGTATGAGCAATAGTGGTCATTATTTACAAATTCGTGCTTTCCCTCGAGATTGCTTGACTGGAATTAAGTTTTCCAGCGACATATATATTGTTATCCACAGAGAGGTTGTTTCACTGTATCACAGCTCATCAGTCTGACTAGACATCTGATTGGCTCAAGCTGAGATCAAAACCCATCTGATTTGGCATCAATTGGAGATTTTACCCCCGAGCTATTAGTGCCTGATAGAGAGGAAGGCTGACTTTTACGTACTTATTCTTCAAATAAACACGCCAATAACTGAGAGAGCTCAATTCATAGAAGAGCTTTGCAGTATTAGCAGTAGTAGTCATTGTTTACAAATTTTTGCTTTCCTTCAAGAGTGAAAGCATCTGCAAATATGCCTGTTGCTATGTCCTGAGATCCACGCTGTTGTACAGTATGCAGTTCATTAGCGAGAATGAAGTGTTACCTATGACACAAACAGAAAAACAGAATGTAGTTGTCAGATCCTCCCATGATGAAATTGATTAGAGAGTCCATCTTTTTTGATCAGCACTATCTTTGCTCTTGTAGTCTCTTTCAGACATACAATGGTGCAGTTAAAATGATATTTTAAAAGCAACTCTCATTAAACAAGAAACCTTTATATTTGACCTGCTTCAGTTTGCATTGTTTAAAAGAGTAAAAAGAATGAGACTTTTTATTGAATATTTAAGAACATTACTTCAGCTCTCCATTGAGTTTTTCTTTGAGGAAATTAATTATGTTACCCATTCATTCACTTTGCCTAATCATTTGTGTTGCAAATTAGGAAACATCTACACGAGTATCTGTCTATATTTCTGAGATGAGCTATTATGTATATTATTTACATTATTCAGACAGACTATTGTTCTCATCTTTGTCACCATATTTATTATGACATGGCACAGTGGATAAAGGTGTTGGGTAGATCCAGTGACAGGACCCAAAGAGTGTGAGTTCAATACCCAGTTAAGGCAGTGGAGAACTTTCAGAGGGAAATTAACAGGAGATAACTGATAACCAACATCCATTAAACATGGCATGTGGAACTTGAACAATCTACCCCAGTGAGTGAAATCAAGGGTTCAGTTTGACATTCTAACCACCTGAAGAAGGCCGGAGTGTACAACAGTCGAAACGTTGTAATAAATATGGCGACAAAGATGAGGACAATAGTCCCAATAATGTAAATAATAATTTACGTGAGATATTAAAATAGAAAAACGAACAGCTGACCAACAATCCTGTCTGATATGACAATTTCCTTTGTTGTAGTTTTTTAGTACAACAACTTATTTATTGCATTGTTTTATCCATGCTTCCTCCAATTCACTGATATTTGTAGGTGCTAAAGTTTGTGTACAAAAAGACCCCTCCACCACATCCCATAGATGCTTAATTGGTCTTCTGTGGGGAACTTGGTGGCTTCATGATTCATCAGAAGTCAGTTCAGAATGCTGTTCAAACCAATTTGAGAGGACTTGAGCCTTATGTCACTATTGCTTTTAAAATCTGCTTTACAATGACTTTTGGCACATTGATGTATTTTTTCATAGGTTATTCAAATATGTAAATCAGATAAATCAAATTTAATATGAATAAAGGACTTTAGTTTTGGGAGTGTCTCTAATATGTAATAGGCTCATCACAGATGATACCAAAATGGACTTTGTACTCAGAGAAACCAGATGCATCAGCAGGTTAACCTGGAAGATAATTTCCTAGCCAGCAGGTGCAGACTTGCAAGTTCATGTTGAGTAAAAGGCAGGTTGACCCAGCTATCTTTAGAATGTGTACATGTTGGATAACTAATAACAGGGAGGTATATAAGCACTCACTCAAGTGAGAAAAGAGGAAGAGAGTCCCTCATATCCTGAATCAGCAGGTTGATCTAGATGATGATCTCCTAGCCAGCAGGTGCAGAATCGCATTTTGCTGAGTTAAATAACATGTTGACCCAGCCATGTTCAGAATCCACACATATCAAACAACCAAAAACAGAGATATATGTCAGGAATCACCCTAGAGAGGAAAGAGGAAGAGAGGCCCTAATATTCTGTATCAGCAGGTTGACCTAGAAGGTGATCTTCTAGCTACCAGGTGCAGAACTGCATGTTACTGAGTAAATAACAGGTTGACCCAGCCGTGTTCAGAATGTGTAACTGTGGAACAAACTATGACAGGGATATATATAAGCACTCACAGAAGAGGGAAAAGAGAAAGAGAGGCCCTCATATCCTCAAGAGAAAGCCTCCAAAGCCAAATACATGTGCCCGCTGTTATCATTCGATGAAATCCAGAGTTAAATAAACAATAATTTAAACATTAATTTTAAATACAAAAGGTTAAGTCATGTGCTCTTATTAGTTTGCACAAGAATACCATTACATAGAAGATCATTCATTCATCTGTCTGTTGAGCTTATCTGAATGTATGACTAATTAATTAGGTTCTTCATTGATTCTTCTTGTCTAATCATTTGTGTTGCCATTGAGTCAAATACAAGGGAAAAACATCATTGTCAGAATCTTGATCTTACAGCATGTAATTTAATGAAATATCACTCGGTAAAGGTGGAGTGAATAGTTAAGTAATAAAATTTGCAGTAGGAGGAAAATTTGGTTGGAAGAGAAATCCATAACCAAAACAAAAAAAAAAACAAACAAAAACGAAGTTAAAAAAAAAGTTATATATATATATATATATATATATATATATGAATAAAAAGAGACAAAGTCCCTCAGATGATGAAACACATTAGCCAAGAATATTTATTCCTTTTATCTCTTTTTATTCACACACACACGCACATATACATATATATATATTCCTACATGTTTTATTAAATAATATAGACAAGTGTGGTCTATTTATTTTATGCAAATATATGTACATATATATATATATATATATATATATATATTTATATTCATACATGTTTCATTAAATAATATCGACAAGTGTTGTCTACTTATTTTATGCAAATATATGTACATATATATATATATATATATATATATATATATATATATATATATATATTCATACATGTTTCATTAAATAATATAGACAAGTGTTGTCTATTTATTTTATGTAGATTCCTTTCATAACGTTATGAAAATAATTTTCATAAAATAAATAGACAACACTTGTCTATATTTAATGAAACATGTATGAATGAAAAAATGCTGCCTAAATACACACAATATATTAGGTTGGTGCAAAAATAATGACGTAAGAATGTCGTTTTTTGACATAGAAAAGTACGTCAAAAAGCAACATTATTACGTCATTATTTTTGCACCAAACTAATATATATATATATATATATATATATAATTATTAATGGTTAGTTGAATCAGACCAGGAATCCATATTATTAAAAAGTGCTCAATACATGTGTGAAAAAATAAATTAAAAGTAAAAAATAACATGTGGAGCTGTTAGCTTTAAAAATCAGAAGGACAGTTGAATCCAATACTTTCGTTTCAACCTTACAGTATCCTCAGATGATTGTTATCAAATGACTTTTTAACACTTTATTATTTAAAAAAAACTAATGATCACTAAATTATTGTTTTCTAAAATAAATAAACAAATGCACAAATGTTGTGTGTAATAGAAAAGGACGAGAAGGATATGAAGAAGAAGGAGGAAGAAAAGAAAAACAAGGGTATTGTAAATGTTTCAGTTGGGTGGATAATTGACATTAACTATATATATATATATATATATATATATATATATATATATATATAGTCATACCTAAGGCACCTTTCGGCCAACGCTTTTTCAAAGATATTCATTGACAATATTTGATATAAATGAATACAAAGGCAAATTAATGGAGTGAATGAGGAGGGAAAGGTGGAACGCGACTAAAAGACAAATTCTAATTATATAAATTAAAACTGAACGAGGGGGGATGTAAATAAAAAGTTCCACAAGAGTATAAAATAGAAAAAGGGGAACTCACAGACCCTCCAACAGATGTAAGGAATGTAAAAAGTGTTCCTTCTGTCTGCACAGACTGGGTTGCTGACACTTAATATAAACGGCTTCAGAAACTCGAAGATGATGTATTGATCGAGCGCTCTGTAAAACTGAAAACCACGTGCATATACATGTGTGTATATATATATATATATATATATATATATATTTATACACACACACATAGATACATACACAAACACACACTACAGTTCAAATGTTTGAGGCCACTCCTGGTAATTTTTTAAATTGGCCACAAAAGTAGTTGCTTTGTACTTTAAATAAATAGATTATTATACATGTTTAAAAAAAGTGAGTTATGCTTTCTTATTTGCTCTTATAAAATATCCTCTTTCAGCTTTGAATACTGCAGCATAGTATAAGTTTGATAATTGATTCCATTCTTTTTTTCAATGACTCTTTTACATATGTTTCTTTTTACTCTTCTTTTAAGTTCATCCCATGCTTATTTTGGGGGTCACTTCAAATTTTGAACTGTAGTGCTTTGATTTTTATCAGGTTGGATTTTCATGTTTGCTATGGATTTCTCTTCTTGGATGTCTACCTGTCATTAGTTGTTCCTACATGTGCACATTCTAAACATGGCTGTGTTAAACCACTGTTTTACTCAACCACTTGACAACTTGCTGGCCAGAAAATCATCTTCCAGGTTAACCTGCTGCTATAGGATATAAAGGACCCTCTTTCTCCTTTCTCTTTTGGGTGAGTGCTAATATATCTCCCTGTCTCTCGATACATGACAACTAGTCAACTTGCTAATCTGCACCTACTGACTAAGAGATCATCATCTAGATCAACCTGCTGATGCAACTGGTTTCTCTAACAACCTGGTGTAAGACTGAGGGAAAAGTCTATTTTGGTATCTTCTTGGCTTGATAAAGTCCCTCATAGGACAAAACGCATTGGCTAAGAATAGTTTTTCCTCTTGTTGTATACATCTTTTTCCATTACAGATACACTCTATCTGAAAATGAATACATTTCATCATTTAGGACTTCAGCAGACTAAATTTTGTCCAACGAAATCCTAAAGGACCAAATGTGTAAAAGAAACATACATACATTTTTCCCCTATATTGTTTTTGATATATAAAAATATATATCATTACCTTATATAATATAAAAATGTTATTAATATCAGCAAACAATATATGCAAAATGATGTAATTTAATGGATATCAAATATAACACAATTTCTGTTAAAGTGTTAATTATAAGAGTGCAGATAAATATAATTGTCTCTTCTACTCAAACAGCTTCTCCTCTCACTCTTCCCATCTGTGGAACTCCCTTACTCTTAATTGCTTTCCTGATAACTCAAATATTCAAGTGTAATGTCAATCAACATCTTCTGATGCCTTGAT
>CAHIKZ030000480.1:482500-507500 GCA_903632075.3 Acanthosepion pharaonis
AAATACATTCTCATACATATTTATATATCTTCATATCTTAAAATCTCTCTCTCTATATATATATATATATATATACACATATTTACATACATATACATATGAGATGCTGCTGAAATATTTAGCCTTCTCGTTTCTCATTCAGATGTATCAAGAGCACTAACATTGCAGCTTCTAATCTGACACAAGAAAAAGCTCATGACACTAGCTGCCAATAACTGTGACCCTGAGATTGTCATCTTCTTCAAAGTGACTGGGTGAAAAGGGGGAGGCTCTGTTTGAAACCACAGTGGCGCACACCAAGTTCATATTTGTCTGTTATAGTCATGGAGGTTTTGAGCAATGACACCCATGTTATACCACACCCTACTTCTTCCCAAAGGGCCTAAGGGACAAAGCCACTGCATCCAGTGATCAAATCCTGGATCTACAGCAGTGATTCTCAATCCTTTTTTATGCATAGACAACTTTTAGTCTCAATTTTTTTTTTGGGGGGGGGTGGACTCCCATAATCATTTATTGAGCACTCCTATATCAAAGAATTTTGAATCTATCTTACATATCTGTAAGTTTATCAATTGTCCATGCTTTGAATATTGCTTCCATATTTGATTCAATGCTCCTGCTATATATTTAGAGCTTCATGATAAAAGAAAAATATGCAATGTTATTAGTCCTGACCTGGCATCTCAGCTTCAGTCCCTTTATGACTGCTATAATGTAGCTTTTCTGTGTCCCATCCTGGGTATGACAATAAATTACATCTGTGTCCTTGGTAAGACAATAAACAACATCCAACAGCAAGGCTTCTGATCAGGAGGTTTTGAGGAGTGGGGAACTACCTCTTAATTGTTGGTGTTCCCAGGTCTACCCTGACCCAAGGTGGTAGCACCTGTTAAAGTCCCAGCTCTGGGCAAATAGTTAACCCCCAACCGGACTCAAAACACTATGAACGTGTAAAAATAGGGTTTAATACCAGAAATACTTCATAAAAATTATTACTAGCAATAAATTTTGAAAAAAAAAAAAATATTACCAGCAATAAATTTTTGAAAAAATATTACCAGCAATAAAATTTTGAAAAAAATATTACCGGCAATACATTTTTGTTTGATAAAAAAAAAATTACCAGCAATAAAATTCTTGTCAGCATTAAATAACCCCTTGAATTTAATATGCCACAAAACAAGCCAAACCAAATCAAACTATACATTTTTGAAAAAAAAAAAATTACCAGTTATACATTTTTGGAAAAAATATTACCAGCGATACATTTTTGGAAAAAAAATGTTAGTAGCAATAAAAATTTTGTTGGCATTAAATAACCCATTGTGGTTGATACGCCATAAAACAAAACAAACCAAACTAATTTCCTGTGTCTTTTCTATAAATGCTTTCATATTAATTGTTCTAATGAACTTTCCTCAACGATACCTAGACTTTATGAATTTAAGCAAAGGAATGGTTTATTAATTTTAATGCCTCCAAATTAATAATGCTCCCTATTAAGCATCTAAAAGACCTTTTTTCGTTTTTAATCCGTGTGGCTGATGCTAACCTCCAGAAGAGTGACCCGCTATGCCTTCTGGGGGTTAACATTCAAGGCAGAAATGAAGTGGAAATTCTATATTGAATCATATTGCAAGGTCTGCTAAGAAAATTGGTTCACGGTGTTGTGCTAGACAATTTTTCTTACCTGAATCAATCTTGCAAATCTATAAGTCTACCATTTGTTCATGCCTCAAATATTGCTGTCACATATGATTTGATGCTCCTGCTATATATTTAGAGATTCTTGATAATATCCAAAGAAGAATCTGCAATATTAAAGTTGCTTACCTCTGCCTACCTTATTTCATGGTAATTATTCAAATGTGCTCTTTACTATGGTACCTGGACATTTCTTGATTTAAGTGCAGTACTAGATCAGCAACATGGTCCCATTAATTTACAATATATAAGTAATCATAAGTTCTATGCTAACAGTTTCTTCTATCATTCTCCTCACTTCTCTTCCATCTTTTTGCTTCCAAGTTTCATCTTCAAAAATTTAAATTTAAATGCAATCTGAATGATTATTTTCCATCTTCTTAATTTCTGTTCTTTTATTTCTCTCTCTTCTTAATGTTTTCTTTTTCTCATATTCTCTTACCCTCAGAAACACCTTGCATCTTAGGAAAACATTGATTGTGTTTGGGGATGGATGACAGGTGATTGACTATAAATCAAATAGACAATGCTATTAGCATACCCAGTGGGAGTGCTGAGAATATTCTGCACGAGGATTTTGACATGACAAAGGTTTCTGACATCTAAAAAAAGCAAACAAGCCCAAGAACATCATGGGAAAACCTGATATTGCTTGAGGAAGATACATATGGTTTCCTCGAGGAAGATACATATGGTTTCCTTGAAAAAGATACATATGGTTTCCTTGAGGAAGATACATATGGTTTCCTTGAGGGAGATACATATGGTTTCCTCGAGGAAGATACATATGGTTTCCTCGAGGAAGATACATATGGTTTCCTTGAAAAAGATACATATGGTTTCCTTGAGGGAGATACATATGGTTTCCTTGAGGAAGATACATATGGTTTCCTTGAGGGAGATACATATGGTTTCCTTGAGGGAGATACATATGGTTTTCTTGAAAAAGATACATATGGTTTCCTTGAGGAAGATACATATGGTTTCCTTGAAAAAGATACATATGGTTTCCTTGAGGAAGATACATATGGTTTCCTTGAGGGAGATACATATGGTTTCCTTGAGGGAGATACATATGGTTTCCTCGAGGAAGATACATATGGTTTCCTTGAAAAAGATACATATGGTTTCCTTGAGGAAGATACATATGGTTTCCTTGAGGGAGATACATATGGTTTCCTCGAGGAAGATACATATGGTTTCCTTGAGGAAGATACATATGGTTTCCTCGAGGAAGATACATATGGTTTCCTCGAGGAAGATACATATGGTTTCCTTGAGGAAGATACATATGGTTTCCTTGAGGGAGATACATATGGTTTCCTTGAAAAAGATACATATGGTTTCCTTGAAAAAGATACATATGGTTTCCTTGAGGGAGATACATATGGTTTCCTCGAGGAAGATACATATGGTTTCCTTGAGGAAGATACATATGGTTTCCTTGAGGAAGATACATATGGTTTCCTTGAGGAAGATACATATGGTTTCCTTGAGGGAGATACATATGGTTTCCTTGAGGAAGATACATATGGTTTCCTTGAGGGAGATACATATGGTTTCCTTGAGGGAGATACATATGGTTTCCTTGAGGAAGATACATATGGTTTCCTTGAGGGAGATACATATGGTTTCCTTGAGGGAGATACATATGGTTTCCTTGAGGAAGATACATATGGTTTCCTTGAGGGAGATACATATGGTTTCCTTGAGGGAGATACATATGGTTTCCTTGAGGAAGATACATATGGTTTCCTTGAGGGAGATACATATGGTTTCCTTGAGGGAGATACATATGGTTTCCTTGAGGGAGATACATATGGTTTCCTTGAATGTTCCTAGCCCAGGATGAGTGTTTGGTTCATCACTTTAAACCAATGAAAAAGAGACAGTCCATGCAGTGGAAACATCCTTCCTCACCTAAGAAGAGCTGAAATTATTGCATGCAAGATTTCACAGCTGTAGCATCAATCCTTAATTCAGCCTATGAAGTTTTCAGCCCATCCTCATAAGTTATAGTCCACTATATGTCATTCTTATGATGTAGCAATAGTTTAATGAATTTTATTAGATTTTTCATGATTCACATTATTAACCAGGTTATTGAAATTCAAAGAAATATGTTTGAATTAAAAATTATAATTATAGAATATTTATCACATTTTTAATAACAAATACTTTCAAAGTGTCATTGTAATAATGACAAAATTATGAAGACAACATTAATGTAAAATATATGCTCCATGGTCTGAAGTTTTAGAAGTCATTTATTTATTGATTTTGTAGGATCTTAGATTTCTTCATTGGAAACAGACTCCAGAATAGCATTCCAAAACCTATTTCATTCAAATCTTCATTAGTTTTGTCAACTTCTTTCTGAAAGCCTTTGGCTTCTTCTTGAACCATTGTGTTCAAAAATCAATGTATGTCTGAGCTATTACTTTAACACCAAATTGAACTCACCATGGCATTACTACTACACCACCCGTAATTACAATCCCAATGGTCACACCGACTCCACCTTGTTGACATCTCAACAGTTTCTGCCAATAGCTACCAAGCCTTTACCCTGTCTGCCTGGACCATTGTGTCCAGAATTTGTTAGTGAGAAGAATGCTTATAAAATTAGTCATCATATTGTCTCTTTTATTTGATTATTCTAATACATGACTTTTAAAAGAGGCCTGTTGAGCCGCCTCATGTTTTGCCACTTGATTTAAATACTGTATCTTATTCTTTTTGACATTTCTTCACTGTCACAATAACTAAAATTTTTCATAACTCCTCTTTTGATACAGTATATATATATATATATATATATATATATAGTGTAACCCAGATATAAGAGACCCTGATATAAGAGAAATCCGGATATAAGAGAGATTTTCTCTGGTCCCAAAGTGTTCCCATACTTACCTAAACAAAATAGACCCAACCCTGATATAAGAGAAACCCGGATATAAGAGACTTCTTCTCCGGTCCCAACAACTCTCTTATATCCGGGTTACACTGTATATATATATATATATATATATATATATATTAATCGGTATCACTCCATGCAAGGCAGTAAAGCCACTAAGACACAAAGAGTTACAGGGTATGGAAGAATTAGGAACAGAAACATTAATAGTGAGCAGAAAGAGAAAAGAGTAATCAGGAGGACTGTAGATAGCGATTGGCATTGCATTTAAGTTTTTCAACGTCAAACTTGGCTGAAAAGCATGGAGCCAGAAGGGAGTTCCACAAGTGAGAAGTGCGAGAAGAGAAATTGTTGTCACATAATTTACAGTTACATCAAGCTAACTCAACTGTAAGTTGATGAGATCTAGCTTTCTCTATGTGCCGTATTCCCTCAAGACATAGGCGATCGTGGCTCTCCACAACTTCCTGTCACTTGTAGCTCTTAGCAAACATTGTCTTTCTGTTATTTCACCTAAGCCCTTTTCTGCCATTCATTTACTCAAGCTCTTTAAGTATGTTATGTGTTGTTTTCCTCTGCCCCTCTGTCTCCTGAGTGTTAGATTTTCCAAGCCCTCCTTCCTCATTATATGCCCAAGAAACCTCAGTCGTCTCTTCCTGATGTTCAGTATTAGTTTCAGTTTTGTTTCCATTTTCTCCAAAACTTGCTCACATGTTCAGTACATGGTATCCTTTGCATCTTTCTGCAGAACTACAGCTTAACTGCAAAATGATGAAATCTTGAGGACAGGAAGTACTTATAGAAAAGACACACAGAGGCAACCTTGTGGTGGTGGGAGTGTAACTGAAGCCAAGCTGCCAGAACAGGACCAATAATATTGCTGATTCTTTGCATTTTATCAAGGGCTCACGGTAAATAGCACCGGAACCTATATAGCAGCAATTAATAAAGACAAAAAAAAAACTTATCTGACAGACTTTAGTGGACAAAATGCATTGGTTAAGGTAAGTTTTTGTCTTTATTCACCTTGTACTTTTACAGATATATTGTAGTTATATCTTAATTTTTGCACATGCATATATCAATTTACCCTTATTGAACCTGGTTCTACAGAAGGATGCTGAGAATACCATGGATTGAACATGTTAGCAATGATGAAGTTCTAGAGACAATGCAGACAAAAAAGGATACATAAGCTTAACATCCGGAAGAGGCAGTTGAAATTTTTGAGCACATAATGAGGAATGAGGGCTTGGAAAATTTGGCACTCACAGGATAGACAGAAAGAAAGAGACAGAGGAAAGTAGCATATAACCTACCTAACCAGCTTGTGTAAATGGTTGGCAGAATGGATTACAAGAAAAGGCAAAATTAACTAAGAACTACAAAGGACTGGAAGTGGTAGAGACTCATGATCAGCCACGTCCTGAAGAAACCTGTATCAGAGTCATCCAGGATCTTCAATGAATTTATTCACTGTGCAGTTTCAAGTCTTGTTTTACATATTGCAAGACTAAGTTATTAAACATTTCTCTTCTAAATAAATAAACAGCCAATTCTCTCGGTCTGTCCATATGTCTGAAAACCCTCTAACTTGGGACACATTATATAATACCTTTCTGGAATTAGGATGATACCAGGATTGAAAATCTCCCCTTACTCTGGTTCTGGAACATCTAATATTAAGATTTGTGTGCAGATGAGGAGGGAACAGTTAAAAATTCAAATTTTAAAATGACTGAAAAAAAAAAAATTAGTGATTTTTAAAGTTTTTTAATTTATTGAGTTTAAAGTAACACAAAAACTTTGTGAATTTAAAAATGTTTGTTTTAAATTCAGTTTAAAATATCTCCAAAACTTGAATTGAAGAAATCAATTTTATTTCCTCAAAATGCCAAGGTATCAGAGTTAAAGTTAGAGATTTAATGACATGAAGTTTTGATTTTCTGCAGAGTTTGTGTATTGAAGAACTAAAGGACAAACGAATTTCAAACAACACTGGCACCATGAACAGAAATGCTTGGTAACACATAGTAGTCATGTTATATGGTCAACACAGCAAACTGCCATACCGCTTTTACCCAGAAAATGTGCATGCTTTTATGGAGCCTAAAACTTTAGCAGTTAGCTGGTTCGCAAAAGAAACATTTGCATAGCTGACACTGTGTAAGATGGTAGACACTGTCTTTCTTCATAATGAGACACTCTGGGGTTTGATGCAGCTCTTGTTCTGGCAGAGAAGCCATGTGTTGTCTTTCTGCAGAAATAGTACACTAAACATCATCTCTTTGACTCACAGCGGCAGATACCATTATCAGTAGCAATTGGCTGCTTTGTCTGCATTTTGTTTCCATTACAAGTTGAATATGTCTGTTGAGGAGAGACACACTTTTCTTTCAAAATATATTGCCAAGTTTATTTTCATTAAAGAAAATGCACTGACAAAAATAAGGTTACAGTTCACTCAGCAAAAAATCAATTCACTGGATTACTTCAACCAATAATTTTATCCACTGGTCCATGTCTCCTCATGGCACAGTAGATAAAAGCATTGGTTAAAGTAATCAAGTGACTTGACCCAAAGAGTTGTGAGTTAAATACCCGGCTACATCTGAGGTGAACAAAAACTTTGAGAGATGAGTTAAAGGGAGATAACTGAAACTAAGACATCCAGAAGAGGAATGGCAAGTGGAACTAGAACAATCTACTCTGGTAGACAAAATAAAGGATTCGGTTCAAAATTCCAATCACCTGAAGAAGGCTGGTGCATACAACAGCTGAAAGATCATGAATATGGCAATAAAGATGAGAACAACAGTCTGAACAATGTGAATAGTGTAAATAATTACAATACCTCATCTCAGTAATATAGACAAAAAATTTTTTATTTGTTATCGCATGTGACACTGTGCTAATGGCTGACACAGAAAGAAAACTTCTAGACAAAGTAGTGAAGGAAAGTGAGAAGAAGGGACTGTCAGCTGTAAGAAAACAGAATATTGTTGTCAGCAAAAGAAAAGGCCCAAGATGTGGACTCTGAACTGGAGATGTCGACATCAAACAATTATAGAAGTGTGAATATCTAATAAGTGTGAATATCTAAAAAGATGGAAAATACAAAACTGAAATCTAGATGTGCATTGGATTAGAAAAAGAGGCAATAAAAATATGGTTCTACAGAAGGATGCTGAGAATTCCTTCTGCACTGTGTATAATCTGTTTTTTTATGAATACCTATTTGGTGAGTAGAGTGTACAGGTTACTAAAATAGGGCACTTACTTTAGAAAATTAACATTGCACACAATGTGAAATTTGGGGCTTTATGGAATAAGTACTGCCACCAAAGCTTAGATTCAGAGCTTTTATTAATTTTTGAGCATTTAGTTTTAAAGACAACCTGAAAAATGTACAGAAATACCTAATTTCTGCAGGTTTTTGCTTACAAACTGACTTCAAAATTTTACGATTTCAAGAATAAATCCAAATAAAGTTGGTATTTTTTTGTATTAGATACATTGAATGGAAAATATATTCTGATTATGAAACACCAAAATGAAAAATATGAAATTTTTTTACTGTATTTGATAAGTAGAAACTGTTTAAAAAGCTGTAAAATATTACAAAATAGGCAACTCAATGAATAAGATTTGTTAGATCATCATACTTATTATAAAACCCAGGTTGTGTGTGTGTGTGTGTGTCTGTACGTTTATATATTGGGTCGGATTTCCTACATTTTTCAACCGATTTCAACAAAACTTCACAGGACTACATAAAATTACCTTGTGGTGGTTCTGACAACGACAAAAAATTGGAAAAAAACAATTGTTTTGGCATGAAATCAATTTGAAAACACGATTAAGAGGCATTAATGAAAGAGGGACAACTCACATCGAGTTATACTTATTATAAAACCCAAGTTGGTTGTTGGTTGTGTGTGTGTGTGTGTGTGTGTGTGTGTGTGTGTGTGTGTGTGTGTGTGTGTGTGTGTGTGTGTGTGTGTGTGTGTTCATTTATATATGGGATCGGATTTCCTACATTTTTCAACCGATTTTTAACAAAACTTCACTTTTTTTTGGCAGGTAGTGTTTCTTATTGTCTTGCACACTTTTTACTTTATTTTTACATTCAGAATGCTTTAAAACTTCCATTTACAAGACAATTGTTTATAATAAAATTCTATTCAATCGGTAGACTCATAACGATTGAAAACAATGTTTTTGTTTGAGTTTGACCAATTCGTAAAAAACAAACAAAAAAAAAAAAAAACTAATTAAAACATGCGTGTCCGTCAACCTTAAACAATAATCTTTGTCAATTTTATTTTTCAGTCTTTATGATGGTCGATACTTGATCTATCTCTTACTGTTACATCCCCGGGCAACGCCGGGCTCTAATGCTAGTAATTAATAAAAACAAAAAATAGATAAAAGTGTATATAACACAAAAATATTGCTGGGCACAAATTATAAGACAAAACGTTTTAAATTTGCATTGTTTATTGAAAATTGCACTCAAACTACTGCACTGTATAACATAGTACATCATAATATTGCTAAATTGTGCAGTATAATTTCCTTTTGAAGTAAATGAGTCTTATTTAATGGCACAATGATTTAGTAAAGTGCTTGTAATGCATCTTGTCCATATACAATTTGTAAAGTTTAAGAAAATTATACATTCTATAAGGCTATGCAATAAGGCTTTCACTCATGATTTTGAACCTAAACTTAATACTTAAACACATCTCCTCAAAAAACATTAATGAATTCTGAAAAATATTTGGTGTCATTATTTATCATGTCAAACCTCAACTTTTAAATGGAGTACAATACCATGGTTCCAAAATCGACCCGCCCTACTGCTACAACATAAATGTAAAAGAGTCTAGATTTGAATGTCAGCACCCTTGTGGCAGACTTCACCACATTAATTTAACTTTTGATTAGGAAACAGGGCTGATGCAGAAAAGGATAAGCAAAAGACATTGTTCCACATAAAATATGTATTTAACAAGATGTACAATATCAAACAACAATGTGAAAGAAAGCATGCATTTAAGTAAGAAAAGGTTGAAAGAGTTGTCTCTCTTTATCTGTTATTTTAGTATTTCAAAGTTCACTGGGATAATGTTCATGAGAGTCTCTTATGATGACTGTTCTTAAAAGATATGTCATGTTAGAAAAGATTATGTGAGTATATACAAGATATGTTCAGCATGTGCGTGGTGTGTGTCAGTGAGAAGGTTGGCACATGGTTTCACCTGTCGTGGATTCGTTTGGAAGCTGAATTTTCACTAATTAGCTAAGAAAAATTCTTGCTTAAATAAGTGACTATAGGCTCCAGATCGCTGTGCGGGAAGAATTATTCTTCACGTGCCGATGATCTGATTGATTGGCATAGACCAATCAGTGAGTGAGCTTTGGGAAGACTTAAGAAAGCTTCTGTGATCTGTTTCTTCCAAAAGTGCACAAAACTGACTACATAAAAATAGAGCGATTACAAAATTGTCACATTGCTGCGATTTGTAAATTGTCTACAATAATGTAGTGGTGATTAATTAACCAATGAATGTTTGGCATTGTATGTGATTTGTATTTTTATATATATGTATGTATGTATATGCATAATAGATCCTGCACACCCTACTACAACAAAAGAAAATTAACTCACAAATACTAAGTGTAAAAAGAGTACACCGGTGTACTGATCATAGGTAGATGGTCAGAGAACATCATTTTTATCCTGCACAGAATGAAAATGCTGGGATTAACACATATATGTGGGTGGACCTAGTAGTGTCGACCATTAGTACAGATATTAACCCAAACATTTAAAATAAGAGATAAAGATGGCTAAAGAGAACTTGGAAGAAAATAAGTGAAGGTTTGGGTGGGGGTGTTTTTTTCAAGAAAGAGAATGTACTAACAAAGTGTATAAATGTGTTAAAATGTCTTCTCTTCAACCATGAAAAATAAACCTAGTGGATACTACAAAAACTCTCTTAACTCATACATCCAGCATATTAATTTGGATGAGGCTGTGTTTTACCCAGGTGTCAAGAAAGCATCTTCTCTTCACAGTGGCTCCCTGAAAAATTTTGTTCTCTGTACATTCTGAGCTTCATTGACTGTTAGTTAAGGGTCACATGACCAGCCAAACATGGTGCATACTAACTGGAGAAGAGGGAGTAAAGTTAATCAATTAATCAGATATTTTTGATGGGTTCTATGCTAGCATCATCATATTACATATAAGGAATCAAAATAATAGATTTTGAAGAAATTTCAGGACAGAGCATGTTTCTTTTAACTCCCTTGCTGTTATTAGAAAAGGGATTTATTATTAGAGACAATTTCAATACCTATGGATCCAAGGTTGTTTTATTCTACTTTTTTGTCTTCCATGTTTTGTTTCTTTTACTTTCTAAGAACAAAAATAATGAAATGCTGTTTTCATTAATGTGTAAATGAAAAGAGCAGATTCTCCTATAAAAGGTCAAGAAAAAATGCTGCCTCAAATAGGAAAAAAAAAACAACCAAAAAAACACATTTTTCATTGCCATTCTCTACAGGCTTTCATTTAGTACTGGCAAATTAATATTCACCAAATGAGAAGCATATCGAAACTATAGATCATTCAAAGATAAGAAGAAAAATTGAAAAAGAGGCAATTTGCTTTTAGCAGACAGTTATTGAATATATATATGTGTTATGGTTAATGATAACAAGAGAAAGATAGTAAAGCAGGAGGAAGTGCTGAACTCAAAATAAGATAGACAAACTTACAATCTTGGAATTTCAAGTCAGTAAAATCTCTACTGTGATTGTCAGTAATGTTGATTAACTACAGAGTGAATGGTGGCTGTAATTATCTTTCTTCCATTTCTGATATAAACACAGATTAGAACACTGCAAGTATATATGGACGATTTTCTATTTTAATCTCCTTAAATTTAGTTCTCATGAATATTCATCAGCGTCCCGAAAAGAAGAATCTTAATGATAAGATTCATTTTCCTTTTTCAATCTAATCTTTTTTTAACAAATTCATATTTTGAGGAATTCTTAATGTTTTATAACTGAAAAGAAGAAATTTTAATAGCCTCAACATAGAGAAAATTATATTGCATTTAAATGTACACTTCTTTATTTACAAATATAAAACCGTTCATAATTTTCATATTCAAAAAATCGTGAATTATTCAAAAAATTATTAATTTTTTTTTTTCTTTTATACTGTTGACAGCTTTCAATGATGATCACCATGTGAAAGTTTAAAGTAAATGATTAAATAAAGAAATAAAAAGAGCTTTTATAATACACTATTGTTTCCTGGTTGGTTATCATTGCCTTGAAATACAGGATCACAGTTCTCCACAACTTCCTATCCTCTTGTAGCTCTTAGTGACATTTGTCTCTTTGTTAAACCTCCACCCCCGTTACACCATCCACTCCTACAGGCTCATCAGGTAGGTTACCCACTGTTTTCCCCTGTTTGTCTTACTATGCCCCAAATTCTTCACACCTCATTGTATGTCCAAAAAATTACAGCTTTCTCTTTCTGATTCATAGAGTCATTTTTTGTTTCCATTTTCCTTAAAAATTCTTTGTTGCTTATGCAATCTGCACATGAAATTCTCATCATCTTTCTGTAGAATCATATTTTTATTACCTCCAGTTTTCTTTTCATCTGTGAGTAAATTGTCCAGCATACACTGCCACATAGTGGGATTGATATTGTATAACAGTTCAACATGCTTCATTTTTTTTCTAACAATTTTTTCTATTTCTTACTTGTTTGTTTGGCTTTTCAAATGCATCCAATAAGCATTGGTGTTACATTTTCCATCTTTTATTAAAACACCTCTTATTCGCCCTTGCATGGAGTATTGCTGCCATATATGGTCTGGGGCACCTTCTGTTTACCTCAGAGTTCTTGACAAGATCCAGAGGTGGATATGTAATATAATTGGCCTTGATCTGGCATCTTGTCCACAGTTGCTCTCTCACAGATGCGCCATCGCCTCTTTCTGTCTTTTTTACAAATACTTTCATGGTAACTGCTCCGATGAGCTGCTTTCACTGGTTCCCAGACTTCATGAATTCAAGCGCCCTACGAGGCTGGCATCCCGCTCTCACCTTTCATTGTAGAAACTTTTAAATGTAGCTGTCTCTTCTACTCCAATAGCTTCATACCTCGCACGTCTCGCCTGTGGAACACCCTTCCCTATTACTGTTTCCCTGAGAGCTATAATCTCCAACTATTCAAATGTAATGTCAATTGACATCTCCAGTTACCTTGATCCACTATCCCTCTCCTCATCCTTTCTTCTATCACTCCTATCTGCTCTCACTCCAAATCTTCTGCAACCCCCTGCATCCTAGTGGCTTCACGCCTTGCTCGGAGCATAATGCTTAAAAAAAAAAAAGATATTCACATATCTGTTCTTGTTTAATATTGAGGAGGCCAAATCTTCAGCTTTTTCTTTTGCTGACAACCATACTCTTTGTTTTCTTACATTTACTAGTCCCTTTTTCTCACTTTCCTTTACGACATTATCTAAGAATTTTCTTTCTGCGTCAGCCATCAACACAGTGTCATATGAGATAACGATATATAAATTTTTATTTATCAAGGACAATATTGGGGAAAAAAAATGTATGACAAAGCAGAATAAGTTTCTGTGTGATTTATTTTGTCCTTTAGGACATCATCAGACTAAATTTGTTATGTCGGTGGAACAAATGAGGGATGCTGGGAATTTTAAATTATAAAATTAATTTTTTTTTTTTTAAATATATAACATGGCCAATTTCATTTAGATATTTTTTCTTTTTATTTCTTTCATTTTGGTTATTAAATATCTCATACAGTGATAATAGATCTACCAGGAATGGGTGAATGGATTAAGAGCCAAGGCATAAATTTATTATGGATGACCTTTTGATCAAGGCATTCTCTAAAAAATTTTGTCATAGCTAGGTTATATATTTTTTTAAAAATTAAGTAAAAGAAATTAACATTTAAAATTCCCAGCATTCTTTGTACACGTGTGTAGTCACATCAGTATAACAAACTTAGTCCGATTAAGTCCTAAAAGATGAAATTCATTACATGAAAACTTTTTCCACTTTGTCATAGAGTGTCATATGCATATCTTATGCCACTGATAATAAAAGGTCTGTAGCTTCTTTAGAATTGCTTTACTGTAGAGGTTGAATAAATCTGGCAAGAAGATCCACCCTTGTCTTATGCCTCTTTCTATTTCTGTGTACCTCCTCAATTCATTTTCTACCTGTATGCATTTTCTACCTGCATGTTTGCTTCCCGTATAAGTTCTAGCTTATACTTTCCTAAATAGATCAAGTTTTCCTAACAATTCCGATAGGTCTTTGTACCATACTCTTGTGTCATAAGCTTGTGAGTTTTGTGTGTATTTTTTAGTTGAAGGTGTGTGTTCAATATATAAACAAAGAAGATATAAGAAGCATAGAAAAGAAATTGAGTTTCTGCTATGGATGTTTATTCCTTTTATATTGACTGTATTGAAACAACCACAAATGCTTGAGGCTCCATAAAAGAAGATACATTTTCTGGGAAGGAGCAGAGTCTGGCAATGCACCATGTTGGCCATAAAATGGGATTGCCATGCATTACCAAGGATTTCTGTTCATGTTACACAGAGATGTTTGAAATTCGTTCATACTTGTTTGTGTTTCCGGTGACTTGGCTGCATTAATCCTGTACATGTGGCGTTACCATGTGGAAGTCTTGTCCATGCCCTGCACTTCATGACCCAGTATTTGATTCTGATGCTGCTGAGTTTTCTGTTGCTCTTCCTTGGCAAATACCCAACCATTATGAAGAAAAGCCCTTCACTATACATTTTTTGAATTTATGCTTTCTTCTGTCTTCGGTATTTATCAATCCACCCACAAGGATCAAATGTGGCACAAGGCCGTTTTAATGTGGGTATCCCCGAGCCCATAGGCTCGTTCCAAAAATATGGCCTTTCTGAACCCGCCTAGATGGGTTCAGGCCCTGTCAACCTCCCCGGACGAAACCTTGCCCTTCGGCAAAGCTTCGTCCGGGTTCCTCTCTGCTAATGCAAAGTTCGACAGTCGCCGACAAATCTTACTACTCGTCTATAGTAGTACTACTCTGTCCTATAGTCATTTCCATCCCTTAGCACTATTTTTTGTTTTGGTTTATTTTTTATCATCTTGAGAATTTTATCTGTCATCCACTCTTTCTATCACTAGAGCTTTTCTCAATACGTTCCACTTAGAATTTGTAGTCTTCTTCAAGATATACTTGTTTTTATGCAGCTGTAGTGGTCTAATTGTTTTCTTACCCCATGTCAAATATCAGGGTTACCATATGTAGTGGTATGGTAATAAGAATGGACATTTGTCTGTTTACAGGTGTGTGTATAACAGGACCACACTATATATATTTGACGTAAAATACCACATATCATGAAATACAAGGAACAAAAATCGTTTTAAAACATAACATTTGTATTTATTTGTGTATATTGATGCACATGCATAGAAGTTAAAGATCTGTTGGAGTTATGTCCCTTAGACTGTCAATATTTTTATCTGAACTCACAAAAGTTGAATTAATTATAAAGCTGAGAAATGATGACTAAACTGTAGCTTTAGAAGAATATTTCAAAGAGAAAAGTTCTTTTTTGCTTGTTTGGAAATGTTCTGTATGTTTGTAATGTAGGTTAAAAAATTTGTACGTACGTGCATGCGTGAATATGCTTTTAACGTCTGACCACCCATGGTCTTGACGAGAATCCTTAAGATCACACCTTCTTAGGTGAATGAAGAAATGAGAGAGAGAAAGCAAGATTATGTCTGCTATTTATAATTATTATAATCACGTGACAGGGTCACTGCAAATTGGGGAGAAACTTGACTTGGTCACACGCTGAAAAAATATTTGTACATAGGTGGATTGTAATGCCCACTTGTGTGTTTATTGATTAATTAGAAGCTGATATTTCCTGAAAATATTTACTAAACTGAGTAGGCTCTCTGATCCACTCTTTTGCACAAAAATGTACAAAATTAGACATTGATAAGAAAGTGATAGCAGGATGCTAAACAGTGAACTGTCACAAATTCAGAGCCATAAGTTCAAATATCTGCAAATCCAGTCTTCAATGTTATCAGTTTCATTCACTCTTTTTCAATGCCACTGACTTTATATGCACATCGGGGCTATTCCATTAACTGCATAGGTATTACATCCGGGCTATTCCATTAACTGTTTTTTGTTATAAAGAACAAAATGAGTCTGCCCTATCTATATAAGAGGCAATGAATTTCTTCTGCACATTTTACCTCTATCAGGGTTATTCAAAAAGAATGAACCAATTTCATTACAGAATATTTTAATAAGGAAAAGCAATAGAAAACTCTAGCAAAGTCACAAGTATTTTACTCACAGTCAACATTTATTTTGTATCTTATAATTGTTCATTGTGGCCATCACCTGCATCATGAGCAACATAAATGCAGTAAGAGAATTTCTCCCAGATGCATATCACAATATCACTATCCACTGAATTGATCATTGTTGTTTTTATTCAATGTTTAAGGTCATTAAGGTTAGAACATAAACGTTATTTTTTACATATCCCCATAAGAAAAAAAAAAATCACACATGGTGAGGTCTGGGGATCTTGCAGACCAAGCACAAAGAGCAAGGTTTTGGTAAGTGCCTGAACAAGGCATTGTCTATAAGGTTTCAAATGTAAATGCCTTAGCTCATGCTGGATAGTGCGTTGATAGATTGCAAGTTCATAGCTAGTTCAATTTGTGGACTTTTGTGGAGTTCCCTCAAACACAGCACAAATTCTTGCCACTTGTTCCTCCAAAACTTATGGTCATCCCGGACTTTTTTACGCAGACATACACTCTCTAGAAATTGTTTAAACTACCATCGAATGCTCTTAGGCGAGGGCAAATTAATGTTGAATTGCCTTCGTAAATCATGCTGCACTTTGACAACTATATTTGTTTTGTGAACTCATGAACGCAATACGCCTTTTGCTGAAGACTCGCCATTCTGGGGGTAAAGAAACAATTGAAAATTGCTGCAGATACTATGCAATACAGTACCCTTGTGGTAGCCATTCAAACCTAGAAAACTCCTCTTTCAAATGGTCATTAACTCATTCCATGACAATTCTTGTGAACTGAAGCAATGCATGATGAAATCGGTTCATTCTTTTTAAATAACCCTGTACATCACCTTGCAACTTGTATCATTCATGTATTGCTTTGGGTTTCTTTAATTTCCATAATCTTAACTTATTTAGATAGCATATGGCTGGAAAGGTGATCGCTGCCACACTCAACACTTGCATATGTTTTACGTTGCAAATCTGCATTTCTCAAACTTTTGTTGATAGTTATGTAATCAATATGGTTCTTTATATTTCCTTTCAGGCTTCTCCATGTCCATAAGGTGCTCCTGAAACCAGTGGTTGGTAAGTATATGGTCATTTTTCCATGCACCAATGGACCGTGTTCATAGTTTCAACTTGCCTAACATTTTGCATTCCAATTTTTTTCAACCTTAGCATTCAGGTCTCCCATGATGAAGGTGATTTCCTGTGATTTATATTGTGTAAAGAAAACTCTCCATGGTCAACATCATTGTTATTCGAACTCCTGTGTGACACATTTCAGCTGCTTGTGGATACCACACCAGACAAAGTGATATGGGCACCACAGATAAGAAACAGAAAAAGAAATGTACCAGCTTGCTAAAGGTGAATCCAAGTAAAAACAGATATTCAGTAAGATTTCAGGAATATGAACTAAAAGGGAAGGTGTTGTAGAGTAGTAGAGTATTTCCTGCTCTTCCTCACTACTGTGACAATGAACTGTCGCTACTTATAAATATGCAAAGTGATATTAGCTACCCCACCACCACCCCACGAGGGTTACATGTGGCACAAGGCCGGGTTTAACATGGGATCTTTAAGCCCGTAGGCTCGGCCAAAAATATTCCCTCCTTGAACCCGCATATACGGGTTCAGGGGCAGTCAACCACCCCGAACGAGACTCTGCCCTTCGGCGGAGCATTGCCCAGGTTCCTCTCCACCCAAAGGCAGAGAGTTAGACTGTTAGCCAAGTTAGCCAAGTTTAAATATGCAAAGTAGCTATATTAGAGAAGGATTTGAGTAGTATTTGATTTACTCAAGTATTTCTATTTTATGCATGAGTATTTAACAAACCTCATGTTCTTTGTTTCATCTACCTAGTTTTTTGTTCTTTTGATACTCCCTCTAACTACAGCCTTCCTAATTATTGGCCACATTACAACACATTGAGTCTTGACATTGTTCAGTGTGCTGTAAAAGTTGTCATTTTCTTTTTCTGTGTTTTGCACTGTCTGTGCATATACAACTATAATAGCAACATGAAACGGATTCCCTTTTAGTTTAATTGACAGTATCCCAGAACACATTTCTTTACATCAATATCTAGTATTTACTCTACACCTCATTCATTTTTCTTTCCACCTGCATATTAGCATAACTGTCAAAATTCCCATTACCTGCACATCTCATTTCACGTACCCCTGGAATGGTGATGTATAATTTATTCATTTTGTGCTTGATATTGTAGATATCATAGTATTGGTAGGATTTTCTTTATTGGAAAATTTAGAAAAAAATGAATTGACTCAAGGGTTTAAAATAAATAATATATTTTTATTTATTTTCTTTAGAGTGATGAGTATGTCCTTTGGTATTTCGTGTAGCAGAAAAGTTCATTAATAAGGTGGATAGTCGTAGCAGTATGGAGAAAGGTTCATTACAGCCCAGTATTCAAGAATTTGAAGTCAGCATTTGATAGTACTCATAGTCATCTTAGAAATAGTTTAGTACCATGCTAATGTGTTTTTTTCCTGGCCCTAAACAGGGCAGAAATATCATTAGAAGTTGACTTCTTCACACATCACATATGGCTGGTTTCTCTGGGGTAGTATTCTTTGTTCTGTCTTCCCCTTGCCCCATCTGCTCCTAGCCCAGAAGTGTCAGGTTTATATTCTTTTGACCAGACTTGAGAATCTGGCAGAAATATAGGTTTTGGATAACATCAAAGTCTCTTTGTGTCAATTTTTTTGATTGGCCAAAATTATTTTCTCTGACATTCTTTTCTTTTTCTTTTTATAATGGAAGTTATGCATGGAGCCTGTCTTATTTTTGGTATTTTTTAGTCACAAATAAGTAAGCTCTGCTCCTGAAAACTTCTGGCATTTTTTGGACAGGTTCAATCTTTTCATCTTCTTTTTCCTCTTTATTTGAAGGTTGCCTAAATAAAAATGTCTACCATGAAGATGAACCTCTCAGGACATAGGCAATCATGACTACACAATTTCTTGTACTTACTTCAGATCTTAATAAGTTTTGATTTTTTGTTATTTTTCTTAAACTATATTCTGCCATTTACTCAAGCTCACTAAGTGTGTTATGTGTTGTTTGCCTCTAGCCCTCTTGCCTTTAATATGTCCTGTGAGTATCAGATTCTTCAAGCCATCTTTCTTAGAAATTTCAACTTCTTCTTCCTGATGCTAAATATAAGTTTCTTTTTTGTTTCCATTTTCTCTAAAACTTTGTTGTTGCTCTTTCTAACAAAGTTCTTCTATCTCTTAATTCCCTGCTTGGAATGCATCTTTGGCTATCTCAGTGCACATTTGGATTTCAATATCGCACTTTCCAACCGTTGTTAATACACGTCCCAGATATTTACATTTTTTACTTGTTTTGGTATCTCCCATTTATAATTTGCAGTTTTGGCCTCTTCCTTTTGCCAACAATCATGTATTCTGTCTTTTTGCAGTTGATGTTTAGTCCTTTCTTCTCACTTTCCTTCACTACCTTCAATAGAGTTCTTATAGTTTCTTTTCCATGTTTGCTCTCAACACTCTGTCATTTGTATATCTTAGGCTGTTAAGATTATGGCTGTCATTAATGAATCAAGGTAGGACTTCTAGTTCTCTCATTCTCCTCTCTGTATATGTTGAATAATTCCAGTGTGAATACACATCCTTGTCTTACACCCCTTTCTATTTTTGTATATCTGCTGAACTCATTTTCTATCTGTATGCAGGCAGTTTGCTGCCAATATGAGTTCTTGATTATTCTAATATCTTTCCAAAATATGTCAAGGTTGCTGAGTAGCTCCAATAGATGTTCATGGCATATTTTATCAAATGCCTGTGCATAGTCTATAAAACACAGGTACATATCCTTCTGCATTTGTATTGCTCTTTCTGATAACATTCTGAGCATAAATATTGCATTCCTTGTTCCAGTGTCTTTGATGAACCCACACTGTTCTTGTCCTATTTTCAGTCTGATTCTGCTGCACACTCTATTTATCAGAGTTTGTAAGATAAGTTTTGTTATATGGCTCATTAGGCTGATTGCCTGAAGAGTTCACATTCGTTTCAACCTTTCTTGTTAGGCAGTACTATAGAAAAGAAATCTACTTAGGTCTTCCGGCATATCAGAACTATTGTAGATTTCATTTATTTCTGTAATCTTGTCTATGCTGAAATCATCTAAGGCTGCTATTACAATTCCATCTGGCCCTGCCACTTTATTTCTATTCAATTTGGCTAGTGCAGATTTCACTTCAGATTTTAATATTTCTGGTCCATTGATATTTCTAGGTTTCAGTAATTGTTTTCTTTCATCATGGAGGAGTTTCATAAATATTTCATCTATGAAGTATCTTTCTTTCTCTATCATCGTTCCATCCTTGGATTTTATACATCTTGTTGATGCCCATGTCTTTTGTCCTGTTAGTTCTTATTTCTTATACATATCTACTTTATCAGTGATACTTATTACTTCTACACTATTTACATTATTCTGATTATTGTCTTCATCTTAGTTGCCATATTTATCACAACGTTTAGGCATTTGTATGCTCTGGCCTTCTTCAGGTTGTTGGAATGTCAAACCGAACCCTTTATTTCGCTCGCTGGGGTAGACTGTTCTAATTTCACGTGCCATGTCTAATGGATGTCATTTATCAGTTATCTCCTGTTAATTCACCTCTCCAAGTTCTCCACTGCCTTAACCCGGTATTGAACTCACACTTTTTGGGTCTAACCAATGCCTTTATTCACTGTGTCTTTAAGATAACTGATAACTGACATCCATTAGACATGGCATGTGGAACTCGAACAGTCTACCCCAGTGTGCGAAATAAAGGGTTCAGTTTGACATTCCAACTTCCAAAACATTGTGATAAATATGGCAACAAAGATGAGGACAATAGTCCAAATGATGTAAATAGTGTACATAATACCTCATCTCAGAAATACAGACTTATTACTTCTATTTCTGCACATTTTTTACTGAGCCATTCCTCTTTAGCCTGTCTGCATTTGTTCCTTATTTCTTTGTGTAATACTTTATATTCTATTTCATGCCTCCTTTTCATCATGTCAAGAATTTCATCCATTTATTGTTTTTTTTTTTATCTCATCTATTTTCCTTTGGGGTGATCTTGATTGCTGATGTTGCTAAAGCTTCTCTTAATGTGTCCAACCAACTTTGAATTTCCATTTTGTCTCTCATATCTGCTTTTCACACTGTCCATATATTTATCCTTCAGATTCGGGTTGTTCAAGAGTCTGTTGAATACCAATTTGGGTGCTGCCTTAGGCAAATTTGATGGGATGTTCAAATATTGGCCTGATGAGAAGAAGAACTTTGTCTCTTTGAAGATGAACCATAATCAGACATTAAGGACTTAAAAGCATTTGTCAAAAAATGATGTACATGAAATATAAAAATATTATTTTCTGCTGAAATGTTTTTAGAATGTTTGGATTGAATTTTGGGGATTTTTTTTTTGTATATATATATATATATATATATATATATATATATATATATATATATATATGTGAAAAATATATAGAAAATAGGAAGGAACTGGTTAGGTAAATAATCCAGAGTCCCTTAGTATTTTTAGTTATTATTTTTAAAAATAGTTCTCGATACAAATTTGTTTTGAAACATGAGACCTCTTATGTAGCGATTTGGAATCATATTTTTAAATAAATAATTATATATATATATATATATATATATATATATATATATAATTATTTTTTATGATTCTTTCGCTACATAAGAGTTCTCATGTTTCAAAAACGAGAGAATTATTAAAATTTAATGGTTTCGGCTCTCATTTTTGAAACATGAGAACTCTTATGTAGCAAAGGAATCATATTTAAAAAAAATTATAATCTAAGCTCTACTTCTGGATGGAGCACTGTTTTTTAAAAATAAAACAAAAATACTAAAGAACCCTGGACTACTTACCTAACGTGTTCTTTCCTATTTTTCTACATACCTACACACACACACACATATATATATATATATATATATATATATATATATATATATATGTGTGTGTGTGTGTGTATATATATATATATATATATATGATGGTAAGGTCTGTTATTTAAATTTTCTGTTGTATTTTTCTTGAACAAAAGAGTGACAAAATATGAACTTCATATAGTTTATCCATAAATTCAAGCAAAATAATCAACACTGTATTCGAATGTTGGAAGAAAAATATAATAAACCATTAAACAGACATACCTTGCCAGTTATTTTTAATCAAAACTGAATACTTGCCTATAGCACATCAACGTTTCCATCACAAATTCTGAAAATCATATTGAAGATGTTATTTGTTAATATTCCAATTCAATAAAATGTTGTTGAAAATATTCATTTTTGTTTGTCTAGACTTTAGGGACACCCTGTTTGTGTTTATATATATATATATATATATATATATATATATATATATATATTAGAAGAACCTAAATGAAATAATAAAAAAACAAAAGAATATTAATCCACAACCCAGTGTGTCTGAAGATTTTAATTTTTAAATATTTTTTTTATTGTTCAAAAAATATATATATATATACATATATATATATATATATATATATATATATATATATATATATATATATATATATGATGGACTCTCCTGTCATTTTCGATGCATGAGTGTCTTTCAGTTCAGTTTTTATGTTTATGTTTTGTATGAGACCACAATCCTGTACGGGATTCGCAAACAAGTCCACATGAGGGACATGCTGAAGGGTTGACTATCATAAGGGCTGATGTATTAGCCCCAGATTTAGTGTTAGTTCTTAACACTTTCACTGCTACTCATTTTCCCAGTGCTGCCCCCATCCGGCCAGCCATTTTTAAAGAAAATGCCAAATTTCAACCTACATATTTTATTACACAGAAAACTGGCACCAGTGTGTTTTACAGCCTTCCATTTTCATGGATATACCTGGGAATGACTTACCAGATTAGTAATGGGTCTACACATATCTTTTGAAGCATTGTCCTTTGTGATTTTACGATAGATGGCGCAACGGGACACTCATAACAGTGGTATGCAAAAAACGTAGGTTTCCGTACTTAGCCAGCTGGAGCAAGATAAGAAAAACGAAGATCTCCATAGTTAGCAGTGGAAGTGTTAATTATCTTAGATGGTTGATATGATTCTTTTTAAAGTTAGTTATACTTCGGTAGCACGTGTTTCTCCAGTTTGCTCGGTTTGCAACAGGAAATTCAAACTATAGGAATGTTTGGAGCAATTAAATTTTATTTAAGTTTATCCTTGGAGTGTAGCCAAGGACAGCCGACAATATGCTTACCATGAAAAAATTGGCTATACATGAGGATTTTTGGCATCCAATCATCACTCATTCTGATGACATGACCAGTCCATCTGAACTGTGATTGTATCAGAAGGGATTTGATACCACTGATGCCACATCTGATGAAAAGATCAGGGTTAGAGATTTTGTCCTGGACTGCAGTGTATAACTGCATATTGAATGAAGACAGCGTTTATGAAAAGCAAAGTCGATTGATGAGTGTCCTGTATGGTGCTCACAAATCTGACCCATAAAGAAGTGTGGTGAGAATGACTGCTCAATGGACAAAGATTTGCATTTACATATATATATATATATATATATATATATATATATATTGAAAATTACTTATAACTTTTGTTAATATCATTACATTTGCATATATCAAAATATATTGTGATCCATAAGGTGATAATTGATAATTTCTGTTTTTCTTTCAGAGTGATAAGTGTAGCCCAGAACGGCATAATGACTGATATTGCATGAGTGTGCTCAACTAACATCCTGTTAAGAAGTGCAGAGATGGTGAACCTCATGCTGAAGTAGATACCAAACCCATCAGAAATTGTCAGTACAAGCTGATGAATACAGGATCTATGGCAGATACGAACAGCAGCAGTCATCCTTCAACAGCCAGATTAGAAGAAAATGTGCAAAAGATATGAAGAATGATGAAGTCAGTCGATGATAAACTCAGATGATTACAGACACTGATGAACAACCTTGATGCCTATGTAGAATTATAACACTGTACTGTATTTTAAGCATTATATTGTTCAAAATAAGACATGTTCTATGAATATCAACTAATAATTAATAAAGTTATCACAAGTTTTAATAGTGAGTTCCTTTCCACACACCCTAATATAAATATATAAAGGTAAAAGACAATAGAAAAACTGTATTAGCTGACACATTTCGTCCAATGTGGACTTTTTCACGGCAAAAATGAAATAAATTTATTGAAAACAAAGTAACTATTAACAACAAACAAAATGTCCTTAACAACTAGAAAAATTTAGAAAATGCTATTGTATTCATATTGTGGAGAAATATTGTTACACTTGTAATTACTTGACATTATTATTGGCTAATAATAGTTTTCCTATTGTCTTTCACCTTTATACATATTGTCTTTTTCTGCAGGTTAACTGAGAAATTTTTCATATATATATATTTATATATATATAAGGGCTTATTTTCCATGAAAACAGAACAGAAGAACAGAATAGCCAACTTGAAATGGAAATTGGGATTTTGAAATGGAAATTATTTTTTGTAACAATTAGATTTGTCAATGGTCATTTTTATTTGTTACTCCGTTTCCCTTTCGTAACTCACTTGTCCAACAGACATCAATGGATTAAGTCGGTAATGTTTTAATACATTCTCCTTACCTACTGTCTCTCTACAATTTACAGTATTTATGAACCAAGTTTTATAAATTTTGCTTGGTTTAATAAAACAAAATGGTTTCCAAACCAAAATTTTGTGTTTTTCTTTTATCAATTCTTTTTTCTTATCACACATGGTGACAAAGGTGAGAGGCAGTTTATCATTACAGAAAGCCAAATTTTATAAAACTTTTTTCAAAAATTCTAATAATTTTA
>CAHIKZ030000480.1:512500-537500 GCA_903632075.3 Acanthosepion pharaonis
ACAATTAACATAGATGTTGTGGTTACATCTAGACAATTCAACTGTAAGCCAAAGGGACCTTGTTGCAAATCTAGTACTGCACTTAAATTCATAAAATCTAGGTACCATAGCAAAGAGCTCTTCTGAACAATTACCATGGAAATATTTATAAAAAAGCTAAAGGGAAGCAACTTTATAAGAGTGATTGAAGCTGAGACACTAGGTCAGGATCAATAATGTTGCTGATTTTTTGGATATTATAAAGAAACTCTGAATATGAAGCAGGCGCACAACTGGCAGCAATTTTCAAGGCATCGACATAGTGATGTGCAGAGGTTCAGTGATGCCTTGGGCCAACTCTTTGATTTTGTACCCCTTAGATTCAAATAGAGGGGACTACTCTGGTCTCTCTTACCAAAACATGGATCCACATTCATACCAGCTTGTGGGACTTTAAGGCACTTGTATAATGAAGTTAACAGAGACAGTTTCAAATTTCAAAAACTAAATTTTTATTTCACTCTTTGATTTGATGCTCTCCCAGGGTCATTGTAGATATGTAAGAAAGATTCTGAGATAAAAATTGTCATGCACTATACAGTGAATTAATTTTCATAATGCACCAATTGATTCAATAGAGTCTTTCCACTTCACATCAGCAAAGAATGTTAGCTCAAGTCGGCGCAATGAGTCACTCTCCATGAGTTTAGCATCAGCCATGCTGATGGAAGGCAGAAACGTGTCTCTTAAACACTAAAAAAATTAAGATGTTAAAAGATTAAGAGAGAGCAGTTTTGTTTTAGAGGAGTTAAAATTAAAAAGACATCCTTTCTCCCAGTTAACAACAGACTGTAGGCAAAATAGGAAATAAATCATTGCAAATCATCCAGCTTCAATGCTAATATTTCAAATAGATGAATCTCTGGTCTTGAATCATGAAGTTTGTGGAAAAATGGTAAAAAATAGTGGAACAAAACAATAAACAGATTGTTTAATAAAGTTAATGATGAAAAAAATGTTGACTTTTAAATAATAGGCTGAACATGATTTCTCCAGAGGATCTGAAGACACTGGCTTTTAGTGATGAGATAAAAAATGCTTTTTTGCTTGCCAGCTTCATGTTGATAGCATATCAATTCCTCAGGCTATTTAATGCCAAATTTTATCTGTTTGATAAGCAATAGACAGGTAGACACGGGTTTGGTTTGTATGAGTCAAAAAAGGTAGACACAGGTTTGGTTTGTATGAGTCAAAAAAGGTAGACACGGGTTTGGTTTGTATGAGTCAAAAAAGGTAGACACAGGTTTGGTTTGTATGAGTCAAAAAAAAGGTAGAACCGGGTTTGGTTTGTAAGGAGTCAAAAAGGTAGACACGGGTTTGGTTTGTATGAGTCAAAAAAAAGGTAGACACGGGTTTGGTTTGTATGAGTCAAAAAAAGGTAGACACGGGGTTTGGTTTGTATGAGTCAAAAAAAGGTAGACACAGGTTTGGTTTGTATGAGTCAAAAGGTAGACATGGGTTTGGTTTGTATGAGTCAAAAAAAAGGTAGACATGGGTTTGGTTTGTATGAGTCAAAAAAGGTAGACATGGGTTTGGTTTGTATGAGTCAAAAAAGGTAGACACGGGTTTGGTTTGTATGAGTCAAAAAAGGTAGACATGGGTTTGGTTTGTATGAGTCAAAAAAGGTAGACATGGGTTTGGTTTGTATGAGTCAAAAAAGGTAGACACAGGCTTGGTTTGTATGAGTCAAAAAGGTAGACATGGGTTTGGTTTGTATGAGTCAAAAAGGTAGACATGGGTTTGGTTTGTATGAGTCAAAAAAGGTAGACATGGGTTTGGTTTGTATGAGTCAAAAAGGTAGATACGGGTTTGGTTTGTATGAGTCAAAAAGGTAGACACGGGTTTGGTTTGTATGAGTCAAAAAGGTAGACACGGGTTTGGTTTGTATGAGTCAAAAAGGTAGACACGGGTTTGGTTTGTATGAGTCAAAAAGGTAGACACGGGTTTGGTTTGTATGAGTCAAAAAGGTAGACACGGGTTTGGTTTGTATGAGTCAAAAAGGTAGACATAGGTTCTTTTCTTGCATTTCTCCTCATGGTTAAATCTAGTTATTTCAACAATAAAAAGATGAGATCTAGTTACCAATATAGTAATACACCTAAATTCTTACAGTTGAGATACCACAAAGGAGAGCTTTTTAGAACAATTGCCATGAAAACATTCATAGAAAAGACAGAGTGAAGCTATGTCACAGCAGTGTGAAAGTTACTGAAGATGAGATGCAAGGTCAGGACCAATAACATTACAATCTCTTGGGATTTTTTTAAGAATCTTTAATGTTAAACAAATGGTAGATTTATAAATGTGCAAGATGGATTCTGGTGAAAAATATTGTCTGGTTTCCCAACATTCCTAGCAGCAGACCTAGAAATTGATTCAATATAATCATTCCACTTGATGTCAGTGGAAAACGTGAGACCAAACAAGCTGCAATGAATTACTCTCCTGGAGGTTAGCATCAGCCATACTGATGTAAGATAAAAATGGTTCTCTATGATGATTAAAAGATAGCAGTATTATTTTAGAGGCGTTAAAATTAACAAGCCATTTCTTGCTCCAGTGAACAACTGATTGTAATGTTATTTTCAAGCAAAGTTACCAGTTTTACTTTATCAGATCTACCGAACTTACTATTAAGACAGGAGTAAATAGTTCTGTCATCAGCTTAAATACCTGAACTGATGATATTTGAAAGGTTATGGATGAAGTTAGGTCCAAGGAGGAATCCCTACATTAATATGAAAGGATCTAGAAGCATGGCTCTTTAACACAACTCTCATTATGCAATTTGTTAAGAATGATTGGATTAAGTCATATATTCAGCCACAGCCCTTGATCTTGTGAAGAAAGCTAGCCTGCCAAACCCTTTGAGATATCTAAAGACACTCACTGTCCTTATATAAAGCTTGACAGACAAATTCAGTGATAGCTGTTAAGACATCAGCAGTGGACTTAGAGAAATAAAAGCTATATTGTTTATCGGAAAGAAGGCTGTGTGAAGTGAGATGTTTAAACAATTCAGAATTGATAAGAGCTTCTAGTACTTTGCAGGAAAACAGCCTACCTGGAAGCCCTTAATATGAAGAGTCATAGCCACCGGCCAGTCATATTGTCAAAATATCATAAGAGCCACTCTTATTAAGGCCTCAGAAGAGGAATCCATAAATTTAATCCTAAACTGGAAACAAGAGATAAAACAAAATTTTTTTTATCTTAGCGGCTTTGATCTAAGATAATCAAGATGAAATAGCAAATTAATTTCATTGTCTTACCTTCTTGACTGTATATATTATGTTTTATTGTAAAAATGGTATCAAGTTATTTTCTCACTTATTTGGTACAGAAATCATGGTGGAATTAAAGGTTTTGCTAAAGTAATTGAAGTTAATAATGATTCAATGAGATTGATGGAACTCTGGTCAGGTGTTGATGGGATGGAAAGCCAGGGACTATCTGGCGATAGGCAAAACTTTCTACTCCTATTGAAAAAGAAAAAAATAATTTCATAAGATCTTGAGGGATCAAAGGTAAGGATTATTAATTAAGCATCCCCCATTCCCTGTTGAGTTTTAACTATTAAATTATAACTTATTTAAAGTTACATTGACTTATAACAAAGAAGAAAACGATGGATAAACTAAACTAACTTTATTGCCTGTATTTTATTTTATTTCTTAAGCAGTATTGTGGAGGAAAAGTTATGTAATTAAAAACCAGCACACATGTGTGTTGAGAAGAGTTCTAGTTGGTTGCATTTCTGGACATTTGGTAAGCTGACATTACTTAGGAAATGGAATTATCTTTCAGATTTCATACCAAGCTCATCTCTATCCCTGATCCAGTGGGTTGTGGGGAGGGGAGGTCTAAGAGATAGACAAAAAAAAGATAGTGCATATTTGCTTGTTCACATACAGGCCAATAGATAATCCAAGTTTCATATTTTTCTTAGAGAGCCAAAAAAGTAGACATAGGTTCAATATGCATGAGAGTCAAGAGGTTTTGGTTTTCATGAGAGTTTAAAAAATTAGACATCTGTCTGGCTTTCATGAGAGTCTAAGAAGTTAGACATTTGTCTGGCTTTTCATGAGAGTCTAAAAAGTTAGACATTCATCTGGTTTTCCTGAGAGTCTAAAACGTTAGTCTAAAATGTTAGCTATAGGCCCTGTTTGCATGTGAGTCTAAATATTAAACATATGTTCAATTTTCACAGGAGTCAAGAGGCTTTAATTTGTATGAGAGTGAAGAAGGTAGACATATATCAAAAGCCAGAAATGTAGACATATGTACAGTAAATATGTCCCCTTTCAGGAGGTGGTATTGCTCTGCATGGTGAAGCAATTGGCCTATTTTTAACCAGAAGCAACAGGACAAATATCTTTCTAAATTTACATGATTACACTTATAACTTACACAAAGCTGGCGAGTTTGCATGGCAGATACAGATATCTTTTACAGCAATATCTTACAATGATCTTCAAGCGGAAAACAGCAAAAAAAATCCTAAAATTGTTGGTCCCTGGCTTTCCATCCCATCAACACCTGACCAGAGTTCCATCAATCTCATTGAATCATTATTAACTTCAATTACTTCAGCAAAACCTTTAATTCCACCATGATTTCTGTACCAAATAAGTGAGAAAATAACTTGATACCATTTTTACAATAAAACATAATATATACAGTCAAGATAGTAAGACAATGAAATTAATTTGCTATTTCATCTTGATTATCTTAGATCAAAGCCGCTAAGATAAAAAAAATTTGTATTGCTAAAGTTTCATGTTGTACTTTGACAGTAAAATAGTTTTACATTTTAACTGGGTAGACATTTGTAAATAATCAAAACAGTTATCTATGTTTAATACTATAACAAGAAATATTATCATGTGCCTTGACTATACGGTCAACATTTGCTTGTTCACATACAGACCAATCAACAAGGTATCAAATTTTTCTTCAGCTTAGTCAAAAATGAAGACATAAGTTCAATTTGTACAAGAGTCAAGACGTTTTTAATTGCATGAGACTTTGAAAAGGTAATCATAAGTCTGGTTTGCATGAGAATTTGAAAAGTTAGACATTGTTCTTGTTTGCATAAACAAATATTACATGCTTTGGTATATGGAACTGCATTCTTATCTTATTCACTAAAAAGTTTACTTCCACTGAACCAAGGAATATGACATATTTGTAAAAGTCAGCTTTTTCTAAGTACTTCTATAATCATAAAAATGTACATCTATAAGTCAGCCTAACAATAGTTATTCTTTCTAAACTGTAAAATAAATTAAATTAAAGTTATTTTCATGTTTATTTTGTTCCAGTCATAATTTGTTCCAAAATTCATAGATCCAATATGCCTTCTGTTTCATTTAAACAGTTTAATGTGGATAATTAATTCAAAGATCAAAATGCATATAAAATTTTGTACACCCTTGTTAACAAGGTGAGAACAGCTAGATCCACAGCTAAAATATATATTAATTGTAACCAATGCTATTATCCAGTGACTTACACCAAAGAGTTGTGAATTCAATACCTGGCTACAGCTGAGGTGAACAAAAACATTAAGTTAAGATAAAGGGATACTGAAACATCTGGAAGAGGCATGGCACGTGGAACTAGAACAATCTAACCTGGTGGATTACAAAGAGTTCATTTTGAAATTGAAATCACCTGAAGAAAAATGGAGAGGACAACAGCCAAAACATTGTGAATATGGCAACGTAGATGACAATAATAGTCTAAAAAATGTAAATAGTGAAAATAAATTAATTATGCCCTTAATTGGTACTTTTTCTTTGGATTTCTTAAGCAGCAAACTAATGTAAACTCAAACTGAAACAAAAAATCTTCTCTCCCAGTGGAACAATAAGATTTAAGATAGGTTTTGGCCTTGATTGAACTATGACAATATCCAAAATAAAGATCATCATGACTGAGAAAAATAAATGATTTTTTATCATTAGGCTGAAGAAAATTATATCTATATATTTATAATGGAATTAAGTACATTAACAAGGAAGGAGATTATTTTGAAAAATAAATATTTATTGTGTAAAATAAATACTTTCTTCATCTTTAGGGTACAGGTTTATTGATGTTGTTGTGGAAATAAAAATGTATCAGATCATTATTTCATTCAAAAACCAACAAATAATAACGATCACAGACTTACTAATGTACTTACATATTCATAACTGAATTGCATTGACAAAGAAAGAGATTATGTTGAAAAATAAATATTTCTTGTATTTCTTTATCATAAGTCTTCAGGTGGAGTAATGGATAGTGGGTTGGATTGAGGAATCGGTGAGCCAAATTCAAATTCCAGTCAAATCTATTACATTCACTTTCATGCTAATACCCTTGGCAAAGGTATGAAACTTCTTCCTCTTCCCCCAGCTATGGGTAAATAGCAGGACAGATTGGGTTCTATAGGCTTGAACAGCAACTTGTTCACTGCAAAAAGAAATGGTAACCTACTACTGGAAAAAATCTGCCTCGTCAGTCATATATCGAAAGATACCTGATTGCCTAAGTGTGTATGACATATGGCACATAACTGACTGACAGACTTACTGATGTACCTACAAATTCAGAACTGAATTAAGTGCATTGACAAGGAAGGATTTTATATAGAAAAATATTTCTTGAGTAAAATTAATAATTTTCATCATTAGGCTACAGACTTATTGATGTACCTAATAACTGAAATAAACTTCTTCATTGTCAATGCACTTATGTCAGAAAGCAAATATTTGTGCAAAATTAATGATCTTTTTATCATTAGGCAACATACATATTAATGTAAATGCATATTCATAACTGAATTAAGTGCATTGGCAAGGAAGGAGATTATGTTCAAAAATATTTGAGTAAAATTAATGGTTTTTTTAATCATTAGGCTACAGACTTATTGATGTACCTATATATTCACAACTGAATTGACAAGGAAGGATATTATGTTGAAAAAGGAATATTCCTTGTGCAAAATGAACGCTTTTTTCATCTTTAGGCTACAGACTTATTGCTGTACCTATATATTCACAACTGAATCAAGTGCATTGACAAGGAAAGGTATTATGTTGAAAAAAAAAAATTCCTTGTGCAAAATGAATGCTTTTTAATCATTAGGATACAGACTTACTGATGTACCTATATATTCACAACTGAATTAAGTGCATTGACAAGGAAGATGATTACATTGAAAAACATATTTATTGAGTAAAATGAATGTTTTTCATCATTAGGCTACAGATTTATTGAAAAATGAATATAATTTTTTTTATAACTTCATAAAGAGAAAGATTCCATCAGGCTAATGCTAGACAAGTTTCTTTGTTAATCAGGATAAAAACTGTTAGATCTTGGCAAGAAAGTTTTAACTCAACCATCATTTTCCCCAGGTATTAAAATTTTGGATGATTTTTTTTTTATTATTCTGGTTTTTACAGTATTCTTTTAATCACAGAAATGTCAATTACCTGGAAGAAGGAAAAAGGTACACGTGGCAGCCCGATTCTACAAAAGATGAAAATTTCCGAGAGGACTGAATTATGGAAATTGTCAAAAAGAAAGTAGGAAATAGTGAAACAAAAGAATAAATATATCCTTCAATAAAAGTAAGGTTATAAATTTAAAAAAAAAATGTTTTTTTTTTCAACAATAAACCAAATAAAATTTTAGTTTCCTAAATAAAACAATGAATATTACCTGATGCACTTCCAAACTTTGATCTTGCAAAAATTAGTCATTTTCTTCTTTAATATTCCTTCTTTTCATTATATTTTGTTTTTTTTTCCTATATATTGTTTTCTTATCATTCTGTTGTATGCTCTGGCCTTCTACAGAATCTGTCTATATTTCTGAGATGAGGTATTGTAATTATTTACATTGTTCAGACTGTTGTCCTCATCTTTATTGTCATATTCCCAACATTTCCGCCATTGTGTGCTCCACCCTTCTTCAGGATCTGTCTATATTTCTGAGAGAAGATATTATAAGTATTTACACTGTTCATTGTCCTCATCTTTACTGCCATATGATTTGGCCATTATACGCTCCAGCCTTTTTCAGGTGATATACGTTGGAATTTCAAATCAAGCCGTTTGTTTTGTCTACCTGGGTAGATTGTTCTAGTTCCACATGCTGTGCCTTCTCAGGATTTCTAAGTTTTCATTTATTTCCCTTTAGTAACTCAACTCTGCTGTAGACAGGTATTGAACTCACAACTCTTTGGATCAAGTCACTGGATTACTTCAACCAATGCTTTTATCCACAGGGTCATGTGTCCTTGGGGTATATCACCTGAAGAAGTCTGGAGTGTATAATGGCCAAAATGTTGTGTATATGACAATAATGATTAGAATAATAATCTGAACAATGTAAATAATGTAAATACTTTTCTCATTTGTTGACTCTTTTTATATTTACATTTTTTTTCTCTTACTACTTTTCGTTCTTATTCATTTTTCCTTCACCACTTTTTCTTTTACCAATTTAAAGGCTTTCAGACAATGGCACAATGGTAGTTCTATATTGCATTTTTCTCCAAAGTCATGGGTTTGCACTTTCCATTGCCTAAACTTACAAAGAATTCCATCAGGAATCAATTGGATTATTTTGCAGAAAAGTCATGCTTAATCTAAGAACCAACCCTTCACTTTGAATATATTTTTCAAAGCTTTTATTCTTGAACATGAATCCGTTTTTTAAACAATTCTAACTTTCAGTTAAGTCTACACTGGATGAAAATAAGTAAGACAAAACAAAAGAAGAACTATCCAAAGAATTCTATTTTGCATGTGAGCGAATTCAAAATTATTTTGACTCAATTGATTTGCACTTATGAAATCCAAAATGTAAAAAATAGATTTTATCCTCCACATATACATGCAGAATAAAAGTCAGTCAACAACAGAAAGAAGAAAAAGCAAAAGTATAAAGGCACTCAACATTTTTTCTATCGTTCTACTAACACTAAATGAGCAGGTAAGTCTGTGATATCTAAAAACCAGACAACTGGTGATTGTCAGATATCCAAAGGAAAGTGTTGTGCACAAGATACTGATAATCATTAGATGTCTTATAGTCACAAACTACCCAGTGGAGATAAAAATTGGCTGGTTACATCCAATGTCTTGAAAACCAAACTAGTTACATTCCATCATTGCTGATTGGACCCTGAATTACCACCAGTCATGAATGGATATCCCCTCAGGGATGCACCATGCTTTGAAAGACTACTGACTCACACCTGACCACAAATTGAATTTATACATATGATCCATTGCTAAAGATACAGGTAAAATGGTTGGCTCCCTGTAGCACTCCAGTAAGTACCTGACTCCTCATGCTATCATCTACTTTTACAAGAGCTAGATCAGGCCATAAATAGAGTATTGTAGTAATATTTGGATGGGAGCTGCCAAGACAACACTCTCCAGTCATGATAGTCCAAAAGCATCTCTGAGGCCTTGTGAGTGATGAATTATTCTTCACCATGCAACCTCTCTCCCACAGACAGAATGTGACAAGCCTATTCCTGCTCTATCACTACTTCCACCAAAAATGCTTGGATGAACTACATTCCCTGGTCCCACCAAATCAAACCTTCACAGGAAGGTCATACCATGCCAATTACATCGTAGATAATCACTCAAATTCCCTCAATATCCTTACATTGGTGAGAAGTAACAGCTTCTTCCTACAAACCACTGCTCTGAGTGAATGTTTTCTCAATCATTACATGTTAGGGAGTCTGTCAGGGATTTACCAGATAACTAATATTTATTTCTGAAGTAAAATAGAAAGTGTGGCACAAGGTCAAAAGGGGGCATGTGGAAGGCTGATCATAAATATGTTTTATCTTAAACTTAGCTAGCCATAATCACTGACCTAAACAAAATATTCTGTACACCAAAACACCACATTCTTATTTTCATTCTTATTACAATCACCGTAATACCTCAAGTCTCTATGAAATCCTAACTAGTTCCTATATGTACAGATTTTCTGAGGGGGGTGGGAATAAAATAATACCATTTGAAAATGAAAACCCCCAATGAATATGTGAATAATTCTATATATACAAGAAACTAAACAAAATGGTATTAGTAATAAAAAAAAAGTAACATAATCCTTAATTGTGGCAGAAATATTAGTTAAATGAATGAAATTAATGTGGGACATGGATAAATTAAAACCTATCATTCAACCAACCACACACAAAAAAACATACTCATTTAGACACAACAACAATTAAAAAAATCACTCAAAAAACGAAAGTTGTCCAGCATCCACCAGAGAACTGCCATTTCTCATTACCTAAAAGGGGAGGGGAGGGTAAACTAAACTAAAGAAAGCAGGGACAGAAAATAAAGGGGGCCATTGAGTATATATCCCCTTGTTAAGTTAACTTGGAATAAAAAACTAGAAGCAAAACAAGTCTAAACTAAACTATTTTCAGAAGGGTTATCAACATTTAATACAGCATTCACAATATCCTGATAACTAATTTCACTTAACAGATACACGCAAAAATTACCTACCTTTTAGCAAATTCTGATGCCATAAGTCATCACCTTTTTGTCCTAATCTTGACTAAGCTACTGCTTAAAGTACAAGATCATTTGGGAAAAGTTAAACTTCTCATCTCAATTTCTTTCAGAGAGTGAGCATTCATTTTCCTGGTGAATCTTTGACCAATTAAGTCTTGTGTAGAGTACACCAGTCTCTCCACACCACCAGCTCATTAGATTTCTGCATGTCACTAACCAGCATTTTCAAGCCCACTACTTCAAGACAGATGGGAACAGAGAGGAAGGCCTCCTGATCAAGCATGACATCAAAACTCCATCCCTTGTTCAGGTTATCATAGGTTGCACCCAGTATCTGTCCAAACCGTGACAGATATTTGGTTAAATGCTCCCTGATAACCAGAGGAAGGACTTCAAATATTGCTCAAGTCTGGGTATGTCCCATATAAGAAAGCCCTTATCTTTAATTATTCTTCATCATTTATCCCCCTGAGATCCAGTGATTTAACTACTGTGTCTTTCATGGAGCAACAAATTTTGTGTGAACACTTGTCCACCATGAAGATAAACAATCTTTTTCTCAACATTCTTTAATTCTTGGGGACGGGTCTTCCAAGAGTCTGCCTTTTTTTACAAGGTGTATATAACTATTGGCTAAAAACTCCACCATGTTGATTATACATTTAGAGAAGGGAGTTCTAACAAGAGAATGAATCCTCAGGCTCAGCATTGTTGATAATCTTCTTATTTTGAGATACTTCTTTTTCCAAAGATTCATGGTCATTAGTAATTTAGTCATTTTTGGCCTCCATTCTTCATTTTAATTCTAGTTCATTTTGTCCTTTATCTGGTGGGTTCACTTTAAAGGTGATTCCAAATAAACCTTTTTTAATAATAGATTGACATTTGTCAGCCATTTTAATTATTATTTTTTTTACTTTCCAGGCAATAAAGTGTGAAATGTCTTTTTGTTTGTTTGTTTGTTTCTTTCCTTTTTTTCCTATACAAAAAGAGTCGATGCTGATTTTTTCTTTCCTCTTTCTATTTAGGTAAAAGGAAAATTTTTGAAGCAAAAAAGGAAAAGCAAATAATCAAAACAAATTAAAATATCGTCTATTAAGTTTTGATGAGTAGAAATAAAGAATTTACTTTAAAGCCACAAACAAAAAGGCCAAAATAAAGCGAAAAAATATAAATAAATTTGACAAAAGTCTAGCATAAAATAAAAATTAACTGGGAAATAAAATTAAAAATGTCGCTTAAATCAGTGTCGGGATTTTAAAAAAATTAAAAAACCAAATCAAAAGCAAGATAAGAAAAACTAAATCAAAATGACTAGTGCAAAAATGAAAAGATGTTACACCAGAAAATAAGAAAATAAAATTGGCTTTTATGTGGTGGTGGTGGTGGGGGTGAATAAATAAGAAAAACTGAAAATGAAAAGCAAAATACAAAAATTGCAACAAATAAAATGCAAAATAAAACAACTTAAAACTTTTTGGTAGTCTTTGAAAAAATAAAAGAATGCAAATTCAAAAGAGAAAAACATAGGTGTACTCAACACAAGACTTAATTGGTCAAAGATTCACCATGAAAATGAATGCTCACTCTCTGAAAGAAATATTTTGGGCTTATATTAATCTCCATGACAGAACCCATCAAAAAGAACAGGTGAAATAGGCGAATCCAACAACAACAAAGCATTAGTTTCTTTTACCAGGTGGTCGTCAGTTCAATTCCTGTGCTGACCAATACATAAGTATATAGAACAATAACACTACAGTGTTAATCTTCAATGTTAACCATTATTTTCCCCTTCTATCTGCACAAATTGCCTCTTAAGGTAACCTTTTACCTTGAGTGGCCCTCCCCACCGGGTTTTGTAAAATCAGAGGGATATGATGATACCACTTGGAAACTGTTGTATAATTCAATAACAGGATAACCATTCTTGCTTTTCATTTGATAAAACAAATTATTTTACCCAAAAGAAGAGCAGTCTTATAAAACCAGAAGGAAATTCAAAGATAAAATCCAAAGAAGAATCAGCAATATTATTAGTCTTGACCTGGTATCTTGCCATTAATCCCATCCCACCAAAATAAAGTTGCCTCCCTTTGACATTTCGATAAATACATTCATGGTAATTGTTTGAAGGATCTCTTCACTATGGCAGCTAAATTTCATGAATTTAAGCTAGACTGATGACAAGATCTCATTAATTTACATTTGAGTTGGCTAGATGCTACCATAAATTCTATGATAACAGTTTCTTTTCTCACATTTATCACTTGTTGAACTCTCTTCTGGCTCCATTCTTTCTAGTCAACTTTAATCTTCAAAAAATTAAATGCAATGTCAATCGTTATTTACTGTCCTCCTGATTACTCTTCATTTGTTCTCACTCCTAGATAATGTCTCTGTTTTCTAATTCTTCCACATTCTGTAACCCCTTATGTTTTAGTGGCTTTACTGCCTTGCTTGGGGTGACTTAAAAAAAAAGAAAGAAAAAGACAATCATTGAAGAAATCAAGTAAAGTCTTTTGCATCAACAGGAAATTTCCTCTTTCAGAAATTTTTCTTGGCATTTAACAGATGTGAGTCTCTTTAATGCAATGTAAGAAGAGTTTAGAAGTCAGACATATTAGATTCTGTTGAAGATATTGGCTCAGAAAAACATTAGCCAGAAATCAATTTCATTATGAAATGATAATGCAAATGCCTCTCGCAATATAACAAGAATTGTAAGTGGGCAGACTAAACAATTCAGGTATTATCTGACAGGAAGAAAAGGAGATTTGTGTAAAAAAAAATTAGTATTTGTTGATTGGTACAAAAAAATTCAAAATTGCTATAAAAACAAAAAACACTTAGAAATTCAGCCTGAATTTCTGGGATGATTACATTATTTACATTCAAACGAATATCCTCATCCTTGTTCTTATTATCAACTGATTGCCTTCTGCCTGAATTTCTGGGATGAGGAGTAATCATTATTTACATTCAGATTAAGATCTTCACCTTTATTGTTATTATAACCTGATTGCCATAGTACCGAATGTCTGAAATAAGGAGTTATTATTTACATGCAGACTAATATCTTCATCTTTGTTGCCATTATCACATGACTGGCTTCTAACAGAATTTCTGGGCAGTGGAATTATCATTATTTACATTCAGACTAAGATCTTCACCTTATGTTGTTATTATCACTTGATTGCTTTTTTTCTGAATTTCTGGGATAGGGAGTTATCATTATTTACTTTTAGACTAATATCCTCATCTTTGTTGTTATTATCACCTGACCACCTTCGTGAATTTCTGGAATAATGAGTTACATTATTTACATTCTGACTAATATCTTCATCTTTGTTGTTATCATCACAATATTTCAGCCTTTGTACCCTCCGACCTTCTTCAAGTCTCTTTTGATCTGTGTAACTTTCAGGGGATATTGAACTGAACCCTTTATTTAATCTACAGGTATGGATTGTTCTTATTCTACTGTTCATGTCTAGAGATATCTTATCCTTGCATTTTTTTTTGTTATAATTATTATTATTATTATTTAAATTTGCACTTATGTCCTCATCTTTGTTGTTTCCATCACAATGTTTCCCATATTGCACCCTTTGGTCTTCTTCAGGGACCATTCAATCTGGATAATTCACAACTGAACCCTTTATTTAGTTTACAGTGGATAGATTGTTCTTGTTTCTGCTGTCTGTGTCTAGTAACATCTGGTCTTGTCATTTTTTGTCTTAATAAACTACTTAGCCTGTTTCCATTGGGTCTAAGCCTCTACTACTCAGCCTAGGGATTGAACTTAAAAACCAACTTTTTAATTCACTAACTATTATCCAATTGGAACAATTCTAAACCTTGAGCCATCTGTACATCTTATGTTGTTACGATTATGTCCACCAATAATGAATTCTTTTTTTCTTTTTATGTGCCATATCCTTTCAGGACATAGGCAATCATGGCCCTCCACTTCCCCTGATCCCTTGTGACTCTCAACAGGTTTTGTACTTCTGCCAACCCCCCCGACCACACTCTGTTATCTACCTGCCCAAGCCCACCACATATATCATGCATTGCTTTCCCCTGTCATCCTGTGAGTATCAGATTCTCCAGGCCCTCTTTTCTTATCATGTGTCCCAAAAATTTCATCTGCTCCTTCCTTATGTTAAGCATCAGCTTTCTTCTTCTTTGCATACTCTCCAAGACTTTATTGTCACTCACATGTTCAGTCCATGATATCCTCTGCATCCTTCTGTAGAACCACATCTCTGCCACCTCGAGTCTCTTCTTCATCAATGAGAATACCATCCAATATTCACTGCTGTATAGGTGGACAGATGTCATGTAGCATGGTTGTGGGTTTTTATTTTGTAGATGAAGGTGAATGTTCAATATATAAAGAAAGAAGACAGAAAAAGGATATAAAGACAAGTTTCTTTTATGCTGAATGTATTGAAAAAAGTTAAAAAATTCTCTTGAGTATGTCCGTTTTCCTTTTTGGTTCTGAAATGATTTATGGGAAATAAGAATGAGAATGGGTAAAGAGGGTCAAGCTCAAGTCAGCCTTGTGCTGAGTTGAGATGGCCAAATTTCTGCTTCATAAGTAGGTTTGCTAAAACACATCTGATTATGATGTTTTTAAGTGGAAAAGGTTCAGTCATCAGTGGACAAGAGAAAGTAATATAAGATCCTGTCCTTTCCTAAAGTGGGTCATAAAATCACATGTGACCAGAAACCCTTTCTGATGTCTTTATAACTTGCATCATGGGAAACTGAATTTTTTTTTGTATCCATTATTATTATTTCTTTCATCAGTTTTCTTTCATTTTCCCCACAAGCCTGAATGTTCTTATTGCCTGCCTGCTGCTGCTGCTGCTTGATTTCCTTTGTCATCACTTCTCTTTTCATAGTACTGTTACTGAAGTCGTACTGTGAAGTTTCATTCTCTCCACTACTGTTTTTGCCTTTTTCCATAAAAAGTTTAAATACAACTTGGAGACTTGTAAAACAAACTCTTTAAATACTAGAATATTTGAGAACCAATGGACTTAGATCAACATGGAACCACTACTTGTTTAATATTACTTATGTAGAGTCATTTCAGCTGCAGAATTTCTGTCTGGACATAAATATAGTTCTTTGTATATAAGGCAAAACTTGCAGAACACCAAATCTCCTCATGTCCATTTTCTCCTAAATCTTATTGACCGATGCCAACTTCTGAACAGGAATATTTTCTCCTTGGATTTCTTCCATAACAAAAATAAACAGAAAAGATTTGGATTTCTTCTTGTCCTGGTATATTTAATGCATTTTGGCCCACTGCCGAAGGTACTCTGTTTTCTCTGCTCTTTTTTTCTGTAAAGGAGAAGTGAGTTGATATTTCTCACTTTTGACAGATAATACACAACATGCCTTCAATAATAAACCAAATGAGTTAACCCTTAAATGGCATGAAAAGGTTTCACAAATGTGTACACCGAAGAGGTAGAAAATGAGAAAATTCATTTTGTACTTAAGGGAGAGGAGGCACAGTGGAGTAATGGGTAGTGGCTTGGTTTGGGGAGTCAGAGAGCCAAGTTCAAATTCCAGTTGAAAGCATTACATTCACTTACATGCTAATACCCCTGGGAAAAGTATGAATCCTTTTCTTCTCCCCCCCAGCTATGGGTAAATAGCAGAACAGACCTAGTTCTATAGCCTTGGATGGCAACTGGTCTACCGCAGAAAGAAATGGCAACATACTGCGGGGGAAAATCAGCCTCATTAGTCATGTATTGAAAGATACATGATCACCTAAGTGTGTGTCACACATTGTGTATAACTGATTGACGTAAGTATTTTATCTTGAGAAAGATTTGTGCATACACAACACTGTTTTTGGCTTGTTCTTCCAACTTTATTTGCAGGCAAATATTCCAAGAAATGATAGGGATAAGCGGGGAAGGAAAGATTCAACACTAAACTTGAACAGATTAACATTGCAGTGGTCAAGAAAGCATCTTCTTCAGAATCAATACTACAAGGTAGACGCTAATGGGAAGAAGCTGTTCAAATGAAACTTATTAATAAAGCACAAAGAGAATGAGAATGTTTCCCTACAGTGTACATGACATGGCAGGTCCTAGTTGTGAATGTTAGGACCTGTGGAGATAAGGCATTCAACTCGTCTGAATATTTTCCATGGCAATAGCCATGGACTTGTGAGAGGCTTGCAATGTTTCATCCGTGGAAAAAGGGTTATAGAGTGGAAATAATTCATTATTTGCAAGGCTGCATAGACTCCCCATGGAAAGACACCTTTGCGAAAAGTTGAACAGAGATCCCAGAGCAATCAAAATTGAAATTGAAAACATTAGTCAGATAAAAACAAGAATATGGCTTTAAGAGGTTTGAGAAAAACTGTAAAGTGAATTAACCAGTAAGAAAATATTTCAAGAATCTGATATTGCAAATGTAAACAGAGAAAAGATGCAGAATATTAATAATATTGGCTAAAGACATGACAACAATCAAATTAGCACCTTATTAATAAAGCACAAAGAGAATGAGAATGTTTGATTTAAACATTGCACAAATAAATACATAAATTTGACAAAGTACATAAAAATTGATTTCTCAACACTAAGTTTTACTGATGAGAGGAGAACGTATGACTGGGCTCGTAAACTTAATGATGACAAAGTTGAAAATGAAGGGAATTGTGAGTTTAATTTTATTTAGTATCTTTTTGTTCATGTTTCCATCAGATCCCATATTGCGATAAAAGATATACCAAGAAAACTGGATGCAAATTTACTAGAGCACAGATAGATCACAACTACAATTGAAAAGAATTTATCTAAGCTTAACATATAATTTGTTACAACTACTAAAACAATAAGACAATACAAAATAAAATAAGGCTAAAATCTGAAGGAGGAATTTACTCCTCACCTGTAATAATTTCCACAAAGAATACATAGAGGGAACCTCAATTTAAATAAGAGATATTGAATACAAAAAGGATCTTTTACAAATAACTCAATGCATTAGTTTCTCATTATAATGAGCCTGACTATAATTTTGATAACATAAAGAGACAATTCATCAAGCAGTCATAAATTTTAAATCAAAGTTTTCTAAGATTTATTACAAGTATAAGAATGGATCACACGGTTTTACTTTAAATGTAAATAAATTGTGGAATTTATGAATATTCATTAATTATTAATAAAGGTCAAGTGATCTCTAATGAAGATACGTGTGATAGCAACAGTTATGAAATATATATATATTTGTATTGTATATTTTAATTTGTAAAAATGTCTGCATCAGTAAACTTAATGTTGACAAAGTTGAAAGTGAAGGGAATTGTGGGTTTAACGCATACAAGATAAATATATATAAGGTAGACTAAAGTTGAGTTAGCCTTAGACCAATGTTATTAAATTTTTCAGGATATACTTAAATATATCATGTGAGTTTCAGCTTATATCTCTATTAGAAATATTTACAAAAACTTATTAAAGGGGTGTCCATCATATTGAAAGTAAATATGTATACAATAATATAGTTATTGATATTTTTTTATTTCAGAAATATAAAACTGATAAGGGGTAAGAATAAGAAAACTGGTTCTAAGAATGTCACAAAAATAGATTAAAGAGAAAATAAAAAGGACGAAAATATTTCGAGCTGATGTAAACAAAAGGTGTGTAATATTAAGAACATTGGCTAAAAATATGACAGCAATCAAAAATAAACATAAGTTTGACAAGACAGTACATAAACATCAATCAAGACAACTGAGGAAGTGGAATAATGTTTTGAACTCGTAAGCAATAAAATTAGAGATCCCTTCAAAGTTGATGATGGGATCAAGATAAATATTGAGGTTCATTTTAAGTTCTTGGATAAGACTTTTTTTTATTATTTGCATATACACACTACAACCAAGAAGCTTTAAAATAAAGAACAGATTCATGCAGGACAATGATGTTTCACAAACTATAAAACAGATTGTTGCCCACCTTGCCAAAAATAGTTTCAAATTAATAGAATACCTGCCAACTTCTCCAAATATTAATCCAATAATGGTTCATCATTGTCTCTAAGATGAGAAACCATTTTCAAGTAAATAAAATCTTTGAGAATCTCTGAAAAGATTTAAACAGGGAAATTAACAAAATCAATGAGTGAAAAGCTGATGAAGGTTATAGAATGCCAAAGAACCTATGATGTCAAATAAGAAAATAATTCAATCAGATAGATGAAACATTGGGTTAATATGAATTTCTGTGGCCGGTAATGGATTTACTCATATATAAAATTTTATATTGTATTTTGTTTATATAATAAAATCTTCTTTTAGGTGCTGTATCCTTTCTGGATGTGAGAAATCATGGCTCTCCACAACTTTCTATATTTTGTAGTATTAAGTAATGTTTGTTCTCTCACTATCCCTCCCATTTCATGTTCTGTCATCCATTTATACAAGATTGTTAGGTAGGTTACTTACTGTTTTGTTTTCTTTTTTACCTGTCTTGTAAGTGTCAAATTCTCTAAATGCCCTTTCCTTATTATGTGTCAAAGAAACTGGACACTAATTACAATTGTCCTTTTAGTTCTTATTTTTCTAAAAATTCCCCATTGCTCACACGATCTGTGTATGGTACTCTCAGCATCTGTCTGTAGAACCATATCTCTGTTGCCTCAAGTATATTCATTTATGAAGAAGTCATCTTCATTCACTTTCATATAGGAGGATTGATATGACATAGCAGGCTAGAATTTTTTCAAATACAATTTTTTTTTTTAATACATTGTTTAGCTTTTGGAAGGCATCTTTCACTATTCCAATACACCTTCAGATCTCTGTGTCTCCTGTACACTTTCTTTTAAAAACACCACCTTTTAAATGAAAGTATTATTTTCAACACTAAGTGTTCCAGCCAGGATATTCTGTGCAGCATTTGTACCACACCATCTCCTAGATAAATTATCAATATTTTAAATAAGATATTATAAGCTTTGAAATCATATAATATATTTTTATAAAAACATAAGTATATCCTAAGAATTGTAACAACTTCAAATGTTTAAAATTTACTTTATTGTGAAATAAAATCTAAAATATCAATGAGTTTCAGTTTTAAACCATGGCAGCCATTTGTTACTTCTTTTTTTAGTCTCCCTTGAAAACTGCACAAATATGTTTTAGCTTTTATTCGGAATTCAGAAACAGAATTTCAGAAATAGTATTAACTCACGTCTACTGCAATAAGCAGGTATAAAATTAAGATTAGATAATCGATCAAACAATTAATTACTCTGGCCTACACATGTTTTACTGCAAGCCAACTTGAACTTTTTCTTAGCTAATTTTCAAATGTTGAGTCCAAAAATCTAGTCCATTTTTACTGGTTGGTCCTGAATTTTGCTGTACACAGCATAATTATTTTTTTTAAATGACAAATTATAGCCAAATTATAATGTTCAAATAAATTCTAAGAGACTCCTACAAAAATTCAAATTCCTGATTCCTCAAACAACAGATTTTTATATTTAATAATGCATGATAATGATGACAGTATAATTTTATTGTTCTAAGTTATGAATGGAAAGAATATAAAGTCATTGGATATAATCATTTTACATAGTCTACGTCAAACATTTGTGATAGAAACTCAACTTTTTTATTTAATTTCACCCCAAGCAAGGTGATAATGTCACTAAGACATAATGGGTTATTGAGAATGAAAGAGAATGAGAAATATTTAGTGAGGAGAAACAACGATAAAAAAACAGGATTGAAGAAAACAGAAGATAGCGATTTACATTGTATTTAAATTTTTGAAGATTGTAGGTGGCAGGGAGTTGAGTTTCACAAGGGGTGAAAAAAGAAACTTACAGAACAGAAGATTACAGTTACATCTAGCGATTTACAAATTAAAACAATGAGATCTAATTGCCAATCTAGTAGTATGCTTAAATTCATGTGGTCATGGTACCAAGAAGGAGAGCTCATTCAAAATGTCATGACATCAATTTAAACATCAAAATAATTGCAAGCACATCCAAAACTACTATGGATATGATCAGAACCAAAAATATTCAAAACAATAATAATTCTGAAGCAGGTTTATATAAAATAAATTGTCACGACTGTTGCTCACAATACATTGGGAAAACTTGCAGAAATTTAAAAATATATCTCTGGACAGAATAGGGACATCATACACTACAATTTATCAAACACATTAATTATACACAGAAGTAAAATCAACTACAACTTTTATTGAAAGAATGCCACACATTAAAAAAGAAAGTAACTTACTCAAGAAGAAAATTCTCAAGAGTGCTGCTATAGAATCTTAACAAATTATAAATATGCACCCCTGATTTTTTTCAGTATCTCCATTCCTGAAAGAATTATTTTCCCAAGCCAAGACTACAAAAACATTAAAAAATTAAATCAGTTAATGGCATAACCTCATGTTAATCAATATATATAACACCTAAATTAACCCCAAACTAAAATAATTTAAATACTAATTTGCATATAAAAATGTTTTTTTCATTTATTAGGTATTAAATTGTACCACTTCATGTCCTCCATAACATGCCTGACTTTTCAGCTAACATGATGAATATTTATGATGAGCCGTCCAAAACCTAAAAATTTTGAAAAATCAGTAACATTTTCGCTCTTATATATAAATACTTGTTACAAAATAAAATCGTTGCATTTGACTTGATAAATTTCCTCAGAGGATGAAATGTGTCAGCTAAGATAAGTTTACGTTTTGTCTTTATTCATATTGTTCTTTTACAGATATACTCTATCTGAAACTTTTATACACACACACACAACCACACACACACACATATATATATATATGTGAAAAATATATAGAAAATAGGAAAGAAATCGTTAGGTAAATAATCCAAAAGTTCTTTAGTATTTTTGTTATTATTTTAAAAAAAATAGTGCTCGATACAAAAGAAGAGCATAAATATAATTATTTATTTAAAAATATAATTATTTATTTAAAATAATCATATTGGGATCATATTTTTAAATAAATAAATAATTATATATATATATATATATATATATATATAACATTTGTGCTTTATTATCTATTAACAACACTGTTTCACCTTTAGCAATTTATTAAAATAGCTGTCTTGTTTTATACTTGTTACAAAACAAAATCATTGCATTTGACTTGATAAATTTACTCAGAGGATGAAATGTGTCAGCTAAGATAAGTTTACTTATAGTCTTTATTCATATTGTCCTTTTTAAGATATCTGAAACTTTTATATACTCATACACACGCATGCACAGATACACGCACGCACAAACCCACGCACACACATATATATATATATATATCATTTGTGTTTTATCTCTTAACAACACTCTTTCACCGTTAGCAATCTATTAAAATAGGTGTCTTTTTATTATTAATGCTATTGTGAATTTATTGTTTTTGTCACGTTTTTCAAAAAGAATGCATCAATATTCCAACAGTTTGAAATAATTTTTTAATTCCTTTTATTTATTAAATTTCTTCCATTCTTAAATTCTATGATTTGTCACTTCTCCTGTTTCTTTCTCTGATTCTCTTCATCCTTTTTAATACATGGCATATATAAACTCTTTTTTTTAAAAGTGTAAACAACAATCTTATCTTGAGAGTGTTAATAACAAAGAGACATTTTGAAAAATCATTAAGCATGAAAAAGTGCTAATAATGGGTAGATAAAATAAAAATGTCATCTTTATGTCTACTAAAAAAGCTCTTATATGTATTGAAGCACATAAGTAATATGCAATTATATATAGATATATATATATAGATATATATATATATATCACATTATGAAATGGACAAAGTCCGACAATTATTTTAAGACATTTTTATGTTTATACATTCTTTTTATAGATGGTATTTATCAATTCACCCACAGGAATTGAATGTGGCACAAGGCCTTTTTAATGTGGGTATGTCCGAGCCCGTAGGACCAGCCAAAAATAAAACCCATCTAAACCCGTCCAAGCGGACCAGTTCCGTCAACCTCCCCGAACGAAACCCCACCATTCAGCGGAGCTTCGTCCGGGTTCCCCTCTGCAAGCAGAGAGTTCGACAGACACCTGACCCGGCAGCCCACAAAGCGCAGATACTACATTTTGATCCTAGCCACCGGGCCGTGCGGGTATTCTTTTTATAGATGGTATTTATCAATTCACCCACAGGAATTGAATGTGGCACAAGGCCTTTTTAATGTGGGTATGTCTGAGCCCGTAGGCCCAGCCAAAAATAAACCCATCTAAACCCGACCAAGCGGGCTAGTTCCGTCAACCTCCCCGAACGAAACCCTACCCTTCGGCGGAGCTTTCGTTTGGGTTCCTCTCTGCAAGCAGAGAGTTCGACAGACACCGGCTCGGCAGCTCACAAAGCACAGATACTACACTTTGATCCTAGCCACCGGGCCGAGCGGGTATTCTTTTTATAGATGGTATTTATCAATTCACCCACAGGAATTTAATGTGGCACAAGGCCTTTTTTAATGTGGGTATGTCTGAGCACGTAGGCCCAGCCAAAAAATAAAACCCATCTAAACCCGTCCAAGCAGGCTAGTTCCGTCAACCTCCCGAAGCGAAACCCTACCCTTCGGCAGAGCTTGTCCGGGTTCCTCTCTACAAGCAGAGAGTTCGACAGACACCGACCCGGCAGCCCACAAAGCGCCAGATACTACATTTTGATCCTAGCCACCGGGCCGAGCGGTATTCTTTTTGAGATGGTATTTATCAATTCACCCACAGGAATTGAATGTGGCACAAGGCCTTTTAATGTGGGTATGTCTGAGCACGTAGGCCCAGCCAAAATAAAACCCATCTAAACCCGTCCAAGCGGGCTAGTTGGGTCAACCTCCCGAACGAAACCCTACCCTTCGGCAGAGTTGTCCGGGTTCCTCTCTCTGCAAGCAGAGTTCGAAAACACCCGACCCGGCAGCCCACAAAGCGCAGATACTACATTTTGATCCTAGCCACCTGGCCGGGCGGGTATTCTTTTTTGAGATACAAATATTTAAGTAAATGCTCTGTTTATAATAAACAGTATTAAACAACATTTACTGGCCTGAATGTCTGAGAACAAATATTTTCTGTGAAAATTTCTCGGACATTCAGGCCAGTAAATGTTGTTTAATACTGTTTATTATAAACAGAGCATTTACTTAAATATTTGCATGTATAAAAAAGAATGTATAAACATAAAAGTGTCTTAATATATATATATATATATTTCAGCATCATTGGCAAAATTCATTGCCAAGTATTGCAGTGCTCATCAACATTTCCTTCTATGTGAAATGAGTTCTATGTTGGATCTGAAGAGACATCCGCAGCCACTGCATGTTAGAATAGGAGGGTTGAGGGGATGGAGAGCTCTGGTTTTTCTTTGGGCTTTCTTAATCTCTCTATTTGTCTTCTGACGTTTTCAAAAGATGTTGGTTTTTCTTGGATTGCTCTTCTCCATTTGGCCCTTTATACAACTTCTATCTCACAACTGACCAGATCAATTTCTATCCGCAGCAAAGTGTTTTTGAGCTGATCCTTGAGTCGACAACATGGAGCTCCACGTGGTCTCTTGACAGATGCTAGCTCTGAGAAGAGGATTTGTTTGGGGAGGCAGATATCTGGCATTTGGGCAAAGTGTCTGAGCCATTGAAATTGATAGCAAAAGATGGTTTCTAGGCTCTCAGTGCATGTGGAAGAAAATTTTGTTGCTTGTGATCTGATCTTGCCACATGTTCCACAGAATCTGACAAAGTTTCATGTGATGGAATCTTTCAAGTTTGCAGATGTCTATTCGATAGAGTACTCAGGTCTCAGTAGACCATGAAATTGGTGCTTTTGTGATAGCCCAAGATTGCTGAAGAATCTTGTGAATATATATATATATATATATATATATATATATAATAATAATAATCGACTCTCCCGTCGAGATTCGACATATGAGGGTCAAGCAGATCAGTTTCCAGGAAACCGACAGCCTGACACCGGCACATGAGATTTGATTATAGTGGTGAAGGCCTCGTGCAGGATCATCCACACTTTTTGAAGGGACGAATACAGAGACCTGGTGCACCGAATACCACAAGGTTCCCAAACGACCATCCGCAGGTTTTGAATTCAGAGTTGTCCTTCTCCTAGACCAATTGCCATCTAAGGCTATAGAACCCAGTCTGTCCTGCTATTTTACCCATAGCTGGAGGGAGAGTAAGAGGATTCATACCTTTCCCAAGGGTATTAGCACGTAAGTGAATGTAATGGATTCGACTGGAATTCAAACTTGGCTCTGCGATTCCTCAATCCAAGCCGCTTTTCATTACTCCAC
>CAHIKZ030000480.1:545000-677500 GCA_903632075.3 Acanthosepion pharaonis
TTCAACTGAGAATACTAAGAAAAGATGACACGTTTTTATTGAAAGTCAAAAAAAAAATGAACACATTGTAAGTTTAACTGAAAAACATAAATATTGCTTAATAGTTTTTTTAAGTATTTCACTCCAAGCAAGGCAGGAGTGCCACTAGCATGCAAGAGGTTACAGAGAGTGGGAGCAAGAGTAAAGAGGCATAAGAGAGGAAAGGATGAAGAGAAGGACAGGGAATAAATCAAAGGCATCTGGAGATATCAATTGACATTTCATTTGAATATTTGGAGATTATAGCTGTCAGGGAAGCAAGTAAGAAGAAGAGAGTTCTATAGACAGGAATTGCAAAACATGAAGCTATTGGAGTAGAAAAGACAGCTACATTTAACTGTTTCGACTGTGAAAGGGTGGGATTGAGATGCCAACCTAGTAGCACGTTTAAATTCATGCAGTTTGGGAACTAGCGAAAGTTGCTTGTTGGAGCATTTAACATGTATTTGTAGAAAAGACAGAGGGAAGCGACAGCACGTCTGTGAGAGAGCATCTGTAAACGAGATGCCAGATCAGGGCCAATTACGTTGCATATCTGTTTCTGGATTTTATCGAATGGCTGATTTATTGATTTGAAGGATGGACTCTGATGAGAAAAACTTTCTGGCACAGCACAGAGAACCAACTTTCCTTGCGATAGATGAAGTTATTGATTCAACCAACTTTCCTTGCAGTAGTTAAAGCTATTGATTCAGTAATATAATAATTTAACTTGCAATTATTATTTACTAGCAGTAGAGCCCGGCGTTGCCCGGGGATGTAACAGTAAGAGATAGATCAAGTATCGACCATCATAAAGACTGAAAAATAAAATTGACAAAGATTATTGTTTAAGGTTGACGGAGACGCATGTCTTAATTAGATTTTTTTTTGTTTTTTTTTTACGAATTGGTCAAACCCAAACTCAAACAAAAACATTGTTTTCATCGTTATGAGTCTATCGATTGAATAGAATTTTATTATAAACAATTGTCTTGTAAATGGAATTTTTAAAGCATTCTGAATGTAAAAATAAAGAAAAAAGTGTGCATGACAATAAGAAACACTACCTGCCAAAAAAAATGTTTTGCTGAAATTGGTTGAAAAATGTAGGAAATCCTATCCCATATATAAACGAACACACACACACAAACAACCTGGGTTTTATAAGTATAACTCGATATCAGTTGTCCCCCTTTCATTCTGGCGACAGAATCGTGTTTTATCGTGTTTTCAAATTGATTTCATGCAAAAACAATTGTGTTTTTCCAATTTTTGCCGCTGTCAGAAACACCACAAGGTAATTTTACGCAGCTCTGTGAAGTTTTGTTGAAATCGGTTGAAAAATGTATGAAATCTAATCCAATATATAAACGTACAGACACACACACACACACAATCTGCGTTTTATAATAAGTAAGATTTTATTTCATTTATTAGATATATTATGATTTATTTGGAGTTATATATGTATTTTTTATTAATATTTCTTTCAACTTTTTCCATTCACCAGGTTTGTCTGTATTAGTAGTAATTTGTTTTTGTACAACTAACATGATCATTTGTTTTATTTTTACTTACTGTTTTTGCTTATCTCAAGTTATATTTATCAACCTTGCATTTTCTGCTCCCATTGATTTATTTATTTAAGTGTTAGTACTGGCAAAAAGGCAGTTGAAATTATTTTATAGTATGGAAAATAACGACTTCTTATTTGCCGAGTATTTTAAGGCTTAAATCTCGATTTATATTTTCATTTTTTTATTTCTATCTTTTTTATCTTTTCTATCTATTTTTTATCTTTTTTTGTTTCTTTCTTTTCTATTTTTTTTCTAAAATTTGTCAGGTTATCGCCTCCTAAGTTTCTAAATCGCTACTAAAAAGTACTTTCCGGACTATAAATACTCTGCGATTATTTTTTACCATTCTCTTCTCAATTTTTCTACTTACACATCAACATGTAAGTCACTTGTGGAAAAACACGTTTACTATTGGGAAATACATGAACAAACCACAATGCATGTACAAATGCAAATTTACTCACTACATATACTTTGCACCCAAAAAGTTTTCACATTCATTTGACACACACATCTTTGTCTTTGGTACACATTTTTTGTTAATACATTATCATTTGTTTGTACATATATATAGGTTCTTGACACTTCTTTACATGGACTCACATCCCGAGTCTGCCATGTTCATTTTAGGCCTTTCAGGAGACACACGTTTATTTCTCAACCCTAACACAACGTATACACTAGCCCGCAACAAATTAATAAATTTTTCAATACTTGCATTTGTATGTTTATGTACTATTTCATAATTTGTTTTACTTTCTAGCGTTTTTGTTTACCTAATGTTTTATTATATATTTTTAAAAAATCATTAATTTTTTTGAGTTTCTAAAACATGTAATGTATTTAATATTTATATATGTTCCAAAGGTTATTACAGCCAGAAGTGATATTAGGGACAAGTTCCTAGGGTCTATAAAATGCTTCTGTGGCATGTGTCTCAAATAGCCTATAACAATTAAGTCCAGGTATATGTGTGTCTGTATGTGAGTGTGTGTCATGTCATCTGAGTATTTTGGTCTTGTGTATTTAATAATGACTGCCAACACCAGTGAACTGATAAAAATAATTCATCCATTCTAACTTAATTTGGACAATCTCTTTATATAGGTATGTTACCAAATGCGAAGATCTGTTTAGAAATTGCAGCTTGGCTTCTCATTAGTTTACAAAGCTCTGATGTTATTTCTTTGTTGGAAACAGATCTTGTTTCTGATTGGCTCATCAGACTATGACCTCATATTTTTGTTGGAAAATGGTTTCTGATTGGTCTTGTGGAAATATGACATCATGGCCTATTGATTTAAAATTTTCCTCTATTCTTAACAATGATGAAACTTGCTTGAATATTCCTGTTTTAGTCATCACTACTAATCATTTGAGCCCATTTAGATTTTATGATGAATAATTTTTACACATTTTCAAAAATGTAAAAGTAAAATGTAAGTTTTATTCCAAACCCACTGGTGTCAAAATTCAAATAGGAACAACTCTAAATAAAACCTCATATTCTATGTGACAAAAAAATTTCATTTGGATTTTAATCTAATTTTATTATATTTTTTTATAAATGCTTAGAAAGTTTGTCAAAATTCTGCAAAAAATATTCCTTAATAAATGAAATAAAATACCCTACAGACAAGCCACCAATCTCACACTGAGTTGCATACCACTAGTGATTACTGTTGGTGACTTGCTGTCGAACTTCTGGTGAGTTCCTCTTGGCAATATTACCACTGGAAAACAGCTAGAGGCCCACAGGTGGCTGCCATCAGCAGCCTGCTAGCAAGCCACTAACAGCTTGTGTGTAGGGTAATAATTGAAAGTTATATTAAATTATTATATTACTTTTAAGCACAGTATTTACATTAGTCGGACTATTGTCCTCATCTTTGTCGCCATATTTGTCGCAACGTTTCGGCCGTTGTACGCTCCGGCCTTCTTCAGGTGGTTGGAATTTCGAACTGAACCCTTTATTTCGATCACTGGGGTAGACTGTTCTAGTTCCACGTGCCATGTTTGATGGATGTCAGTTATCAGTTATCTCCTGATAATTTTCCCTCTGAAAGTTCTCCACTGCCTTAACCAGGAATTGAACTCACCTTCTTTGGGCCTGTTACTGGATCTAACCAACGCCTTTATCCACTGTGCCAACGTTGTGACAAATATGGCGACAAAGATGAGGACAATAGTCCGACTAATGTAAATACTATACAAAATACTTTTAAGCAATATATTTATGTTTTTCAGTTAAATTTAAAATCTGATATTTTTTTTGGAGTTTCACCAAAATGCGTCATCTTTCCTTAGCATTCTGTGTTGAAATGCCCAACAAACAGAATATTAATAATATTAATCAAACAATACATACAAGACAAAAATAGGAAAAGCATCAGTAAAAAGGCAAAAAGTTCATAAACTATAAAATGCAGTTAACCCAACAAAAGGGATACAGAAGTGATCGCAGATCTGACGTCAAGACAAGAAAGAACAGAACTAAGTTAGACGTGACCAAGAAGTGGTTTATTTTATTGACTAGGAAGAAATCCCAGCATGCATCTGTATGTTTTGTCTACAAATTTGGGGAGGGGGGTGATTTTGCAGTCATTTCAACACAGGATTGAAACCAACAACCTTAATTTACCATTTTTTTTACCTTTTACCCAGTTTGCTCTACCTAAAAATAATATTTTATAAATTTTCCATTGTTTTGAAAGAAAAAGTTTACTCAGCATTTATAGCAAGTGCTATTAGTCACTCAATTAGTATGCACTGTAACCTTCAACAGCCAATCAGCAAAACCCTGATTTTATATTTGTAATCATAATATTAACCATTTCCTTTTAAGGAAACATTCATCATTTATTGATCAAGCATCCAGTACTGCTTTTGGTTGAGAGTTATAAAATCTTTCTGTTAAAATGATTTTTCAGAAAAATAGGTCCCTCAAGTCAAGTAAGTGCTGTTGCTCTTTCCAGTATTGATGGGATTTCCTTCCTAAACTTTTGTTCATAGGAGTGTGGAACATGAATATCTTGATTATATCATTATTTTCTCTTCTAGTTTCATGTGATGTCCATTTTAGTTGTTGCTGCTGTTGGAAATCCCCAAGTGACGTGATGTCTATCATTTAGTACATTTCTTTGTGATTCTGTAGTGCTAGTCCACAAGGTTCAAAGAATTGTGCTTTTCATCAAGACTCACGGGTTCCATTCAAAGAGTTTTTTAACTACTGATCATAGAAAAAGGTTACGTACATGATGTAACCTTGGGAAGGTTACTGGATAGAATAATTACATGAAGGTTGGTAATGAACGATAATACTTAGGACAAGAACAACATATATAAGATTCACCAGTGGTGTGTAGAAGAAGTAGTCAACTGCTAGAAGTGAGTCAAATGAATTCCACAATGAATCTCAAACTGCAGACCAACATACAGTATTTACTACTGTATTTATGTGAATGGGTACATGCACATTATTGTCCATAGGTATGCTACAACAATACAGCTGATAGTTTAGATTTCAGAATGGGTTTAGCACCTGCTTGATATTCATGTGAAAGTCTCAATCTGACAAGGCTATTTAAATACATGGCTTGTGTTTTCCTGTTGATGTTTTGGTTTTGTAACAATTTGTGGTGTTGTGTGAAACTACCTCTAGTTCAGCCAATTCTATGCTTAAGTTTCTTTTCTCTTATAAAGATCTATTTAAAATGCTGGGAAAACTTTATGTGTTTTGGAAATACATTAGAATGATCCAGAACATATACTGGGGGTACACCACTAGCATATGGATAGAAAATGAATTCAGTAAGTACATAAAAATAGAAAGGGGCATGAGACAAGGATACATCTTCCCACTAAATTTATTTAACCTATATAATGAGGCTATCCTAAGAGAACTATAAATCCTGCCAGGATTTATTATTGGTGGGCACAATGCTGACATAAGATATACAGATGATACTGTGTTTTTTCTTGTTTTTTTTTTTAATCATTTCACCAAAAGTAAGGTAATATAGTCACTTAGTGGTTACTATGAGAGAATATGATAAAAAGAAAACATTGTTAAATAGAAACAACAATAAAAGAACAAGAATTAAAAAGACAGAAGATAATAATTGTCATTGCATTTAAATGTTTGAAGATTAAAGTTGACTGGAAAGCAAGAAGCCAGAAGAAAGTTTCATAAGTAAGAAGTGGGAGTAAAGAAATTCTTAGCATAGAACATCTTAGCCAATTCAACTATAAAAAGATGAGAACTAGCTGCCAATTTAGTACAGCACTTGAATTTATAAAGTCTAGGTATCAAAGAGGAAAGCTCATTAGAATAATTACCATGAAAATATTTATGGAAAAGGGACAGGGAAGCTACAATACGGCAGTGGGAAAGTGACTGAAATCAAGATTTCAGGAGGGACCCACAATATTACAGATTCTTTTTTGTATTTTATCAAGAATCTCTAAATACATAGCAGGAGCAGCAGACCAGATGTGGCAGCAATATCCAATGCATGGATGAATGGTAGAATTATAAATGGTCAATATACAGGGTGGTCTAAAAGTCTTGTCACCCTAATCCCCTCTTCTAAACTGTAGGAGCTCGTGTCAGCCAACTGAAATTGAAAATTATATCATCTAGGGGTGACAAGACTTTCTGCCACCTTGTAGATTATTGTGAGAAAAATTGTCTCATTCAACACAGTGAACCAACTTTCCTAGCAGCAGACCTAACAACTGATCCAATATAATCTTTCCACTCCATATTATTTCTTCTTCTTGCTCCTTATTAATGTTTCTATTCCTAATTCTTCCACATTCTGTAACCCCTTTTGTCTTAGTGGCTTTACTGTCTTGCATGGGGTGATACCAATTAAAAAAAAATAAATGAAGAACACATTATTGAGCAAGACTTTTTAATTGCAATATAAGAAAAAAATCATGTTTCTATTAAAACCTTAGGTTTTGTAAATTAATTACCTAACATACATACTTGAAATCTAACAAGGACATGTCTAAAAATACTGGTCCCAATACTTTGATATTTTGTTGATAAAAAATTGAAAAGCCATTTAATTGAAATAATCACTTTTGAGAAAAACATGTTTTTCAAGTATGTGGTTATTTACTCAAATTCTGTCTGTCAACTAATTTTAATGGTTTACAGTAAAGATACGATTAAAGTGTGTGTTAAATCAATGCATAAACACTGAACTTACAAGATTTTGCATAAACATGGAGTTTTATACTGTAGGCCTACTTATGGTGCAACTGGGACCTATTTCAAAATGCTTGAGTTTCAGAAATTTGGGGATAAAAGTTAACCCATTTTGAAAATACTTGTAATAAAATTTGACCCTTAAGTATAAGCAAATATGTTTAGAATTTAAATGAATAAAACTATATATGTTTATATCTGTAGAGATCCCATATCTTCCTTATGGATATAAAAACAGAAGCATAGCACTTCTCAAGGGTTAAAACAATTTCAAAGACCAGTTTGACCTATACACGCATACATGCACTGTTCTCATGCACATGCACACACAGCAGTGACTGACTAAGGCCTTGTCTACGCATGCAATAGAAGGAATTAACTAGCAAATATTTAACAAGACAAAGAAGAAGCCCAAATTTCTGATAAAAGATAGGATCCACCTAATGTTGAAATTTTGTTAAACAAAATCATTACTTTTTATTTACATTATACAAAAGTCAATGAAAGTTTTGTTATAAAATAAAATAAGACATATCTCGGCTGATTTACAGGCAAATACTCAAGAGCGAGAACTGGATGTAAACAGGACAAAGCCCCGTCACAAAATGACCATTATCTTCATTTACAAATTTTCCCGACACACGAGTTCCGGTCGAAAAATAAAATAATATTTAAAGTGCTCTATTTTTCATCCAATAAAAATGCTTCCCTCCTAATTATACTCGCTTCGTTTCTTGAGCCTGTTAAGCCATAAAAAAACGCTATAAAAAGGGGTCACACGGAAGTTCAATGGGCAGTCCACAGGTGCCCAGGATAGAGACCTGTCACGTTCAGCTGCTGACAGCAGGGGAGCGTCAACCACCGTCAACATGTGTGAACTACTATGAGGGATCGACCTGGATCCGAAGCCAGCTTATGAACTTTACCACAAGGTAGCTGTCCCAAACCCACACGTTCCTGTTGAAATAAACCACGTAAATCTATTTCTGCTGTTGTCGTATTTCTTTCTTGCAACCATACGCAAGTCAATGAAAGTTTCAAAACTTTTAGAGCTGGTTTTTTATTACATGCATTTTAATCTTTGAATTAATCATCCACCTTAAAAACTCTTTTAATGAAACAATATTGGGGCTGTGAATTCTAGAACAAAAATATGTTATGAAAACATGAAAATTTTATTGTCTATAATTGAAGTAATTTGATGACATATTTTGTCATGATTCCAATCTTCAGTGGGAATGATTATTTATTGATACATTAATAACAACTGTGACACAAGGCTGAACGAGAAGCAGTGAGAGGCTGGTGCATACTAACTATCCTAAACATAGCTAATCAGAATCATGACACATTCATCCATTTATTTTCAGTGGGAATAATTATTTATTGTTTTGTTTTTTTTTTTAAATTGTGGCAAAAGGGAAATGGGGAGAGGCTGGTCAACATTAACGATCCTAGACCTAACTAATTTGATTCACAATCCATTCATCCATTACAATTTCCTCATTCACCACAAGAACTCATCCATCACTATTCAATCCTACATATACCACAATACTTTATATTCACAGGAAACCTACAGGACACAAAAATATTCATTGGGAATGACTGAAAAACACTTTCCTCTCCCCAATTTATAGACAGAAGCATACAAATGCAGGCTGGAATTTCTTCCTAGCCAATAAAACAGACTAGTTCTTGGTTTTATATGACACAGTCCCAGTCTGTCTTGTCTTGAAGTCAAAATGTTACATTCACTTATCCAAACTTAGTCTTGTGTGTCAATTCTTAGATAGTGAACTTTTTGCCTTATTACTGTTGCTTTGCCTTATTACTGTTAATTTGCCTTATTACTGTTAATTTGCATTATAAATATTGTTTGCTTGCTTTATATTATTTTTGCACTGGTTTTCTTTCCTTTTTCTTGTTATTGCAAACTTTATCAGTCCTGTTTGTTGGACAGTTCTGTCACTTATACTTTGTATGTAACCATGACTATTCACTCCACATATCATAAATCTACATTTTAGGATTAGAAGTATTATGTTGGATAAACAATAATTACTAAGGCAAATACTGCCAAAATACTTGCGGACATAGTTGTAGACCTACCACATGTTATTTTTGGACCATTTAGAAAATAATAATAAAAAATCCTTTCCCCAAACCTGTGAATTTTGAGAAAATGATTTTTGAAAGCCAGTGTGAAATTATTTTCTAACCAAAGAAAAACTTGTATTTAAAAATTTCACACCTCTATGTGAAATTAGATTTGGGATTTTCCTTATGGATATAAAAATAGAAGCCCATAGTTTCTCAAGGATTATAAAAATTTGGAAGGCCAGTTTGATCTACACATGTGTACACACACCGCATCAACCCACATGTACACACAAAACAGAAGAGAGACAGTCAGCTGTCAACTAAGGCCCTGTTCACATACACAATAGAAAGGATTAACCAGCAACCACCTACTAAGCATTTGTCTACAAACTCACTAACACATTAGGCTGACCATCATAAAGTAAGTATGTTCATATATTTCCCATCATGCTAAGAACAGTTAATTACTTTATAAAACAAACTTCACTGCAATGAAAATTGCACATTTTATTGCTATTGTATATTTCTGAAAAGAATATATAAATGTTATTTCATTTGATGCTCTGTTTCAGCAAATAACCATTTTTATGTTTCATTTAAAAGATGTGCTGTTGTTATTATTGTTAAATGTTTGGAATCCTGACACTTGGGTAGCAACAAAAACCTGGTTAGATGGATCCCCAACACTTATTTTGATGAATAAAAATAAAAGTAAATCATAGATAAAAATTAACATTAAGTGAAAAATTGTTATATTAACTTTTAATGAATAATGTTCAATAAACCTCCAAAATAGTATGTTTTAGTGAATTTCACACAAAAATAAATGTTTTTCAATAAACATAAAATAATATATCAAGTCTGAAGGAAATAAAATGAATAAATATTTTATTTATCTCAGTTAACTAAGCAAAAGTTATTTCAAATGTAAAAGCAAAAAATTCTTTGAATTTCTTTAACTGAATGCAGCAGCCAACTATCGTCACCCAAAATGAAATTAAAATGCATCACTTTTGAAATAGGCTTCTAGTTCTAGATTTTAGTTCCACCGTGAGTAGCTCTTTAGTATATAACTCAATATACATGAATAATTTCAATAAATTGTAATGTTATAGAAAAATTTCCAATGTTTGTCTTAGAAGATTAATCTTTGACAGATCAACAAACCTGTCATGAACTACCACAGAGAGCAAAGAGGACCATGATTGACTGTTGCAAAAAATGCATGCAATGTAACATTAGAGAAAATGGTTTACCTACAGGATGAAAACAGATTCTGACGTGTCTTGCATGTAAACTATCCCAAAAGGAAAAATGGCAGCTTAATTCAATGACGTAAAAAGTGACATAATGTGTACACACACTGCATCCACCCAAACATACACGCACAACAGAAGATAGACAGCCAGCAGCCGCCAACTAAGATAAAAACAGATAGATCTCAGAGCTGGATGGAACCATCTCGTGGGAGTCTTTTTTTTATATATGTAAATTTTGGCTGAAAAAAGAAGATATAAATCCATAAAAAGGCAACAAGTAGAATGGTGACTGCTGTAGTAAACAGGAGACACATGGTGTGGTCAGTGGATTGACTTAAATGAAACCGATTACAGGAATTGATTACAAGCCAGAAGAAATTACTATTTTACAAGATTTACATACAAATACTATTTGTTAAAGTGATAAAAGCAGATATATTAAAAAGCAAATTCATAACAAAAAAGAAATTCACAGTTGAAAGTAGAAATCGGCACATGCAAAAAAATAAGGATACTCAATTTCTGGCACAATGAGAAAAATAAGGATACTCAATTTCTGACACAATGAGAAAATAAGGATACTCAATTTCTGGCACAATGAGAAAAATAAGGATACTCAATTTCTGGCACAATGAGAAAAATAAGGATACTCAATTTCTGACACAATGAGAAAATAAGGATACTCAATTTTTGGCACAATGAGAAAAATAAGGATACTCAATTTCTGACACAATGAGAAAAATAAGGATACTCAATTTCTGACACAATGAGAAAAATAAGGATACTCAATTTCTGGCACATGCAGAAAAATAAGGATACTCAATTTCTGACACAATGAGAAAAATAAGGATACACAATTTCTGGCACAATGAGAAAAATAAGGATACACAATTTCTGGCACAATGAGAAAAATAAGGATACTCAATTTATGGCACAATGAGAAGCAAAAAAATGAAATGAAATAATTGGCCAAGAATATTAGTAATGGAAACATGAAATACTAAAATCTAGGAATATTGAAAACAGAGTAAAAAATAGAGGAGAATAAAACATCAAAAAACATTAGCTGAGAGTTGCCTTCTCATTAGTTGAGAGAAGTATAGAAAGAGAAGGATAGCAAGAGAAGGATAAAAAAGAGAGAGAGAAAAGAGCTAAGGGTTTTGAAGGAAAGCACAAATACCTTATTTTAATTTTAATTTTTTTTGTTTATATTATTTTTATATTTTATTTTATTTTTTATCACTACAATATATTGCTTAATTTCATTTACATCCAAGCTGTGATCTAAATACTAAGGTAGTTATTACTTTTAGAAACAAAATGGCTTTATTTGAATAACTAAGCAATTTGATTACAAAAGCCATCAACAAAGCAAGTCTATTTATAATGTATACATAAAAATGTTTGAAAAGTAATAACATATTGAAAATTTAACTAGACGACTCATAAGACCCATTGAGTTCCTTTTAAAAGCAATTCAAGATACAAAATAATGAGGTAACAATATTATTAATTTTATTATTAATTATACATATTTTTATTTTTATTTGCAATACAAGTTATTGCAATAATTATTATTAGTCACATTAAACAATATCACTTAGATCAAACACAATAAGAAATTAACAATAATTATATTCTTATTATATATATTTGCCTCTTCCTCACATATATTTCAAAATACATAATGGCAGCAAACCAGTGTGCATCTATTTATTTATTTGCCATTGTCTAGTGACACAATTTTGCAATCATACAAATTACATTTGACAATGACACACCCATATAGACTCTTCACCTATCAAGTACTTGTCAAACATCTAAGATATATTTTTATAAAAATAGTACTAATGTAATGTAGTGAATTGTATAACTATATGTTGTGTTATACATATATTTAAATTTATTTAATAATGTTAAAATATATTATGCATGCTTATTATTCTTCATACACATAATAGTTGGAATATAATATGTAAGTGATTGTTTACATGCACTGATTGATATAAGAACATGTATTGATAACAAATACTGAATCTTCTATTAAAAATGCTGTGAAAATATCATAGCTAAAGAACCCCTTGTAAAATGGAATAGGCAAATCAGTCTGTTTATATTTCTCAGATGAGGTATTGTAACTATTTAAACTATTTACATTGTCTGGACTGTTGTCCTCATCTTTATGTTACTTTCATTATGTGTTCCCAAGGACATATGTCCCAGTAGATAAAAGCGTTCGTTGATTGATTCAAAAAGAGACTTCATTCAAAGGGTTTTGAGTTCAATTTCAGTGAAGAGAACAAATACTTTGAGAGTTATGAAGGTAAATTAATTAAAACTGAGATATTCGAAAGGCATAGCACATGAAATTAGAACAATCTATCCTTATGGACTAAATAAAGGGTTTAATTCAAAATTCTAATAAATATCACTGGAAGACGGCTGGAGCATACAACGGCTGAAACATCATGAATATAACAGTAAAGATGAGGACAATAGTCCGAACAGTGTAAATAGGTTAAGTACTTACCTCCATTAAGCAAGAACTGTTAAATTGGGCAAGATATAAGACATAAGTTGGTGGATATAAATGATAAAACCTTATTTGTTGGATCTTATAGTTTTATGCATTATTTACATGCACATGATTAGAGAATGACCCTTGTCTATTTTCAGGGTTTTGCCAGACATACACATAAACTTTTTGCTTTATAGCACTTTTCCTAGCTTAGCTTGGATATGGCACAAGGCCAAACGTAGGAGACACCCAGTGAGGCTCGAACTCACTACTCATATGTAACTCTTCTAGTGAGACAAGCTTGCTAACCATTACACCATCCCAAGGCACCCAACTTTTTGCTTTATATATCAGAGGGAACATAAAGCTTAGGTAATCAATTTAGTGGCAGTGTTAGTAATATGTCAGCAGTGGTAATAATATGTTAAGTTTGCTGGACATTTTGTAAAAATATTTAAAAAGTAAGAATGAAAGAAAGAAAAATATTTATGGAAATTAAAAAGTAAATTACCTCAATTTATTCATACCACAGTTTGGTCGCTTTCTTTTTTTGTGTGTGTGCAATTTCATGACAGTGGACATGATTATTACACAACAAACATGGCTGCCAAAATAAAACTATAATGCATTCATCTGTGAAAGTAAAGCTCTTCTAATTTGGCTCACTATCAGGACTTTCGAGGAGTCGTTTAGCTTCAATCCTTTAATTATCGTCAGAACATTAAAACTCTCTTAGTTAATTGCTTTTGTTGATGTGCGGTCATCAAGTTAGCCAAATGATTTGCTATCAAATTGTGTAACCTGCAATTCATTCCAGGTGAAATGTCATTACATTTGGAGAATAGCTTTCCACATATCACCAAGGAGCTTCAATTCACAATGTCTTAGTCATTAACTCGTATGTCGTACTGCCACAAGCTAAGCTGAAACTGCGTTTATGGAATCGTTACAAAGAAACCAGACGCCAATGATGATACTTAAAGACTACCCTAATCTACAGAATGTGATTGGTTAAAAGAAAGAAAAGAAAACCTGGATTGATGAAAAGAACCTCAGTATTAATGGGCCTTACTACTATAGCCTTTTTCGTATGATCTATAATGACAAACGCCAAAACTGTATTAGCATATATATCAGATGTTAGTAAGCAGAGATGATACTCAAAGACCCATTGAATCTGACAGACCAAAAAAAAAATGCCACAATCTTGACAGGACTAACAACTACAGTTTTGGTTCCAAAAACGTTCCCTCGCCCCAAATTTACAGACAAATCATACAGATGCATGTTGGGATTTCTTCCTGTCAAAAGAGAGATAATCCCCCTGCAGATATATATATACCTGTGATGATAATATGCAAAAAAAGCTTCTTTTTTATCATTTCACCTCAGGCAAGGCAATAAATGCCATTAGGATGCAAGTGTTAGTGAATATGAGAAAAACTACTATTAAGGAGATAGGACAATAAAAGAACAAGATTTAAGAAGACAGAAGATAATTGACATTTCATTAAAAGAAAAAAAGTTGAGTGGGGAAGGTGATTTTTTTTGTTTTACCACTTTAAACATTATTTTTTAGTGGATACTCATATTTGGGTAGACACCTCGTTTAAACAGTATATTTAACTATTTTTATGGTCTGAATATTTGAGAAATCTAATTAAAGAAAATAATGTGCTCTCTGGCAGGATTCAAACCTGCATCCCCCTGCACAAAGGGAACCATTATTAGATCTGATGTCTCTTAACTGTCTCAGCCATGGATCAACCTTGCCAATCAAGCAAAGTTTGAACAGTGCCTTTAAACTTTTCTTGTTGCCATAGTAGGATATGACAACACTAGCACAAAATTCAATCACACTATTATCTGATAAGAGTTGCATGCAGTGATTGTACAAACATTTTGACAAATGAAGTCACCTACATGCCAAGTGCTACAGATTAAGCAAATTTCTTCTCGTCATAAATTCCTCCAAATTTTCATATCTGCTCAGTTTCATATCCAAACATAAATAAATTATTCTTTTAAAGTAATCGATTTTTATTTATCAATCTACCACATTTTTGTCACTTTCAATGTTCTTTTTTGTCGATACTCTTATTTTAGTATACACTTCATTTATTTATCAAACAGTATGATCAGTTAGATTCCATTTATTTATTAAACAGCGGCAGACAGCAAGGCTGATTTGTGGTCAAGTTGGTTAAGGAACATTGGATCTAACAATGGTTTCCTTCTTCCCAGATGGATGCAGGTTCAAACCATACTGGAGAGCACATTTTTTTTTTTTTTTAATAACATTTCTCAAATATTCAGGCCAGTAGACAAAAAACAAAATATACTGTTTAATAAATAAACAGAGTATCTACTGAAAGACTAAAAATAAACTTTAAAGCTATAAAAATCTGTCAGATTGATAAATAAAAATGACTGGTTTTCACATAATTCTTTTCATTGTATCTGGCATAAGAAGATTTGTTTTTAGAAGAAAAAGGCCAAAATAATATTTTTTTTATTATACATGCTTGTTTCACATTTTATTTCAAAATACTTTTTACTTCAAAATACTTTTTTTCAAAATACTTTTATTTCAAAATACTTTTATTTCAAAATACTTTTTACTTCAAAATACTTTTATTTCAAAATACTTTTATTTCAAAATACTTTTTACTTCAAAATACTTTTATTTCAAAATACTTTTATTTCAAAATACTTTTTACTTCAAAATACTTTTATTTCAAAATACTTTTATTTCAAAATACTTTTATTTCAAAATACTTTTTACTTCAAAATACTTTTATTTCAAAATACTTTTATTTCAAAATACTTTTTACTTCAAAACCTCAATGACAGAAGTTGTTGTTGAGTTTACCAATTTAATGTAAATTGAGGAACACCAAAAGAACGTACTCATAGTTAGTATTGGAGAAATTATTTTTTTATTGGTGGCTTTACCAGAAAAATATAATGAAAAAAAATAATATTTATATATTTAATGAATGAGATAACAACAGTTAAACATTTAAGTGGCAGGCAGAAGACTGGGAGCCAAAGCCACCTCCTCCACTTTACATTAGAACTGAAAACTAAACAATGGATAAAGATTGTCCGCTGGGTTTCAATCGATTGTTCTAGCAGGGGTCAGCAACCTTTTGGTGAGAGTGGGTCAGACAGCTATGTAGTGTCTCGAAGGAGGGCTATGATATCAAATGTACTATAACAGATTGTTACGACCTCATATTGATCCATCCAGAAGGTGTCATGGTTTGAAGGTTTAAAGAAAAAGCAATAAAGTTAATGTTTTATTATTTAAACAGTGTTCTTTATTTTACTGCAGGAATAACAGGATAACTACTAACACAATCAACAAAAATTGTAAATTTCTTGCTACAAACTTAATACTGTTAGAAACAGTGGCGTAGCTAGAGTAAACATCACCCAGGGCAGTCAGCTCAAATGTCACCCCAATGACCCCGATTCACCCTATGCTGAATGGTTAGCTGTAGCTAAATTTTCATACAGGCTCTACCTCTACTTTACTCTACTGTCCGGTACGTTACTGTTTACATGTATGATCCAAGACAAAATCCAATACCACAAAATAATCAGTTCAAATCAAAAGATTTTTAAAATGCAACTGTTCACTTTCAGAACAAATGCAAAACACGCCATTACACAAAAGAATGACATTCGATACTATGGTCTTAGAATGAATGTTTTCTTGTTTTCATTGTGGCAAACTGGTCAATGACATCGTCAAAATCTGTTTGTCTTGTAAGCTCATTTTCAATGGACAGCACAGCCAGATCCGACAGTCTCGACTGGCTCATGGTTGACGAAAATTTCTGTTGCTAATTTTCCGGTGTCCAATTTTCCGTTGCATCATTTTCTGGGTACCATTTAATTATCAATGATGTTTGAAAGTATTTTTCTTGACAAAAATGTTCTATTTAATTTTTAAGCATTTTTGGGAATATTGTAAATCAACTGCATTCTTTTAAGGTTACCTAGAGAATTTATGCAAAGTTTATTTTTTGTTTTTCTTTATACAAGTAAAATAAATTTATTTTGATGTTATTAATTATGATTTTAGTTTTAGTGATAATTTAAAAACAATAAATATTTATCATTAGTACCAATAATGAAAAATTAAGTTAAAAATTTAAAAGAATCATTTAGGCACAAATTTTTCCAATACCGTTTCGATACCCCAAAATGTTCCGATTTTTTCGATTCTCGATTCCGATTAATTGTCAAACAAAACACTAGTAGATATATTCAAAAGTATTTTGCTCACTCAATGGAAAATTGTATCTCAGCGAATTGATACACAGGCAAGACTGAAATTGTTGCACTTTTGTCTTCGTATTTCGCTTTGTTGTTATTAATGATGCAGAGTTAAAATACCATATCATCCGATAAAATGTTACAACAATGTCTCTTGTTAGTAACCAAGATTGTAGCAACTGAAACACATGAAAGCTGAAAACATTGCTATTTTTCTTACTCACAAATTTCCCGACAATTCATTAGAAAATTTCTGACGGGGGTACAAAACTGGGGGGGTCATAAATTATTTCTGAGGTGTCATATGCCCGTCTGCGAAACTCTGTGTCTCCACCACTGTTTTCAGACTATTTTTGGCACCTTAGCGTGGTTGAAAAATTTTGTTGGGGGTGACGCCACTGGTTAGAAATGACAAATTATTTAATGGGACAGTTGTTTCTGCTTATTGTTTGATAACTGCTCCACATCAAGTGAAATATTTGTCAATGAGAGGAGCAAAACATCATTCACATTGTCATCACCTTGTTATGGTGTGATTAGTAGTTGGGTTGATCAAATTAAATGCGGCTGCGTGTTTCAAGATAATCAACATCCATACATTAAATTTTAAACATCAAGGAAAAAAATCAAGCTCAGTGAACATTAATAAAATATTGTATTAACAACGATATACAAATATCAACAATAGTATAAAGAAAGTTGTTCCCCTTTTTCCGTGATAAAAAAGGGTAAGTTTAACTAATAAATGTTGAGTACAAAATTGAATGTAATTTAACTACAAAGTTCAATTGAAGTCTTAGCTAAATACAGAATAGTTCCACAGTGTTTTATCAGTGTAGAAAGATGTAATGTTCCTGAGTGATATCAACAGGAATTAGTATGATTACTCGAATGAGTAATAATTAAGAATTAAAATTTATGTCAATATAGCGCCGTGCCGTATTTTCCAAGAATTGAACTGCAACTGGTCTTTTGGTTGATGGCGAAATTCTTTTATATCGATCGGTAGGCTCCGGATAGCTTAGCGCCAGAAATATAGAAAAGATACGAAAATACGCGATTGGTCAGGAAATGGACCAATCCGTGATTTTAGAGAAAAATTCGAATTACTTGCGATGGTTAAATTGTCCTATAATAAATATCATGTATTTATTAACCAATGAGAATTCGAGAAAATGTAGGCGTGGCACTACAACCTAACCTTATTCTTAAATGACTTTTCGTATATTTCATTTTTGAAAAAAGTTGTTCTCTATGTACTTCCCAATAATGATACCATCATTTTCAATAGGCTTTTGGCAAAATATGTATCTTATAGAATTCCGCAGTGGATTTGGAATTAAATTTTGATTTTAAAAATTTGTTGCATTCAATTAACTCCTGCTGATATTTTTCTGCCACTTGCTTCACAAATTAATTAAGTAAATTGTATCCAGTTGTTAAGTTGTTGGACTGGATAAAAAATCCTTCACAGGCTTGATGTGACCCAGGGGTTGCTGACCCCTATATGAGGGTATAGCCTTGAAAGACATGGAAGTCACTGCAATTAGTTAAATTTTTCTTTGGTTTCTTTTTAATTTTCTTCTGAAGGTGACTCTAAATCATTTTCGGATATCAAGTTTCTTTCAATTTCTGTTTTGATTGCTGTGCATGGAGACAAACATTTATGGTTTGACCCCTTACTGAGTGTTATAAAAATTTCATTTTTACTACTTTGAAAATGATAGCCTTGAATAAATGTTTAATCATCTAGGTTGTTTTTTTAGTACATATTCTTTTGAGAGACGTATATTTTTATGTTACACTTGTATATCTTTTTAGGTCAGTGGTTGAAAAATTGTGAAGGATTCATTTCCAGTTTATGGAAAATTGTTTTTTCATATTTTGTGGCCAATGAGAGTCATGGGATCATGCCCTTGTGAAAACATGGACGGATCTTTCCGTTATCCTAAATTTTGGAATAAATAAGATCTCAGGTCAGTGGACAAGGAGAAGACATTTTTGTCTTTGAATCCTTGTCTTTCACAAGCAGTAATTTTTTTTTTTTAATTTTTTGATGATAATCCTTTTTATTAGAAATTGTTATCCTGACTTAATAGGTGCAAAAACGGAAATTTTTGTGCAAACTTTATATTTGTACATTTTTTTGTAATTATGTCTTAAATATTTTTTGCTTTAACATTTTACACAATGGTTGAGTTTAATTTTGTAATTTTTGCATGTATTATGACTTGCTATTTCTACTAACTAGGTTTTTGTGTTTGATACAGAAACTTAGATCTGGTAGGAAATCAATTTTTATAGTGTAAGATAAGCTGTCTTGTTAGTGTTTGTAATATTAATGATTAATAACTCCTAAGGAAGTTTGGTGCGAAGTAAGGTTATCAGCCCTTAAGGAACTCTCCTGGGCTACAATATCCTCCCTGAACACCATTTAAATCTTTAAAAACAGTCTGAAAATTAATTCATTAAAGCTTCTTACATTGTAATAATTGTTGATTACTTTCATTACAGCCTTAACAGAACTTTAACAGCACTCAAGCACCAAGTTAATCCCAAAATGATAATAAAATCCCTCAATTTACGCTATCTAAATTCGCAAACACTGCAATAGCTCCTGTCATGCAGGTTTCAAAAGTAAAACATTTTACTAAATGTAGGTATAGAAATGTAGGAGATTATTTTCCTTTTACAAGAAGAAATGGCTGATGTCTTAAGGAGCCCTATTGGGTCATGTGATAGCCCATCAGTAAGGAGAGCTAATTGCTATTTAGTTCAAAGGCAGGTACATGATTCAGTCACAGTTTTGCTGACTGTGGAGTTCAGTGCAATTTCCATGCAACCTAAATAGGAACATAAGACACACCACATGCAGTGCCATGTCCCTCTTAAGACATTAAATATAAAACTTTCATTTTATTTGCTTATTCATATATTGTGTGCCCTTTTACATACTTTTTTTAATTTCTGATAATATCATGTACTTAGAAAATTTGGCACATTTATACACACAAGCATATTTTAAATATTTTAAATTGGGGTCATCAGGAGAGAATGTGCACCGTTTCGGTGCACATTCTCTCCTGATGACCCCAATTTAAAATTCGAGAGGAACACATCAAATTCAGTGAAGTCAAAAGCCGTAGTGAAGCTCGGTGGAAGTGTCATTGGCATGAGGAGCATTACACATTCAACTCGCTTCAGGTGAGTTTCAATTACTTTCCAGTAATTTCCTTCTACACACAAGCATAAAAATTCAAAATTCTTTTTGAAAATTGTAATAAGTATTTTCATTAATAATTAGTAAATATAGTTTTTACTTAATAACAATTTCACCTAACTGCTACAAATTGAAATAGAATTTTAAAATTTAAAACATTATAAATTATCCTAATTAAATTTTAAAAATATAAAAACAATTCTTTTAAAATTCGCTATTCATCAAAAACACATTTTTTAAGACAATAGTGTCCTGATATGTCCCGGAAAGGGAGATATTTGTTCAAAGTAGAAAAGTCGTTGTTAACTACTGTATCCGGATAGGACAATCTAGCAGGTAACTGTAATGGACTGGTCCTCGTTGTAGTGTTAAGCAATAGGCGAAGACAATAGGCCTAGTCCATGTACCTCCACATCAGTCTGTATTTATGGCTGACACCAGCCAATCATATTACTGTGAGGGGGAACCCGGGTGTATGCATATTCATTACATCATGTCTATAATATCTTATTCATAAAAGGAATTAAAATCCTTCCTAATTAAATAATGTCTTAGTTTTATTGCATTTTTTATTTCATAATTCAGAGCATAATTTCTGTAGCTGGGGGTCCAGATTTACAAAAACAAATTGACAATTTAACTTTTCCAAGGACTTATGCTTATAACTAATATAAATATTAAACCCTACAAAAATTAATTTCTTGAAATTTCATAAAATTAGATAAGTGGGAGTAACAAATGTATAAAAAAAATATTTTTACCAAAATTTTTAAAAAACAAATAGATTCTGAAATAATTACATTAATTTATCTGAAAATCCCGTCTGAAAAGTTTAATTAATATCTGACAATTGATTTCTGCAAGAATTTCCAAATCAATGTGATTTTCACTGCAAAAATATGTTAAATTTCCTATACTAATTTATGGTCACCCACTGTAGCAAGGAAAAAAAATTAATCAAACTTTCAAAGGTTCTAAAAAGATACAAAAATATAAATTAATAATCAAAAAAATCCTTTGGTTTTTCCTCTTAATAATAACAGAAAGATTTTGATGATAAAACATTGTTTTTATGTGTGGAGCATCTTTTTATCATGTATACTCATTTTTTAGTGAAACTTTGGAGGTAAGTAGATATATTAATGACTATAGTGGAAACTGGAGAGTGGAGAAGACCAACATATTCTTTCTCTCTTTCCAAGCAAGAGGCATCAGTGAACAAAAAAGCTATTTGTTAATAAAAACTATATTAAGTTATTTTTGTTTTTATTAACAAAATAAATAAATAAAAAGCAGTATTTGAGTTTAGTATAAGCTAAAGCTTACAACTCTCTTTACATACCAGACCACAAGCTCCTAAGGAAACTGTTGTATAGCAAATTCAAGCAGTAAATGCACCAGAGGAGACCAGAAAAGACACTACAATGACACTGAAGACTTCACTAAGGACATTCCACATATATCATAAAGAGTGGGAGGAAATAGAATTATCACAGAGAACCATTTTCACCTTCCATCAGCATGGCTGATACTAATCTACAGGTGAGAAACTCATTGCACCTTGGTTACATGTTTTCTACTGACATGAAATGCAGTGATCATATTGACTCGGCATTTGTAGAAATTTTTGCAGTATAGTAAATTATCCTAAAGGTTTTAATCTCTTCCACTGAATTCTCTGTTTCTGTTTATCTTCCTTTATTTTGAAAGGACTCTAGGGGACTGCCTCTTGGGTCTTCAGATTGTTTTTAGTAAACTCATTAAGTTATTTCCTCTTCCTTTAACATTCCCCTTCCTCTCTCTACACTCATCAGCAAATGTCTTTGTGTTTGGCAACTGCAAAATCATCATGTCAAGTGGCTTCATCTCTCTAATGCCATTGACTTTATTGGCACCCAGATTTTAATCTTCTCATTGACTCAATCTCTCACTCAAATATTAGACTTCCCCATATGTTTCCCCAGTAATTATGATGGACATGCTTCTCTACTTGATTTTTCTTTAACTCTAACCTAGACCCATGTCTTGCTCTGCAACTCTGTCCTCTTGGAAACTCCAACCATGCAGTAGTGTCTATAGATATCTCTTTCCACTCCCCCATCAATCATGAACACCTATTAACAGGACATCTTTCTGTTCTCAATGCACTGATTGGGATTTGCACTGCCTCTTGGATCGATATTTTTAATCAACCTGTTGAGAAATGTGCTACTGGGGTCTCTTCTTTGGTGAAAGCTAGCATTAAATCTTTCATGTCAGCATGGAAATACTAAGTGAAACCACAATCTTCTCATTGGTTCTATCCTGCCTGCTCAGCCGCTATAGCCCACAGGAATCATGTCTTCTTTCTGAGTGTAACAGGCATCTCCTTATCTTTGCTTGTAATGTGTTCAAGCGTGTCCTCAAAGAAGCAAAGTTACTATTCACTGATAGAATGAGACACCATATAGCCCATCACAACTTTGATTCTAGAAATTACTGAAGTGAAGTGCGAAAGTAAATCTTCAGCTTCTCCTGTCTTGACTCAATTTGAAGTATTGACATCAACTGCAGATCAAGCAGAGTGCTTTGCTTGAAAATTCTCTTCCAACTCCACTCTCAACAGACTGCCCGAAACCTAGAACGGAGTCTCTACTGAGTGATAATGCACATAATTCTGTCCATGGTTTCTGCTATAATTTCTAGATGAGATCGAGATCCCCACAATCCATGCGGATTTGACAATATCCCTGCAGTTGTCCTAAAGAATTGTGCTCCTGAACTGGCAACCGTTCTCTCCAAACAATAAATACCTCACTGCCTCTTGTTTCCAGCTTGTTGGAAGTCCTCCTCTGTAGTTACTGTTTCCGAGGAAACTTCTGACCCCTCAAATTATTACCCTATTACCCTCTTACCTCATTTTGGTAAAACACTCGAGGCACTGATCAATGCTGAATTGATTAAACATTTTACTTAACACAGCCCCACTTTCGAATAAACAAGATAGCTTCCGTTTCGCCAGGTCTACCGCCGATGTGTTAATGGCCATCACTATCAAGCTTTAAATAAAATCAGCGAAGCTCAGGCTGTAGCTTTGGACATGTCAAAGGCGTTTGACATGGTTTTGCATGCTGGCCTTCTCCGCAAACTCAAAGGACGAATATTTAGCTAAATTCAATTGTTCCTAATAAATCATGTAATGAAGGTCGTGTTTGAATGGGCACGACCCTACAGCCTTTCATTTTTTAAACGATAACACCCCATACAAGATAGTAAAGCCACTAAGACACAAGGGGTTACAGGGTATCGAAGAATTTGGAAAAGAAACATTAATAATGAGTGGGAAGAAGAAAGAGTAATCAGGAAAACAGTAGATAGTGATTGACATTGCATTTAAATTTTTGCAGATTAAAGTTGGCTGGAAAGCATGGAGCCAAAAGGGAGTTTGAGAAGCGAGAAGTGTGAGAAAAGAAATGGTTAGCATAGAATTTACGGTTACATCTAGCCAGCTCAAATGTAAATTGATGAGCTCTCGACGCCATTCTAGTAATGTGCTTAAATTCAAAAAGTCTAGGTACCATAGCCTCTTATCTCATTTTGGTAAAGAACTCAAGGCACTAATCAATGCTGAATCTGTCCCACTGTTATAGCTTCCAGCTATAACAGAGTGACAGATGTCTGTTACTATTGAAACTCTCACCACTCATAATGAATGTAAGCATGTCCTCAAAGAAGCAAAGTCACTGATAGAATAAGACACCATATAGCCTCTTGAAAGATTGTTGCTAGAGACTTTTGGTGGCTCTGCAAGAGTATAATGAACAAGAGCAGATCCTCGGTTCATCCTCTCTTTAAAGTGAAGTATTGATGCCAACTGGAGAGTAAGCAGAATGCTTTGCCCAGAAATTCTCTTCCAAGTACACACATCAATATGGCTTCCATTTCTCCAAGTTCAGTGCTGATTTGTTAATAGACATCAGTGAATTTATCTCTCAAGCTTTAGATAAGTACAGCAAAGCTCATGTTGTAGCCCTAGATATCTCAAAGGTGTATGACAGGGTTTGGCATGCTGGCCTTCTCCACATGCTCAACAGCTCTGGTGTCTCTGGATGAATATTTGGCTTAATCAAATAATTGCTATCATGTAATGAAGGTCATGTTGAATGTATATACTTATAGTTCATCCCATATTACTGAAATGAAAAGGGTCTCACAGGGCTCTATCCATAAACCTAAGCTGTTTCTGATCTTTATCATTGAACTTCCTGTTGTCATCAATTCCCAACTGGGTATCTATGCAGATAAGACAACTATTTAATCCTGTCTTAGTAGCAAGTCTGACAGATCTGACAAAGAAGACTTGGCAACTGCTCTTGAAAAAAAAACCTCCAATCAGTGGTTAACTGGGGTAAGAAATGACTCGTAAATTTTAATACAAATCTACTTTCATTTAACCACCAAAGTGAGGCTTATCTGCTAATCTTCAAGAGAGCAACTCTTCATGCCTCCTTGAACTTATGCTTTTCACTGACATGAAGTGGAATGTTTATATTGAATCAGTTACTGGGAAAGTTGGTTCCCTGTGTCATGACAGACAATTCTTCAAGTCAGAATCTATTTTGCATATTTATATATCACCCAATTGACCATGCATTGAGTATTGCTTCTATATCTAGTCTGGTGCTCATACTAATAATCTCGATATTTTTGACAAAATTCAAAGAAGCATCTGTAATGTAATCAATCCTGACCTGGCATCTCAACTTGTCACTTTCTCACTGATGTGATGAAGCTTCCATCTGTTTTTTTCTACAAATATTTTCATGGTAATTGTTCTGATGAGCCGTTCTTCTTGGTACTTCAACAGCATGAATTTAATTATGCTATTAGTTTGGCACCATTTTACTGTTGAACTAGCTAGATGCAACCATGATTTCTATTCTAATAGTTTTTATTCTCACATTTCTCACCTATGGAACTCCCCTCCTTTTCCTTGCTTCCCTGATAACTACAATCTTCAAAAATTTAAATGCAATGTCAATCACCATCTTCTGTCTTCTTGGGTTCTGTTCTTTTATTGTCCTTTTTCATTACTAAAGTTTTGTCTCTCTTTCATTTCCAATAATTTCTTGCATCTTGTTATCTTGGCACTATCACCTTTAAATGATTAAAAAATTTAAAAAAAATGATCTAAGTTTGTGAGGACACCATGACATAAGAGATCAATGGAGTGACTGCAGCTGAATCAGAAGTGTGGACATAACTCCCAATATCACCTGCTTTTCCTGTCTATATGGCCAGTCTCTTATGTATGTAAATTGAACTAACTCACCACCTGCTCAATCGCAAAAGCACCAGAATGACTCAATATCCTCATCGGATAGAGGGACAAATGAACTTTGTAACAAAGCAAACCCTGGGCAGAACATTTGAATAAGGAGAAGACAGTTTGATTACACACATAAAACCATTTAATTATAAGGAGATAGTTTAGTTCCCCATAAAAGTCATTAAGAGAATTGTCCATGCAATGTAATTGCACCCATATATATAAACCAGGAACAAAATTAATCCTCCAATGGGGGAATAATAACATTCCTACCTTTAGCTTGACTGTTGGAGCAATTGATCCCTGAAATGAATGCAGGTTATCTGTTTACAAGAGCTTGCAGCTATATAGCATTGAAATATTGGTTCTTTTATGATCACTGAAGTTAAACAACATTGAGCCTGGTCAGTAGCTAGATGGGTGACCACTTAGAAATACAGGTGTTGTAAGCTTGGATGTATAGGTGGTATGGCTTATGGCCACATCATGTTGAAGTACCAGTTCACATGCGATAACCAAAGTTAAGCAATGTCGATCTTGGCCAGTACCTAGACGGGTGACCACTTGGGAACATCAGATGCTCTAAGGTGGTGTAATGTATAATGGCTCAGAATTGTTAATCGGAGAGCTGAGTTCCAATTCCAGTTGGGTTCATTATATTCACTTACATGCAAATACTCTTGGAAAAGGTATGAATCCATCTCTTCACTTCCCAGCTATGGATTAATTAGTTAGAATTGTATCACTAAAATGATTATCTCCAAAAAAAAATTCTTGCAATCTAAAAATATTTTCTGACTTTAAAGAACCTATAAAGAGTTGATAACCCATAAAAAATGAATTAATCAATGAATGAAATGAGTACAAAGAGAAACAACATTATGCACCTTCATAGGGCAAAGTCCAGCAATGAGGAAAACACGACATGCTTATATCCGATGTGGCAACCATCAAGTAACAAGAGAAATAATAATTTCTTTTTCCACCTAATTGTTACTGATAAGAGGTTAACTTGATTCTCTCTACCAAGGGCAGACAACTAATATTGGTACATCCATTTCCTAACATGAAGAGCATCACAAACTTTCTGCATTTGACATATGTAACACATATATATATATGTATGTACTGTACTTGAATGATTTATATGTGCAGGTGCCATTTAATGTATACACAAGTACATGCACAATTTGACTAAGTTTAAAGTAAGACATTGAAAATACATTCTTTTCTCACTCAGTCTGGACAACCCCTACCCTGTGTTGAGCAATAAAATCAAAGTTGGAGACAAAAAAAATAAAAAAGATAATTGCAAGAATTTATTTAATTTTTCTTGAAATTATTGGTAATAAACAAGAACTTTTTAAAGTTACTTTTTAAAAATTTTATAGAAATATCTTTAGGTTTATCAGTGAATTAAAATATAAATGCACAAATGCAAGCGTTCATACACACAAAATTCAGATGTAATTAAAATGAGCATCTGTACCGCTGGAGCTAATTTACCTTTCTGTCTGGCAATAACAGAAGGTTATAAGCGGAAATGTGCAGCTCTTTGAAGTCATTTTTATGATTCATCTATTTAGACTGAATATATATTTCAGTAAATGTTGTATTTTAAATAGACAAACAATTTCTCCCTTCTTAGTATGGTGTGGTTTATTCTCATAATCTCTAAAACTCAGTAACCCCTTGTGGTTTAGTGGCTTTATTGTCACACTTGGAGTGAAATGATTAAAAAAAAAATGATGTAACTGTTTTTGGTTAATTCCAGCACTCCCACATTTGCTGGAACCAATTTCAAGATGGTGATGCCATTTACACAGTTTAAATAGATTTTTTTATGAGTACACTAAATATAAACATAAATATATATATATATATATATATATATATATATATATATATATATATATATGTATAAATATACACATAAATGATTGGGGTGAAATGATTAAAAAATTAAATTTGGAATGTAATCATCTATAGTTCACCCAACACAAGGCCCAAGGGCCACTCAAAGTAGAGAATTACTGAGTCTTTATGAGAAAGGAGGAAGCATGAGGATATGTAGGTTAGATATTGGCTGACCTTGAACTTGAAGATATTAAGATTTCATTGATCTGACAGTAACAGTTCTGAGGAAGAAGCTGTCTGAGTGAAACTTACTCTTTACTAAAGCCTATGTGAATATAATATGGCAGGTCCTAGCTGTGAAGGCCTGAACTGGTTGAGCTAAAGAATATAACTCTTTAGAACATTTACCATAATAATAACACTTCACAGATTGGACCAATCATGTCACTTACACTGTAGCCAACCACCTACATTTCCTCCATATTTCATTGATGAGAAGTAAGTTCCACTTGAACATCTTCTTCCCACGAACCACAACTCTGTGGAATCAACTCAAGAGGATGTTTCCCCGATCACTACAATTATAATCTGTTCAAGTCTAGAGTTAAAATGTTATCTTCCCCTCCTATCCATATAAACTATCATTTAATGTAACCCTTTACCTTGAGTCGCCTCTCGGCCTTGTACTGGGTGAAACTTACTGTAAAAAAATAAAGAATAGTGAGAGACTAGCAATGTTTCTTTCATTGGAAAGGTGTTGTAGGTTGGAAAATAATTCATCACCAACAAGGAACAATGCAAAAAATACAGAGATAGAAATCATACTTATTATAAAACCCAGGTTGTGTGTGTGTGTGTGTGTGTGTGTGTGTGTGTGTGTGTGTGTGTGTGTGTGTGTCTGTACGTTTATATATTGGTTTGGATTTCCTACAATTTTCAACCAATTTCAACAAAACTTCACAGGACTGCGTATAATTACCTTGCGCTGGTTCTGACAGTGCCAAAAATTGGAAAAACACAATTGTTTTTGCACAAAATCAATTTCAGTTTCATTAAGAGGCATCACGATTAAGAGGCATCACGAGAATGAAAGGGGGACAACTGATATCGAGTTATACTTATTATAAAACCCAGGTGGTTTGTGTGTGTGTGTGTGTGTGTGTGTTCATTTATATATAGGATCGGATTTTCTGCATTTTTCAACAGATTTCAACAAAACTTCACATATTTTTTTGGCATGTAGTGTTTCTTATTGTCTTGCACACTTTTTTCTTTATTTTTACATTCAGAATGCTTTAAAAATTCCATTTACAAGACAATTGTTTATTATAAAATTCTATTCAATCGGTAAAACTCATAACAATTGAAAACAATGTTTTTGTTTGAGGTTGGGTTTGACCAATTCATAAAAAAAAACAAAACAAAACAAAAAAAAAAATAATTAAGACATGCATATCCATCAACCTTAAACAATAATCTTTGTCAATTTTATTTTTCAGTCTTTATGATGGTCGATACTTGATCTATCTCTTACTGTTATATCCCCGGGCAATGCCAGGCTCTACTGCTAGTATCTTATAAAAATCTGCACCCACTTTTAAGAAAATTCTACAAACATTTTAAAAATTTGCTGTTTTCATAATTTTTGCATGTAGAATATGTAGACATGCAGACACACTAGCACATGTGATGTACATGATATGTGTATATATGTGTGTACATGATCATATTGACAGAGAGAGAATGGGGGGGGTCAGGAAGTGGGTGGTGTTGAGAAAAGAAACCCAGTAAACAAAGTGTGATAGAAAAGAGTGAAAGAGAGTCTGGCTCTTCAGAATTGGCTGATGTACGTCAAGTGCTTAAAGGCTAGTCTCATAACACCAAAATTTTGCCCTTTTTTTTCAGTGCTAAAAATAGGTCGACACAAAGAGAGAATCAAAATATGCAGCCACAGTCAAAGGAATTCTTTCCACAGGTGGATGTAGGTGTAAACCGCACATGATTAGAATGGCAAATAATGTGCCAATCAAATTGCACAAATTTATTTCTCAGAACCTCTAACTTTAAGCTTTCAAGAGAAAGGGTCAAAAAATTGAAATCAGTAATTGAAAACTAATAGCCATTCTTGTCTTGGGAGAATAGGTTCATTGTCTGCTGACAATCAAAGAAATCCCATTTCATGCTACTCAAACTCTGCCGGCACACTAACCCTGACAGAAACACAGCTAAGAAATTTTACAGCCTCCTTCTTCCACTATATATGTATTTACTCTCTATATAACACCTTTATACACCTTTTTTTTTTTTTTTAAAATCATTTAATCCCAAACAAGGTAATAAAGTCATTAAAATGCAAGTGGTTAGTATGAAAAAAATATACTATTAAGGAGAGAGGATAATAAAAGAACAGGAATTATGAAGACAGAAGATAACCATTGACATTACACCAAGAAAGGCAATAATGCCACTAAGACTGAAGTGGGGTGGTTAATGAGTGTTAGAGAATATTAAGGATTATTATTAATGAGACAGAACATTAAGAAGACAGGAGATAAGGATTGACATTATATTAAAATTTTTGAAGATCAAATTTGACTGGGAAGCAAGAAGAGACTTCGATAAGCAATATGTGCAAGAGAAGAAACTGGTAGCATATACTGTAAATAACGCAGCCACTCATATCCAAGGCTGCCACTCTACTAGGGTGGTGAGCTAATCTCCATTGGTGACATCTGATCAGGCACATTTGTGTTTGTTCAATACCCACAAAGCCCATCTGTGGTTTATACTGCACCTATGTTGAGTGGACCTTAGTTAAAGTTTCTGGGAGAGAGAGCGCTATCTAGCATGAACAAGGCTTGCATGTTCATACCCTGAGTCATGATGACTTGGGACATTTTTCAAGCAAAACCACCGATAGCTTCAAAGGGTTCTATCTACCCAATTTCACTCACAAGTCTTGGGTTAACCCATGGTATAGTTTTCCAAAGGTGCCACATGCTGGGAACACTTCCACCAGACCAATAACATTAAGAAGTCACTTTCCTAACAAATTGACAATGGTGAGATCAAACCGAGGTCAGTTCTAATCACTTGGCCACATACCCATTAACTGTCAGCATAGCCATTTCAATAGCAAAATGATGAGACTTTATCTCAAATCTAGGACTCTGCTGAAATTAATAAAATCTAGGTACCATAGAGGAAATTTCATAAGAATAATTATCATGAAAGTATTTATAGAAAAGGTACAGGGAAGATATGTTATGGCAGTGGGAAAGTGACTGAAGCCAAGATGCCAAATCAGGACAAGTAATATTGCAGATTCTTCTTTGGATTTTATCAAGAATCTCTAAATGTATAGCAGGAGTACCCCGGCCATATGTAGCAGCAATAATCAAAGTGTTGATGAATAATAGACTTATAAATATATAAGTTAGATTCAGGTGAGGAAAATTGGTTAGCACAACACAGTGACCCAACTTTCTTAGCAGTAGACCTAGCAACTGATTCAATATAATCTTTCTACTTCATGTCAGTGGAAAATGTTAACCTGAGATGGGACAAAGAGTATCTCTCCTGGAGGTTAGCATCAGCCATGCTGATGGAGGGCTGAAAGGATTCTCTCATATGACTGACAGAGGTCTGTTTTGTAACTGTTAAAATTAAAACACCATTTCCTTATCCCAGTTAACAACAGATTGTAGGTTATTTTTCAGGTCAGCTGCAATTTAACTTTATCAAACAGATCAGACTTATTATCAAAACAGAAGTAAATAATTATTTCATCAGCATAGATACCAATTTGAGAACTGATGCCATCAGGAAGGTCGCCAATGAAAACTAGGAACAACGTAAGTCTAAGGATAGAGTCCTGGGTGAAAGGTTACAACAGAAAGACTTAGAAAAGTGGCCATTCAGGGCAACATTCATTTAGTGATTTCATAAGAAAGACTGAATTATTCCAGTGCTTAGAAAGACTTACTTTATTGTCATTTTTTTTTTCCCTTTAAAAAAAAACTTTAATTCATTCACAGACTTCATCCACTCATATTTGTCCAAAGTTTTACATTTCAGTTGTTTGAATATATCAGTTTATTGTTACTATTTTATGTCAAATTTTGTGTCTCATTCTATTTACACCATTTGCATGCAGACTATTGACCCCATATTTGTTGTTATTGCCACAACATTTTGACCAGTGTGCCATCCAGGCTTCATCAAGATACAATGGCTGAAACATTGTGATAACAACAACAAAGATGAAGACAATTGTCGGCATGTAAATAGTGTGAAATAATGATAACTCCTCATCCCAGAAATCCAGACAGTGCATGTATGTATATTGTTCAATTGCAATAACAAGTCTCCACAGCACTAGTGTGCCTCTGCTTAAAATCATCAGCTTTGTTAAAACTTGGTAACTGTCCCACTAAAAGGATGACCTGCTGAAATTATCACCGAAAGATATAAACACCTACCCCTGCCCAAAATGCCGAATTCAGTGATCTTGGAGTGAAGACAGGCTGTTGCCAAATCTTCAAATCATGGCAAATTGCCAGAACCATTTTCGTTGCTTTGTCATATTAAAATAGTCTACGAGCTGTTATTACTGATTCTCAAAGTGATTTAAAATTCTTTTTCTATGTGTTTATTTTATTTATTTATTACTTTATGGATGTTACTACTATTTATAAATAAAACTAGTAAATATGAACAAAAAAATTTGTGGTCAGTCAGTACACTTTTGGTATATTTCTTTCATTCTAATAAAGTCTATCCTGTTGTCTATCAAACACCACATAAAAAAAACTATATGGTTTTTCTATCTCTCACTCACACATGTATACACTCACATACAAATTTATATATAGATATATGTACACTACAGACAAGTTTGTGCACCTCCTTCATTTCTTTAAAAATATTCCTTAAAATGAGATATCTCTGCATTTTTAAAGTAAAAGATAAAATTTCAGTAACTAAATTGTATTTGCTTTTAATTTTACAAAAAATAAGCACTTAATTATAAAAAATTGTCATACAACAGCATCATAATTTGTTTTCATCAATAAAACCTGTCTTTACAAATTCTTGGCATTCTTTCCAACAATTTTTGAAAAAAAGTAGATGGCAGACATCCCCAAACATTCTTCAAGCACTGAAAAAGCTCACTCTCACTCTTTGGGTATTCTCTTTGAACACTCCTATCCAATTTACCTCATACTATTTTAAATAGTAGAAAGGTCAGGAGATTGATATGGCCAAGTTATAATTTTCAAAAATTTTTTTTTTGCCTCAATGTAATTTTGACATAATTCAGAAGAGTGTTTTGGATCAGTATCTTGTTGAAAGGTGATTTTTTCCAATTATGCATAAACCTGATGATGTAATGTATTTGCAAAAGCAAATGATACTGCTTTTTTTTTTAATGATTCCTTTGACCTGAATCAAATCTTCAGCCCTTTTCATAATCTCAAAAGTCTACTGAGATATTATTGGTAAATATATATATATATATATATATATATATATATATATATATATATATATATATACCGTCATATACAGACAGACTGTTTCCTTTGTTTCACAGCTCATCAGTGTGGCTAGACATCTGGTTGCTCCAGGTAGAATGAAAACCCGACTGAACTGGTGTCAGTCGGAGATTCTAACCATTAAGCCATTGGCGCACGGTAGGGAGGAAAGTGGATTTTTAGCGTGTTTATCTTTATAAACACGCCCAGTGACCGGGAGTGACTCAATTCGCATTAGCGAAGAGTCTCGCTATATAGCTATAATAGTCACTGTTTACCAACCCACATCTCCTCCCCAGAGAGCTCAACTGAAATTAATTTTTCAGGAGCCAATATATATATTGTTTCCCATACAAAATATTTGTAAATTAGCAAAAAGTATTGAATTTGAAATTTGAACTTTTTGGTAGTAAGAGGATCCTGAAGAAAGACTGATAAATAAAAGAAAATACAAATTTTATCTGTTAAAACATAGAAAAATATCTAATTTTAAGGTATTTTTTAAAGAAACAGTTTAAACACAAACTTTTTGCCTGTAGTGTATGTATACAAAATAAGTATGATTTTGATAGCTGGTTGCTTCAAATCATTTCAAGTTATCAAAAATATGACTGTTATGATGGTTTAAGAAGCATTGCTGATAGAGAGGATCAAGGAGGAATATCTCTTTGTGAGCAAGGGAATTAACTTGAAGGAAGAGGAGGGTTGGTAGGGCCTGGAGTTGATGTGTGTGTCAGGTTAGTTGACTGTAGTAACTGGTGGCGATGCTGACGACTACCTGTTCTCTGCGACTGCTTACAGTATTGTGAGCAATATTCTTAAAAGTAGATGTGGTAGATTATGAGTCACCATTTTTTTTCTCATGTTTTTGCTTTAGCAGCAAAATTTGGGATTGACTTCTTTTAAATTGTATTTCATATTTTTTTTTTGAGGGAATTTGTTTTGTGAGCTGGATGTGATGCCCAGAGCCTGTGCACAGAAGGTAACACTTTTATTTTTGATTTTGCTTTCTTAACGTTCAAATCTGGCCGACATGTAAAGTGAATTAGAAAGAGATATAATTTGAAGCAGAGTATAATAGTTGGTGCATTTACTAAGTTTATTTTTCTGAGTTATTTTCTTACAAAGATATTTTTACAACAGTGAAGTAATAAAAATATTAACATTTATAATGCTTTTTTAATTTCAAAATGTCACTTGATAACTTTTTTTTTTTTTTAGTAGAGAACAAGTTTGAAACTGGTTAGGAACCTGCAGCTTTTATGGTATGATTACTGAAGTTAAGCAATGTCAAGACAAGTCAGTAGATTGTTGACCACTTGGGAATACCAGCGGCTGTAATCTTTGATATACAAGTGGTGTAGTGTATAATGACACGGAATTATTAATCAGAGAGTCATGTTTCAATTCCAACTGGGTTCATTATATTCACTTATGTGCAAATACCCATGGGAAAGGTATGAATCCAACTCTTCTCCCCCAGCTATGTGTTAACTAGTACGACTTGTATCACTAAATCATTATTATCTAAAAAAATACATTCTTACAATCTAGAAATATTTTCTGGTTTTAAATAACCTGCAAAGGATTGATAAGCCATAGAAAATGAATCAAACAAATCTGTCCACAATGATCTTAGAAGAAACCACTATATATATATATATATATATATATATATATATATATATATATATATATATATATATATATAAAGAGAGTGAGAGAGTTTTTTAGGTATGCTATATTTATGGGTTAAAGTGCTCAATATCAAGGAGAGAGCATATGTAAATATAAAAGTGGATATTGAGGACAATACCCAGTGGTGAAAGTCTGGTTCATGTTTATATGCAATCACCAGACCATATATATATATATATATATATATATGATTATCTTACATACTTTTCATTATATCTTTTGCACTAAAGCGTTTTCTCCAAAGCAGGTAAATTCAGTTCTATTTTATTAAAAAATGTTTCTGCAAACTATATATATAAAAAAAAAGTATATATATATATATATATATATATATTTTCTAATATATATATATATATTTTCTAATATAGAAAAATGTTATTTCCTAAGCTGATGATTAGATGATCTTGAATGTTTAAGTGAGAATTATTAACTGACTCAATACAAGCTCTCTTTCCTTCTTACAGAATTTAATATGTTGGGATATGTCTACCCAGCTTTTTGTTGAGTGTCGGGATTCATTTAACAACCAAATATCTTGTTTGAACAGTTATTCCCTTCTTTTGTGTGTGTGGACAAGGCCTTGGTTGGCAGCTACTGACAATCAATCCCTTCCATTGTATGCATGTGTGTGGGTGCAGTGTGTATACATATGCATAAATTAAACAGGCACTGAAATTGTTTTAAAGACGGAGAAGTAGTATGCTTCAATTTTTATATCCATAAGGGGGATCCAAAATCTAATTTCGCATAGAGGTGTGAACTTTTTGAATAAAAGGTTTTCACTAGTTAGAGAAAAAACACAAAGGCTTTTAAACTATTGCTTTTGTATATGTTGTAACCTAGGTAAAGGTTACCGAAGAAGAATAACCAAAACAAATAGAACAGAATGGATATAGAACGATAATATTTATAACCAGAACAAGATACAAGTTTCGCTAGTGGTGAGTTAGAAGTGAATCAAAGGTGAATTCTCTGTGAAGACAATAGTGAATCCCCCATAAAGTATATTCCACTGTATTTATAAGGATTGGGACATACCTATGATAGTCCATAGATATGGTATAACAGTATATAAGAGTCATCCAAGGAGAGAGTATTACCTATGAGACTCTGGGAGAAATGTTGAAGAACATGAAAAAACATGGTTGGAGTGCTGATAATCTGGCATTTGAACATGGTGTTTAATTCATTTCAGTAATCCATAGATTCACATTGGAACATATTACTAACTCATATATCATACAAGACTCAGAAATTAATGCACATTTTATATATTTCTACTGTAACAAATTATTTTATCTTTTAATTAAGCCTGTATTATTATTTATTTAATTTAAAATAATTCATCTAAGTATATATTTCATTAAGCAGATCAGTAGTAAAGAATTGGTTTTACTCTCATCATAATCAGTTTTAAACTTTTACCCAGCAAAGACTAATTATTTAGCTAGTTGTAAAATAATTTATGTAAGGGTAGACTGAATTAAAAGTTAATCATTCTTCATGATGTTCTCCAAAGCAGGTGAAGAGTTTTTAATAATAACTGGATGATTAAAACAATATGATTTGTTGCTATCAAAGTACCAATAGATGAATTGATAAAAGCAGACCATATCACAGATTTCAAAGTGACAAAAGCCTCAATGTTTCACTTGATGGCGATTTTTTGTACCATTTTTCTCTGTTAATTCACACTCAAGTCATTAGACTTTATGTGGAATCATGTCACAAACAAAGCCATGATTGTCTCCTGTTCATTTGCATTGAACAATGGAGTAGCAGAATTTACAGTCAAGCATAAGTTATTAGTTTGTTCAATTCTATACCAAGCATAATGTGTTACTTGTGGCAATTCAAACCCTTTGTTATTCACATAAAGTACTTTTCAAATTAATTATCAAAGAGCGTAATTCATTGTTTACCATCAGTTCATATGACTGAATTTACTTCTGTTCCATGTAGCTAATGGCATTTCTATAGTTAAAAGCTAAAATGCAACCCCAGAAAAGCAGATAGTAATCTGGTGAAATTTTAAAAGACAACCATGGTCTTATAAAATCTCAGTAATTAATCACTTTATATTGTTTAGTTTATACTACTACCTCAGTGTATGCATCAGTTATAATAAATTTAGTATAGGAGAAAAGGAAATTTACTATAGGATACTCTGCACAAGATGTAGTTTTGTCCAACTCTGGAAGTCTGGTGCTTCTGCTATATATTTAGAGACTCTTGATAAAATACAAAAATGGATCTGCAGTATTAATGGCTCTGATCTGGTATCTCAGTTCCACTTACTTTCCCACCAATGTAATGTAAGTCACCTGTGTCTTTTCTTGGGTTAAAGCTGGCATTGATGCTTTTGTGCCTTTTCAAAAATACCAGGTGAAACGACACTCTTCGCCATGGTTCACAGCAGCCTGTTTAGCCACTTTAGTTACAGTCTATAGGAATCACTTTGTCCAGCTATAACAGCATGAAGTTCCAATCACAAAAGAGGCCCTATTTGTGTCTGCACATAATAATTGTAAATGTGTCCTCAATGGGGCTAAGTCTTTGTTTGCTGATAGAGGCTATACGGCACCTCATTCTAACAAGTTTGGTTCAACTGACTACTGGTGGCTCTGTAATAGTGTGTTAAACAAGAGTAAGTCCAACATCAATTTTTTTGTTTATTAGTTTTGACTCTTCACCTGGCAAAAGAAGTTAATGAATGTCTTATCTGCTCAGATTATTTTGTAACTTTTGATAAAAATTATATTTTTTTTTTCAGAAGCTTTAGAGACTGGAGAAACATCCAGCAAGAAACCACGAACAGATGATCAAGAAACCACAACAAAAACACCAATTGCTGAAGAAAGGTAAGATTTTAGCTAAGACATAAAATAATACACCTTAACTGACACAATGAATCAGCATGTTGCAAACGGTTTTTATCTGAGCCTGAGGAAACTGGTATTTTTATGACTACCAGTAAAATTGAGATGCTGTGATTCAAAGTGGCCACCTAGTGTCCATAAGTAGTTAAGTAAATAAATGCATGAAAACTTTGTGTTGCTCATAATAATTGTAAATGTGCTTTCAAAGAGGCTAATCCTTTGGTTGCTGACAAAATGAGGCACCGTATAGCCTCAGAAATGTTTGGTTTGTGTGACTACTGGTGGCTCTGTAATAGTGGATTAAGTAAGAGTAAGTCTTCTATTTTTTCTCTCTTCACTCAATTTGAGATGTTCTTGTTAGTTAATAAAGCAGAATGCTTTGCTTATTAATTATCTTCTAATTCTACTTTTGACTCATCTGAGACATCTTTGCCTGACTTTTCCCCTGTTGAGTGATATACATATAATTCACTCTGTGGTTACTGCTATCATTTCTACACCGGATCCCCACAAATCATGTGGACCTGATGGCACCTCTGCAATAGTTCTTTAAGAAATGTGCTCCAGAACTGGCTCCTGTTCTCTCTAGACTCAACAATAAATACCTGGCTGCTCCTTGCTTTCCAGCTTTCTGGAAATCCTCTTCTCTAGTTCCAGTCTTTAAGAATTCAGGTTAACCACCTAATCCTTCTAATGGCTTATTAGCCTTCTACCATTTTTTGGCAAAGAGGTTCTAATCAATTCCGAATTGGTTAAGCATCTCACCTCACCAGGTCTTCTTTCAGATAAACAATATGGCTTTTGTTTCTCTAGGTTGATTACTGATGTATTAATAATTATTACCAAAAGAGTTTATCAAGCTTTAGATAAAATGGTGAGGCTCAGATTGTTACTTATTCGATCTCAAGTGTATTTGACAGGGTTTGGCATACATGTCTTTTTCAAAGTTGAAAGGTTATAGTTTTCTGTACAAATTTTGGAACTGGTTCAGTCTTTCTTATTAAATTTTGAAATGAAAGTTGTCTTGAATGGACACACTTTCTGAATTAATCTAGATGTCCCCAAGGGCTCTATCCTTAGACCTAAATTGTTCCTAATTTTCATCAATGACCTTCCTGATGGCATCAGCCCTCAACTTATTTATGCTGATGGCACAACTATTTACTCCTGTCTCAATAGTAAGTCGGATCAGTTGCAATAAAGTCAAATTGGCAGCTGATCTTAAAAAAAATGACCTACAATTTGATGTTAACTAGGGTAAGGAATGGCTTGTTAATTTTAATGTCTCCAAAATAAAACTGCTCTCTATCAATCAACTCCTTTCTACTCTTCATCAGCATTGCTGATGTTAACCCCTGGAAAAATGACTCATTATGCTTTCTCAAGCTAATATTTTCCACTGACATGAAGGGAAAAGATTATATTGAATCACTTGCTAGGTCTGCTGCTAGGACAGTTGGGTCAATTTGTCATGCTAGACAGTTTTTCTCACCAGAATCTGTCTTACATATTTAAAAAGTCTACCATTCAACCATGCATTGAATATTGTTGCTACATCTGGTTTGATGCTCCTGCTATACATTTAGAGATTCTTGATAAAATCCAAAGAAGAATTCAAAGAAGAATCTGCAATGTTATTGATCCTGACCTTCAGTTACTTTCTCACTGCTGTAATGTAGATTCCCTGTGCCTTTTCTATAAATACTTTTGTGGTAATTGTTCTGATGAACTTTCCTCTATGATTGTGGGGGGTTTTATTACTAATCTTATTTGCTTTAGTTTCAATCTTATTTTCATTAGTTTCTTGTAAATAGTTTTTGTATTCATATTGTAAATACTCATTGGGGCTAGTTTTTAGAATTGTTGTTTTATTCCCCTCCCCCAACAGACAAATGAATTGTAAATATGGGGTCTAGTTAGTATTTTCATAGAGACAAAGAGGTATTATGGTGAATGTAGTAAGAAATGTACGTATGAATGTGTTGTTTTGGTGTAAGGAATATCTTTTGTATGATTGGGTCAGTGCTTGCGGCTAGCTAAGTTATAGTTAAGACAGAAGAAGACCATCCTTTCCCCAATCCCCCTTTTCGGCCTTGTGCCACATTTCTGTAGAGAACAGAATAAATATCGCTCATGGGGACTAGTTAGTATTTTCATAGAGACAAAGAGGTATTATGGTGGATGTAGTAAGAAAGGTACGTATGAATGTGTTGCTTTGGTGTAAGGAATATTGTTTGTACGATTGGGTCAGTGTTTGCGGCTAGCTAAGTTATAATTAAGACAGAAGAAGACAGTCCTTTCCCCAATCCCCTTTTCGGTCATGCGCCACATTTCTGTATTAAACAGAATAAATATCGCTCTTCACTATGATACCTAGACTTTATGAATTTAAGCACAATACTAGATCAGCAACAAGTTCTTATCATTTTACCATAAGTTTTATGCTGACAGTTTCTCTTCTTACACATATTGCTTGTGGAACTCTCTCCAGGTTTCTTGCTTCCGAGTTAACTTTGATCTTCAAACATTTAAATGCAATTATCTTCTGTCTTCTTAATGTTCTCTTTCCTTAATAATAATCCTTAATATTCTTTAACACTCAGTAATCCACTTCATTCTTAGTGGCTTTATTGCCTTGCTTGGAATAAAATGATTCAAATAAAAAAGATGCTACAAAACAAAATATTAACCTAAGAAATCAAGTTCTATTGTTAAGTAGCCTTGTCTGATCTTTACTTTCATGCAAATGTCATGAATGACATCTATTTTTCATTCAGAAATGTCTAAACGATCAGCTACAGGCAACTATTTTCACAGTAACAAAAAATAGCTTCAAGTGAATGAATCCTCTATGTCTTCATCAAAGTTCATCAGAATCTATAGGCTAGCAATACAAAACCACAAAGAGAGATCACCATTATAACAAAAGCCATATCATTTGAAGACTTACAGCAGCCACAATATCTTAAATGGATAGCACATGTAACTAGAAAGGAAATTGAGGATATAATCAAACTGTTGATTTTTCACACTACCTTAAACAAAAGGTTAGGAAGGAAATGTCCATTAATATTAGAAGAAATAAAAACAGTCAATAGATTGAAGAAACTTATTTTCCTGAAAAAGAGTTTTAAAAGAAAGATTTTATAAATTTCAACCAACAGTAATACATAATGTTCAGTTATCAAATGCCAAATGTTTCCTGTATAGAAACAGATAAAAAATTAAAATGAACAAATATGTTTATTTTTTGTTCCTCTTTGTTAATTCAAATCTATATAGGAATGTCTGCAAAGCACTCACCTCTCCCCACTTTAAAGGCAGAAGTACACAAATGAATGCTGGGAGTTTTTTCCTAGACAATAAAATAGGCCAGTTCTCAGTTTCATCTGACTCAGTCCTGATCAATCTTGTCAAAGTCAGAACACTACATTTGCTTGTCTGAACTTGCTCTTGTGTGCCAACCCCAATTCATAGTTTGCAAAATTTTTGCCTTATTACTGTTGCTTTGTTAATTTGCCTTGCATATATTGTTTGTTTACTTTATATTATTTTTTGACCTGATCTTTTTCTTGTTATTGCCTATTGCAAACTTTGTCAATTCTCTTGCTTTGAACATTTCTGTTACTAATTCTGCATTTGACCATGGCTACTATCTCCATACTCTTGATGATATAATTGTTAAAAAAGCAAAGTGAAAAGACATTTTTGGGAGAAAATATCTACAGATATTTGGATCATTACTGTGACTATTTCTTGACGACGTCTTCACATTGCCAAATGCTATTTTTGTTCAAAAATATTGTCTGATACCATTTATTCTGAAAGGTAATTTTCACCCAAAAAAAGAATTGGTGCTGCAGGATTATAAGCTGATAAACTGTATGTATGTCTGGGTTAAGACATACATACAATATTTAAAATTTGCTATACTTATAAGGGAAAAGTGCTCAATGTTATATATATAGATATTGACAGTGTGGATGTAGGAATAAACACTGAATGGTGACCCTCAGTTTATATGTGTGTGTGTGATTTAGTATATAATCCAAACAAAATTTTGATAAATCAGACAAAGTGAAAATTTTTTTATTGACTCTGTGTTTCACCTTTATTGGATAGGATTCTTTGAGTCAGAATGAAAGACACACACACACACACACTTTTTTTTTAATTCTGACCTGAAGAAGCCATTAATTTCCACTTTTTCTCACACACACACACACACACATTCTTTTTTTCAATAATGTTCACTTTCTGCTAGGTCGAAAAGCCACTCAAGGTAGAAGGTTAGAAAGTAAGAGGTGATGGGTACTATTATCAAGAGATGAGATTTGAACCTAGGTATCATATTTTGGAAAGTGGAAACCTGCAGAATTATATATATATATATATATATATATATATATATATATATATATATGTAACCGAATGGGTAAATATAGGTAGGTATATGAGAGAGCGATCATATACAAATACATATAAATACTCTATAGTGTAAGAAAAAACAGTGCTAATTTTAAATAACAGAGCTATTTAATACATACATATATATATATATATATATATACACACACATTATATATATATATATATATACTTTATTGCTGGGGTGGAATATTATTATTATTATAATATTTAAATGAATTGTACTTTAATTTTGAATTTGAATTTAGGTCCAGATTAACATTTAAGATTGAAAATTAGGTTGGAAATAAGAAATATAAATTCTAATTTAAAGAGACACTAATGTTACAAAAGTAAGTAAACAAGAAAGGACATTAGAAATACAAGGGGGTAACTATTTTTTTGAAAAGTGAAATGGTAATTAATAATATTACTAATATTAATATTAATAGTACTAAACTAACTAAAACAATAATAATAAAATATGCTGTGAAAAAATAAAATAAAGTACCAATAAAAATAATGGAAAGAAAATAATCTGAAATGAAATAAGAGCCTTATATAGAAATATGTAAATAAATTTGTTAAAATATTTTAAATGAATTATAGTTTAATTTTGAATTCAAAATCTAAATTAAACTACAATTCATTTAAATATTCTAACAAAATGTTAACTATACAGTTAGATGTATATTTATTTACAATAAATAAATATGAATATATATCTAATGTAAATCTATTTAAACTCGGTGGGTGAAAAAACCTGGATTGCACAATTTTCAAACAAACTAGCATCCAAGAAAAAAATTTAGAAAAATAAAAAAAGAACCAGAAACCTCCAAACAGGGCAAAAGAAATTGTCCAGTACCTTAAATTTCTGGTACAAGGAAAAAAAAACAGCAATAAGTCAAAAGAAGAGTGCTCAATATGCTAAGCAGAGTAAAGGTAAAATATATAAATCCTAATGAGCCAGGTACTACCTACCTAGGTTTCACCACATGGGATCAGTGGCCAGTTCACCTTGATGATCTTATGTGTTGAAACCTAGGTAGGTAGTACCTGGCTCATTAGGATTTATTTATTTTATGAATATATATCTATACAATAAATATATGGTGCGATAGGTAAATTGTCACCATTTTATATTTTTACATTGTTTGTTTCCAATTTTGTTGACTGCACAGAATAGTAGGGTCAGTTGGGCACCATCAGTGAGAAAAAGAGCACCAGGACACAATTCACTCCCTCAGAAATAATTTCAAAACAGCATGCTTGTACTTCTTGGCATTTTAGAGTGTTGGGGTGTCAATCTGAGGACAGTACATAGGATTCAAAAAGAGTTGGAGGAGTCTAATGTTGATTACAAAGGTGTTTGGAGGGATCACTAGTGATGGCGACATTATGCTTCCATTCATCTTCCCACAGGGTCTAAGACTCAACGCAGAGGCCCTGATTCAGCGTCTTGAGGAGGTAGTGCTACCCTGGGTCAAGAGGATGGCTGCTGGAAGAACCTGTATCTGATTCAACACAGAGGCCCTGATTCAGCGTCTTGAGGAGGCAGTACTGCTCTGGGTCAAGAGGATGGCTGCTGGAAGAACCTGTGTCTGACTCAACACAGAGGCCCTGATTCAGCGTCTTGAGGAGGCAGTGCTACCCTGGGTCAAGAGGGTGGCTGCTGGAAGAACCTGTGTCTGACTCAACACAGAGGCCCTGATTCAGCGTCTTGAGGAGGCAGTGCTGCCCTGGGTCAAGAAGGTGGCTGCTGGAAGAACCTGTGTCTGACTCAACACAGAGGCCCTGATTCAGCATCTTGAGGAGGCAGTGCTGCCCTGGATCAAGAGGTTGGCTGCTGGAAGAACCTGTGTCTGGCAACACGACTCTGCATTATGCCACACAAGAAGGAGAACCCAGTCACAGCTGTCAGACAATTTCTGTGACCACATCACCCCTTACATCAGGCCACCTAACTCCCCAGATTGCAAGCTCCTTGATCATTATGTGTGGGGCACAGTTGAGCAAGAGACCAACAAAACTCCTTGCAACACCAACAATGAACTGAAGGCAAGGATTATGGTAGCATTTACCAACTAAAACCGGGAGACCATCCAGAAAAGATGCAAAAGATTCCGAAGTTGTCTGGAGGCTGCGGTTGAAGCCAATGCTGATTTTATTGAATAAATTTACCCTTTCATATTTCAAGATATTTTCTGTGTAATTTTGGTAAATATATCTGTTAAAATGAGATGTAAGTGTTAGTTTCATAATTTAAATGACAATTTATCCATCGCACCTTGTATATATAAGGAAAAAATATTTGAAAGAAAAACTGCCTTACAAAATCAAGTTTAGCACATATTTAAGAAGTACAGATGGAAAGAGAGATAAATAAATAATTTGCAGACATGCTTCTATATGTACTAGAAAATCTACTAACCAGTAACAAATATAAGTAAATTGTACTTAAATTTCAAAACAACATATATATTTTTTTTTAATTCTTTCATCATGAATTGTCTGTGTCATTATATTTGAAAGTCAGAAAATTTGAAAATAGAATTGCTCTTTGAAACCAACAACAAAATCAGAACAGTCAACATACAAAGAGGATTATTTTTTTTCTTTTTAGACTCAATGTGCCATTCTATTTAAAACTTTACAAAAGACAAGTTCTACAAACTGCTCAAATGGATTTTATAAAAAGTGACAAAATATTTTAACTCTAATCCAAATTCAACCTTCCACCAAAATTAAGAAAAAAAATGCTTACATTTTATACAGAAAAGTGTTATTCTTTACACTTTTCTTCAAAATGGAAAGAGACATTTTTCTAGCAAATTTTATCTTTTAATTTGAATTGTTTGTTGCTTTCAATCCATCAAAAAGGATCTATTTAAAAAAAAAAAATCTTTTCTTATTCTATCAGAAAGTTACCTTAACAATTGGTCTCATTGCCACAAGAGAGAACAAGGAGAGACGCTGTCACAAGGCAGTAAATAGCTTTCCTTCTCCAGGGGAAAAAAATGAGAGCAGAGCTAAAGTTGACAAAAAAACAAAACACCACTTTATTTGGGCAAATCTTTGAAAAATAGGAGTTGACTCCTGTGTCTTATTTCTTTCCTTCTTCCATTCTTAATCTATGAAAGCAGATTGGTTTATCTCTATAAAAAATTGGTCAGCACATTTTTTTCCATCCAGTTCTTTTGAAGACAAAATCTTACCTAGGAAAATATGTGCAAGTAAATATAAACTCCAGTAATAGACAGGAAACTGAAGATGAAAATGCAAGAGGAGTCTTTAAGAATATTTATTTACAGTAAGCTTACAAGTTAAAATAGAATTTCTGACACTTGAACTCCTTAACACATTGTTGTCATGAATTACTTAACACATTGTTATCACAAACTCTTTAAACACTTTATTATGAACACCTTAACACATTGTTGTCATGAATTACTTAACACATTGTTATCACAAACTCTTTAAACACTTTATTATGAACACCTTAACACATTGTTGTCATGAACACCTTAATACTTTTTTGTCATGAATTACTTAACACATTGTTATCACAAACTCTTTAAACACTTTGTTATGAACACCTTAACACATTATTGTCATGAACACCTTAATATATTTTTGTCATGAATTACTTAACACATTGTTATCACAAACTCTTTAAACACTTTGTTATGAACACCTTAACACATTATTGTCATGAACACCTTAATACTTTTTTGTCATGAATTACTTAACACATTGTTATCACAAACTCTTTAAACACTTTGTTATGAACACCTTAACACATTGTTGCCATGAATTACTTAACACATTGTTATCACAAACTCTTTAAACACTTTGTTATGAACACCTTAACACATTATTGTCATGAACACCTTAACACTTTCTTATTATGAATTATTTAACACTTTCACTGAACTATAACACTCCCAATTATTGACAATAAAATTTTATGATTATCAATTTTTGGTGGAAAAATTACAGTTTGAACACATGATCATACTCAACCAATCAGATTGCATTTTAATTAGGTATCAATCGAAACCACTTTTTTGCATAAAACAGAAAGAATTCTTCAACTCCAGTAAAATGTGTGACATATTATGACATATCCCTCCCTCTCAATTTAAAAAGCATAGAACTGCAAAACCAATTTAAGTTACTCCAAATAAATATTCTTAATGACTCCAATTGCATTTTCAACTTCTTTTTCCTATACTTTTACACATGTGTGATATATAAAAAAAAACTTACGTTCTCATATATATATATATATATATATATATATATATATATATATATATATATATATGCATACACCTACTTCTAAACATTTTCTCTTTTAATATTTGACAGAATAGTATTGATCCACACTCTCAAGGATAGTGGATTTTACAAGTACATAGTTCTTTGCTTGTAAGTTCCATGAATTGATGCCATCATCATTAAATCATTCTGTGTGATAGTTCAAGTACTGACTAATGACATTTCAGCACAAAACACCCACTGGCTATACTTAGCAGTCAGTGAATCTAACGACAGAACAATTGTAATTGTACCATTGTGAACTTGTGGTAATCTCTGGCTGCTTCTGACTAAATATAATGGCTTCGGATAATGCACTTAAAAAGTACTTTGCACTAGTAGATCAGCTTAGAGTTACAACCAAGCACAAGTTAGCAAGGACCAGAGAATTGATCATGAACAACACCTGTTTGGATAAGGTAAACAAGAAAGCATTTTTGGTCTGAATTAAAATTAGTTAACAGTATAGAGTGAAATATTGAAAAAAAGGCGAAAAAAAAATAGAAAAGTTCAAATTGATTTCTATTGGGGATTACAGTTAGCGGTATTATTCCTTTATTTTCTTGTCTCCTCATGGTCACAGGATGTGATACAAGGTCATTTTTAATGTGGGATGCCCATATGCATACTTATGGATCAAGGGCAAAAATTGTCCGCTTAACACAACCAATGTCATGCTGGTACTGGTATAAAGCAATCTTCCTTATTGAGATCTGTGAGGTAGGTACTGCTGTTAGGTTGGAATCCCTGTAACCAGGCATCCTTCAAAGCTATTGCATTAACTACCCAAAGACAGAAAAACAGCAGAGAGATAAAAACAGATACTACCCTTTGATTCCTGACCAAAGTTATTGTAAAGTTATTTACTTGCCTCCCTATAGTGGCAAAATGTGACACACAGTTGTTTTGATTGTGGGGTTGCTATCAGCCAATCCAAAAATGCCCCAGTCTCCATGACCATTTTTATGCATGTGTTGAGATTCTTCTGACTCTCCTTATTTTAGTGCAATGATATAGTTTCTCCTATAACTTTGATTCCAACCGGAAGGCCAGGTAAATGAGTGTTGTTCCTGTGTACAGGGTGACTGAAAAGTAACTCTCCATTTTAAAATACTTATAATTTATTTATCAACCATAATTTTTACAACAAATGGATATAAGAGGAAAGCATTTAAGGTTTTATTTAAAATTTGATATAGGCATCAAATTTCACTTCCAGCTTCCTGAGCCACCCAGGAATTGTGTCAACTGATTTCACCAGGAAATCTTGTGGTATGAAAGATATATCTTCTTGTATTCACCTTTCAAATTTTTCCAAAGTCTTGTTTTGGTGTAGTAGACTCGCTCGTTTAACCAACCCCAAAGAAAAAAGCCACAGGGTGTTAAATCAGGACTCCTGGCTGGCCACTCATAGATAAAATAGCGAGTTACTTCTCAATCACCATGTATTTTTTTTAAATTATTTCAATAAACATTACATTATCAGCACATCCTTACATTCTCTTGATTAGCACAATTTATCCACCAATTAAAATGTGTGTGTATTATGTCCATATTTAATCCAAATATTCTAAAGTAAAGAAGAATTTTGTAAGCACATTACTGATAAGAAAGAAAAACTTGTTAGAGCATATTAAAAGATGGTTCAAAATTATTTCAAGTTCAAGTCACATTAGAGAGGGAATTTACCAAAACTGAGAAACTTACAGTACCTCATTTCAGAAATATAGACATAATATTAACTTGTTTTATGACATGCAATCAAAGACCTATTATATATATATATATATATATATATATATATATATATAATAAAAAGGCTTAAACACTAATATTCCATGGTCATAATTTATTCCATTGGAATCGTAAATATGATCCAATTCATCAGACCTACAAATTCAAAAAGAAAACACAAAAACAACTCCTGGAATAAAAATAAAATTTAGTGAGAGTTTATGTATGAGAGTAAATGAAAGCTATAGGGAGGGGTAACAGAGGAGAGAAGAACAGGAAGGTCTAAAGATGAAGTGGGGATTAAAATTTAACAGAGAGAAGTTTTAAAGAGGGGAGTCAAAGACGGTTTAAGTGAGAGAAATATGAATTTTCATGGATGTCTAATACGTTAAAGATTTACCGGAAAAGAGTATACATTTTGTAGTGACATACACACACAATAGACATTATATAGTTTAGATATATGATTGTATATGTATGTATATTAACCACTAATAATATATATATATATATATATATATATATATATATATATATATATAGGTAATTTTGCTTTTAGTTTACATACATACATACATATATATATATATATATATATATATATATATATATATATGTATGTAAACTAAAATGAGGATTGTAAAAAAGGCACCTAATATTTAATATAGTGATATTTATTTATAATATATGAATTTTTACAGAGAATTAAAACTTTCTCACAATTGGATTTTCGTGTTTTTTTCTTAGAAAAATAATTTGTTGTTTTCCTTTTTTTCAAACTTAAATCATTTTTCTAAGAAAACACTGAAAATCCAATTGTAAGTAACAAAGTTTTAATTCTCTGTAAAAATTCATATATTATAAAGAAATATCACTATATTTAACATTAAGTACCTTTACATATACATATATATATATATATATATATATATATAATTATTTATTTAAAAGTTATAACATAAATATGTTATAAAATCGCTACAAAAATAGCTATTTTGTTTCAACACCTCTGGTGTCTTATCAAGTGATGATGTTGATCTACTCTGTATTGAGCACTCTTTTAAGAATAGTAATTGTTGGTTATTGGAATTTATTCCTATACACCAATCCTATATTGGATATATATATATATATATATATATATATATATATATATATATATTAAATATATATATATATATATATATATATATATATATTAAATTATATATATATATTATATATATTATATATTATATATATATATTATATATTTTTATATATATATATATATATATATATATATATATATATATATAATGAACCAAGAAGAAAACCTTAAAAGATCCATGTCAGTTATAATTTATTAGGTGAATATTTTTACATATTCATCTCTTCAGACTGAAAGTTCTTAATAAACTAAGCAGCTTCTTCCCACAAACCACTGCCTTGTGGAACTAACTCCCACGAGGTTGCTTTCCTGATCACTACAATCTTAACCTGTTCAAGTCTAGGGTTAACCATAACTTTCTACATGTTTACATAAAGCTGTGCCTTTTACTCTGTAACTCTCTACCTCAAGTGGCCCTTGGGCCTTGTAAAAAAATAAGGTTTCAACTGTCTTGCTGTTTACCAATAGATGGTGGGAGTAGTAGAGCCATGCTTTTCACAAGTGTATTAGTGTAAATTGAATACAAAATGTCCCAGTTTGAATTTGATTTATCAATTCCATTCTCTGTGATATTAACCATCACTTCCATAAATAAGACAATGAATTTATATTAGAATTTATAATTCTGGTTCTATCAAGGAGGAATAAAGGAGGTATACAAGAAAAGGTCAAAAGGTTAAACAAAGCAATTTGAAGATTTGCATTCTTCTTGTTTGTGCCATGTCTCTTCAGGTTCTTCACAATTTCCTATTCTTCATAGCTGTAAGTAATGTTCTGCCCTTTAGTAACCCTCCTGATCCTGGTTATACCATTCATTTACATAAGTATACTTGATGTCTTCCATTATCCTACTGATGTTCTGTATGTCCTGTGAGTGTCACATCCTCTAAGCCATCTTTCCTCATTATGTGTTCCAGAATTTTCAACGGTCACTTTCTGATTTTGTCATTTTTGTTTTCATCTTGTTTAAAATTTCTTTGCTTCTCACAGATCCTGTCCATATTATTCTCAGCATCCTTCTGTAGAACCAGATCTCTGTTGTCTAAAGTTACATCTTCATCTATAAGGAAATTGTCCATCATCGACTGCCATATTGGTTGATTGATATTACATAGAAATTCATTAGTCTTTTCTTTGTATCTTATGAAATTTTCCTGTTTCTTAATAATTTGCTTAGAATTTGGGAGGCATCTTTCATTATTCCAATGTGCCTTTAGTTTTCTGTTGGTTCAGTGTCTTAAGACCAAGTGAAAAGTGTGATTTTTTATAATAAAAAAATAGTAAATTATATACTATTTTTCATGATCTTAAAGCAGGGAAACAATACTATTATGATCAGTAATTATAGCAATAGTAATAATAATAGAATTTTACAATATATATATATATATATATATATATATATATATATATATATATATATATATATATATATATATATATATATATATATATATATATATATTAAACACTTCCTATGATGGTACAACAAGTAAAACAGAAGTTTCAAAATTGTTTAATATACAAATCTTACGTGACATTTTCATTTAGCTCTCTGCACTGTTCAAAAATCATTGGTTTGACGATAAGCAGAATATTTTTCGTATATATTGGATCCATTAGCAGATCATTAAATCGCTGTGGACATTTGGAAAATATAAAACAGGAAATGTGCAGGTTAAATGTCAACATTTTAGGAGTATGTGAAACGATTGGAGATTTTGTTAGTAACAAACACAATATTTAGAGAAAATGGAAAACAAAAAGGAAAATCATACTTAACAGTATGAAAGGAAGAGGCAGTTGAAATTTCTGGAGCACATAATGAGGAAGGAGGGCATGGAAAATCTGATACTCACAGGACAGATTGAGAGCAAGAGGGACAGAGGAAAACAGTATATAAACTTGATGAGCTTAAGTAAATGGATGGTGGAAGAGGATTTAGTAAAGTGACAAAATTTGTTGAGAGCTACAAAGGACAGGAAATTGTGAAGAGCCATGATTGCTTACATCATGAGGGGTCATGGCATATAAATATATTAAAGCAAATAAATTGGTTATAAGTATATAAAAGCTAAAAAGACACTTTTTACTCAGTATAAAATATTGAATCAAATTGCTATTCATGTACTGAACTTAGCTAGAAGAACCAAAAATGTCAACAAAAATGTCAACAATATGCCTAAAAACAAAAGGCAAATGTCAACATACAACTGAAACAAACAGCTTTCTTAAATTCATGACAAATTCGAATTCAGTATAATAAGAAAGAACTCTTTAATGGTTTTGTAATTAAATGTAAATGACTGTCTAATTAGCATAGCTAAGGCATAGATTATATAAATGCCCAAAAAGTAAGTGTAGACCAGCTCTTAGTATCCAAGATAAATGACTACTGCTGGACTGGTAGAATATAAAATTAAACACACCTCCTTACAGTTGGGTAAATATTAGAAATAAAGATATATTTATCAATATTTTTAACAATGGCAATAAATTCTTCTGCAGCAGAAAATGGGCTTGGATAGCAACCAAGTCTAAGAGAAGGACTACTCTGAAATCAAAACTATGGGAAATGCAATGGGAAACTATTCTACTATCTTTTCCAATAAGTCACAGCATTTCACAAAAAAAGGAGACTGGTCCTGATTTTGGATTGTCCGATTGGGCTTAGTGAATTAAAACATTCCTTCATAAATTTGATGATATGGGAATTGTGAGTTCAATCACTGGGCCAAGTAGTACAGACTCAGACTCATTGGAAACAGGGTGAATAATAAATGAACAATACTAAATAAGGATAAGCCAAGATATTCTTAGACACAGCTCAACAAACATCTGAAGAAGGCCATAGGGCATAAAGGACAAAATGTGATTATAATATCAAAGACGAGGACTGTAAGGAAAATAACCAACAATTATTACAACTTAAGAAGCTTTAACAAACTAATTTTACTGTTAGTGACTTAAAAAGTCTGCCTTTGTTTTCTTGTGGCATGCAGGGAGTGTCTCATAGCCCAGGAGTGGACCTTAAGGGTTGATAACCTTTGTTCACAAGAGAGTTCCTCAAGGGCTATCAATCGGTATTATTACAAGGACATTAGTCCAAATAAAATAAATAATGATGACTTCTCATCCTAGACCTTCAGACAGAAATTATTTTTACCCTTGCCAGAGAATGAAGGGTTGCAAAACATGATGTTAAAAATAATTCCAGTAATTACTGCAAGGTGAAGAATATTTCTAAAGTGTGGGCAATAACTGATAACTAGATAAGAATGAGAGGCAATATGTGTACACATGGATAGTGGAAGATAGATTAAATAGAGGTTTCAGTTTAAAATTCACTGAAGGTTTCACAGTTTAAGAGGCACCTGAAGAATGCTGGAGAACACAAGGTCTGAAATATTGGGATACTACAGAAGGTCCTTGGTTTACGTCAGGCCCAATGTATGGTGTTTCATGGTTACAGCACCATCTAACATAATATGTTGTCAGGTGGTGCTATATGAGAAAGACGGCATTTTTTCCCCCACCGGCTGTATACCATACTGAATTGTGCTACATTCACTATCTCTCATTTGTGTTATTTTGGGGTGGAACTTTTTGTCCTTACGTTACATTTTCATTTAACTCTCTGCACTGTTGCTCCTCAAAACCTCCAGTCTCTCAGTCAGAGTCTTTGCTGTCAAATGTAGTTTACCATCATATCCAGGCAATTTGAAGTGGGGTGACTACATTGAATCAATAGCTGCATCTACTGCAAGGAAATTCAGGTCTACCATTCCCCCATGCATTGAATAAAGTTGCTATTTACCAAGCATAAGGCAGACTCATAGGTGAACATGTGCGTTTTGACCTATGTCAACAAGCAGGTGATGTCGCACTGTAGGAATAGATCTTCAATGTAAATTGAGAATCCCCTGTAACACCAAAGATGAGGATGTTTGTTAGTCTGAATATAAATAATTGTAATGCCTCCACTCAGAAATTCAGAAAGAAAGAAAAATTTGGTCGACCTGTTGCCAAAAATTCTAACAACTAACACAAAACTAAAAATGCATTTTAATCAACCTCTTTATATACAATGAATATTTTTACACTTTTCTTTGACATCTGAAGAAATTTTTTTAATAGTGTATAAGAAACATGTTTGTAGGGATTATATTATAAAAAACGAACAAAGATTGATAAGTGATTTCAATCAATGTGTCAATCAGAGAGAGAAAAACTGTGGAAGTGCTCATTAATTCAATGAGAAGCCGTAGAAAGAAATTGGGCTACCCTAACATTAACAGATATCAAAGATAAAAAACTCAATGAGAGAAAATAATGTTCCTGTTTATTTTCTTCTTTTATATCAGACATTAACAATTTTGTTTTTTTTCTTGGTCTCTCTTTTGTTAAATAGCTATTTCAGCTGTTTTTCCCAAGTCTCTTCAAAATCTCGTGTGCTCTTCGACTTTTTGTGAACAAAAAAAAATATCTCACCCCTTTTCCTCATCAGTCATACTGAAATTACACTTCAGTTTTTAAATTTATACGAAAATGAAAAAGCTGTTGAGAGGTTTGCCCCCAAAGAATACCAATTAATGACTGTAGTGTGAAGTAGATAAAGAAAAAGAAAAAAATTAAAAAGCAAAATCGATTTCAAATCCTAGACGTTTTTTCTTTTTTTTAAAAAATGGTCAGAGGAAATATTTTCCTGTTGTAAAAGAAAGATGACTTTTAAAAAGAAAAATTCCAATTATTCAAACTTCTTTAATATAATCTAGATTTTTTTTTTCTGAAAATATTTACCTTCTGGTAGTTTAGAACTTTTTACCATAAAGTGAATTGTTACTGCAAAAACCTATTTTTTAAAGACAATATGTCCAGCAACCATAAAGAAGAAAATTGCTCATATCAGCATGTAATACAAACAACAATTTCTGGATTAGCTCTTGAAGTTGGTTAATTGGTTGATTTTTTTTTTTTAGTTACATATTAACACCTCTATGGGTTATTTAATGCTAAAATCTAAATATTTTGCACGTAATTTTATGCTTTCAACTACAGATATTTTATACATAATTTTATGCTTTCAGAGTAAAGGTATGTTTTTATATATATATATATATATATATATATATATATATATATATATATATATATATATATATTGTAGATCATAAAATGTATTGTTGGTAATTTTAATATGAAATTTAGTGCTGATTTCTGTTTGAAGGTTCACTATTTGCCCATAGATAGGACCCTAACAGGTTCTACCACCCCAGGTTAGTGTGGAGCTGGGAACAACAGCAATTAAGAGACAGTTCCATGCACTTCAAAACCTCCAATCTTTCAGTTAGAGTCTTTGCTGTCAAATGTAGTTTACCATCATATCCAGGGCAACTTGAATTGGGGCAACTATATTGAATCAATAGCTGCATCTACTGCAAGGAAAGTCAGATCTACCATTCACCCATGCATTGAATACAGCTGCTATATCTGGTTTGGTGCTCGTGCTGTTCATCTCAAGATTCTTGACAAAATCCAAAGAAAGATCTGCAATGTAATCGATCCTGACTAGGCATCTTGACTTCAGACACTTTCTCAACGATGTGGTGTGGCTTTCCTCTGTCTTTTCTACAAATATTTCCATGGCAACTGCTCTGATGAGCTTTTTTTCCCCTGGTGACCTGACTACATGAATTTAAGCATGCTACTATATTGGCATGTAGGTACCACTTGTTTACTATTGAAATAACTAGATGCAACCACCACATCTACTCAACAGTTTTTTTTCTCACACTTCTTGCCAGTGGAAATCCCTACAGTTTACTTGTTTCCCTGATGACTACAATCTTCAAAATGTACCATCAATTGCCATCTTCTATCTTCTTGAATCCTGTTCCTCTTTTGTACATTCCTCAATCTTTTCTATACTCGGTCTTTTTTTTTCATTTTTACTCTCTGTAACCCCCTGAATACTAGTGGCATTTCAACTTTGCTTGGGGTGAAATGATTAAAAAAATAACAATTCAAAGGTTTCAAGGATTAAACTTCATAACTTATGTTAATATTTTTGTTATGTTGCTTTGCATCAACAGATACAAGAGACATAAAATAATATTTAACTAAATCTTTCTGATATCTCTTATTGCGATGCTCTTAAAACCATTTTTTATCCTTCTGATTTTGTTTGCACATAGTTTTTCCTTTTTGTGGTTAAATCTGAAAATAAAGCAAGGCACTAAAGTCAGTAAGATACAATGGGTTACTGGGTGTGGAAAAATTAGAAATAAGAAACTTTACTCAGGAGCAAGAACAAAAGATGAGTAATCTGGTGGAGGGTAGAAAGTTGGCTGGAAAGCACAGAGTTGGAAGAGAGTTCTACAAGCAAGAAGTACAAGAAAAGAAACTGTTAGCATAGAACTTATGGCTACATCTGGCCAACTCAATTGTAAATTGGTCAGATCTCTTTACTAGTCTAATACAACATTTAAATTAAAAAAATCTAGCTACCATAGTGAAGTGCTCATCCAAACAGAAATATGAAAGTATTTATAGAAATGTCACAAGGAGGCAAATTTATAGCAGTGGGAAATTGACTGAAGTTGAGTGGCCGGATCAGGACCAATAATATTGCTAATTCTTCTTTGGATTTTATCAAGGAGCTCAAGGTATCTAGCAAGGACACACAGATATATGTGATAGCAATATTCTAAGCATGGATGAATGGTAGACTTATAGATATGTAAGATAGATTCTGGAGAGAAAATTGTCCCACATGAAACAGTTTAACAAAACATATTTACACAGAAGAGAACAGAACCAGTAACTTCATTATTTGTACACTCGAACACTATTTGATGTTTCTGAGGTACATTTTTTTGGTATCACCTTATGCAAGGCAGTAAAGCCACTAAAACACAAAGGGTTACAGGGCATGAAATAATTAGGAACAGAAACATTAATAATGAGAGGGAAGAGGAAAAATAATTAGGAGGACAGTAGATAGTGATTGACATTATATTTAAACTATTGAAGATTAAAGTTGGCTGGTATTTACAGAAAAGTCACAAGGAGGCAACTTTATGGCAGTGGGAAAATGACTGAAGTTGAGAGGCCAGATCAGGACCAATAATATTGCTAACTTTTCTTTGGATTTTATCAAGGATCTTTCATATTTTTAGCCATAATTTTTGATATTCTGCTTTCTCTCTGTTCACATTTGTAATAACTTCAAATATTTTCTTGCTGGTCATTTCGTTTTTCTTTTTATCACCATTTTAATTTTTACAATATCTCTTTTTGTGACATTCTTAAAACAATATATTGTTGTTCTGATTTTACCAATATTTTTATTTTCTTAAATTGTTTCCTTACACAATTTCTAAAGGCGTATTCTGATCATTTAAGGATCTGAGATCATCTTGTTTCTTTTATGTGGTTAAAATTTTCTGACAACCAATGGTTATCCTTATATATCAGAAATTAAACAAATAAGTGTTAATAACTTTATAATTAGATATAGATTCCTTTACGATAAATATATATGAATATATATACATACAATAAATACAGGGTTAGATGGGTAAATTGTCGCCATTTTATATTTTTAATTTCCTGCATACACAGTATAGGTCAGCTTGGCATCGTCTGTGACAAAATGAACTCATGATACAATTCACTTTGTGCCGGAAGCTCCAATACAAACATTTCAGAGTATTAGTGTGTCAATCTGAGGACAGTGCAGAGTATTCAGAAAGAGTTAGATGAGTATAATGGTGATAATGATGGTGTTTGGCATGATCACTAGTGATGGCAATGTTATGCCTCCATTCTTCTTCCCACAGGGCCTCAGCCTCAACACAGAGACATACATCAATTGCTATGAGGAGGTAGTGCAACACTAGGTCAAGAGGGTGGCTGCTGGAAGACCTTATGTCTGGAAACAGGACTCTGCACCATGCTATGAAAGCAGGAGAACCTAGTCATGGCTGTCAGACAATCTCTGTGACCACATCACCACTTATTAACTCCCAACACTGCAAACCTATTGCGCACTTGAGTTGTGGGTGAAGTTGAGCAAGAGGCCAACAAAACTTGTAACACCAAAGATGAATTGAAGGCAACGATTGTGGAAGCATTCGCAAAAGCAATGCAGGAAGCAATGCAGGAAGCAATGCAGGGAATTCCAAAGTCGTCTGGAGACCGTGGCTGAAGCTAATGGTAATCTTATTGAATAAATTTACTCTCTAGTACAAGGATGGCCAACCTGTGGCGCATGGGCCATAAGTGGCGCATTGGGTGTTTACAAGTGGCGCATTGCATCCTTTTGATGAAAAGAATCTAAGCCACTTCTACTCATTCATTTTAAGGATTTTATATTTATTACATGTCCTTTGCAAAAGTGCTAAAAGTATATGCTCCTGGTCATAAGCAGATATTTTTCAAATAAATATATTTTATTATAACTTTAAAATATGTCCATATTACAACACATACTGAAATGAAGTAAATGTTTGTGTGGCGCATATAAATTAATCGTAAAAAATATTGGCGCATGGAATCAAAAGTTTGGTCACCCCTGCTCTAGTATTTCAAGATATTTTAGTGCAATTTTGGTAAATATATCTGCTAAAATGAGATATCAGTGTTATTATCATTTTTGCTTAATTTAGACAACAATTTGTCCATTGCACCTTGAAGATAAAGAATTATTCACAATAAATATATAGGAATACAATAAATAGATACAGATTTATTTACAATATGATGGACAACCCACAAGCTGTATAATAAAACTTGACATCCTCAACACATGTTATCTATATTTTTAGTAAGGATAAATATTATAAACTGAAACTCACATTATATATTATTCATATAAATACATATTGAAAATACATTGATCATTAATACATTTTAATTGTTCCCTATTGAATATTTATGGGAGAAGAGGAGTCGACATGATTCATTCAGTCAGACAATTTGCAATTTCAAAGGCATGAAATAATGTATCATAGGATAGTATACACCGTCTAAATCAGGGTTTCCCAACCTGGGTGATATCACCCACTGGTGGGCGATTACAACTGTTGGGTGGGCAATGATCAGTTGAACAAAAAAATGATGGGTTATTGGAAATTTTATTGGGCGATATAGGATTTTGAGTATTAAAAACGTATTTTAACATATGGTACCCCCAAAAAATATTCAAAGGAGATATGTAAAGAACTGGTATAAAAAAAAAAAACATGAGGCTGATTAGGAATAACTGGGTCATATTCCTAAATAAGATAAAATATCCCCACAAATAATGAATATTTTGTTATTTTCTATATAGTTTTCAATGGTTAAATTTACTTTCATTTGTTCTTTAATACACTAACAGCAGCCACCATATAATCAGCATGCTTTTTTACCTCCATTTGCTATTTTTTACCACATCGTAAAGTCAGTCTATGAAACAGTAACAAGGTTTTACCAAAACAATGTTAGTGTGCTTTTGGATATTTACTATACAGATGAACAGTTGAAACTTTTTCCATGTGAAAGTGGGTGATGACACAAAAATAGCTGGAAACCCTGATCTGATGATGAAAATATTGTTCAACATGTTCTGCTGCCATTACTACAACAGGAAAGTGATGTTATTCCAGAAGAATAATACCTATCAACATGATGCCCATACTATTTGCTCTGCAAGATGTTCAACAACTTGTCTTGCTGAACATCTATGGGACATGATATGACAAACACTTAATTAGTCATTTTACTGGGCCACAACTCTTGTACTGCATCAAAGGTTGCAAGAGGGATGAAATAACATATCAGAGGATGGTATACACTATCTGTGTAGCAATGTTGTGGACATTGCAGATCAACTTCTTTTAGAACAAAGATTCTTTATTAACATTTGATTCGGGTGTCTGGTAGATCTAATGGGAAAATCTTGGTTGTTATACTCCTGAAGTTTCAGCTATATTACTCTGCACTTCTTCAGATATTGGTTATACTTGTTAACCTTCTTGAAATTTTCAAACAAATCACATTATTCAATATGCATGATAAAGTGTTCTCATTCCACTTTCCAAGCTAAGAGGATATTTTTATTAATTAATTTGTTTTCCACATCTTATCAACCATTTGCAGGTTATTTAAAGCCATAAAATATTTTTAGATTGTAAGAATTTTTTTTAGATAATAATGATTTTAATGATACAATTATGATTAATCCATAGCTGGGGGGAGATGAGGTAAATTCATACTTTTCCCAAGAGTATTTGCTTATAAGTGCATATAATGAAACCAACTGGAATTGGAACTCTGCTTTCTGATTAACAGTTCTTAGCCATTATCCAGTACCCTACATGCACCTACAGCACCTGGTATTCCCAAGCAGTCACCCCTCTAGGTACTGACCAGGCTTGACATTGCTTAATTTTGGTGATCATATGGGAACTGGTGTTTCAGTGTGTTGTGACCATAAACCAAGGATATTTTGCATCAGTTAAACACAAGACACATGGCCTAGAAGATTAAAGAATTGGTTTAAGTATATCTGATTTCCGGATATTTGTGAGATCAAATCCTTGGCCGGGTAGTGCTAAAGAGTCATATAGAGAGAATATATACAGGTTCTCTGGAAGAGACAGAGAAGCAACAAGAAGACAAATAGAATATTAATCAATACAAAATATCCCCCTAAGCATTGAAAGCGAAATGAGAACAGTCTACTCTGTGGATTGAATAAAGTGTTCCGTTAAAAATTCCAACAGGTTTACCAAGAATGACTGAAATCTGAAGATACCCAGAGGGTACATTGGTTGAAATGTTAAGATTACAACAACCAAAATGAGCAAAGATTGAACTAAAATGCACTTCAAGTGGACAAACAAGACAACAGGAAGTCGGAATTTGGCAAGAAATTCACTTTTAGATTTGGTCTATGTTACTGGTCATTTAAGTTCTATTTTAAGAGCACTACAAAGACAGAAAGAAACCTTAGAATCTCAAAGCAAGCCTACTTTTATGCCTCAGAGGTTGTATCATTCCATCAGGATATTTATGTGTGGAGTATGCGCATGGTCAGTTATATGTCAGTCAAATTGGTTGACAACTCAAGTAGAAAAGAAATGTGACCTATTCAACCAAAACCATTTTCAGAACTGATGCAGGAACCCATTATATTGCTTTTGGTTTAGTTTTACACAAAATCCAAGACTTGCAACTTTGGAGTCAATTGGATTTTACAAGCTTTCTGCACACACACAGTAAAAAGTATATCATTATGATATCCTGTTCTTTAATGAGCGGAAGATTGCAATGAATAATTAAGGTATGACCAAAGTATCAGGCAGGTACAGGCCACTCATCATGGCTAGGTTAACTGACTTTAAACTTCTAGGATTAGTTCATGTCGAATTGTTGTATGTGGCACCAAGTGAGGAACAAACTTAATACTCTCTTGAAATTCTCAACCAGATAACTATTGCACTATGTCAGTTGTCTGATGTTTGATTTTATGACATTTCAATCTTTGTTGGGTTAATGAGTAGAAGACATCCTGTGAGGTTCAAATTCATTGATCAGTAAAAATGGTCAACAGTATTAGGTTTGCTAATTACTGTGCCATGGGGATTGTTGTTTTTTTAAATTTTAAATGACCAATGGCCACTCATACTATATCGTTCAGTCAGTCAGTTATGTGCCATTTGTGATACTATCATGTATCTTTTGATACATGATTGACGAGACAGATTTTTTCCCACAATAGGTTGCCATTTCTTTCTGCAGTAGACCAGTTGCCATCTAGGGCTATAGAACATAGTCTGTCCTGCTATTTATTCATAGCTGAGGGGAGAAGAAGAGGATTCATACCTTTCCCAAGGGTATTAGCACGTAAGTGAATGTAATGGATTTGACTGGAATTCGAACTCAGCTCTCTGATTCCACAATCCAAGCTGCTATCCATTACTCCACCATTATGAGAATATATGTTATAGATATCAGTTAACCCTGGACTTGAAAAGGCTAAGAGTGAAGTGATCACAAAAGTATCCCCTCAGTAGTTTGTTCCACAATGTAACAGTTCTTGGGAAGAAACTGTCTCAACAGAACTTATTACCGAACTTATTACCAAACGTGAGTTTAAGGCATGGAACCCATTCGAATAGTTGCCATAGTAACAGCAATAGAGTAGTGAGAAGCTACAAACATTTCATCTGTTTGTTTGTTTGTTTAGTGACATATCAACTCCTTATGGGTCATTTAATGCAAAAATTTAATTTCCTCGGAGCATTAGTAAATTCTTTTACAAAAATATATTACTGGTATTTTTTTTTTGCTATGAAAATGTATTGATGGTATTTTTACTATATTTTTATACTTTCATAGTGTTTTGACACCAGTTGTAACTATTTGCCCATAGTTGGGACCCTAACAGGTGCTACCACCCCGGGTCAGGGTGGTCCTGGGAACAGCAGCAATTACAAATTGGTTTCATGTTCCTCAAAATCACCCAATCCAAGACATTGCTGCCAGATGTAGTTTACTGTCATATCCAGGACACCATTTCATCTGTAGAATAAGGGTGGAAAATAATTCATTACCCACAAGGCTGTGTAATCAGTGTTTGACTCTTTTGAGGCTGCAGAGTGTGGACTGGATAGTACCAGCCCATATATGACAGCAATACTCCCTTTTTGGTCTGATCTGACTCTTGTGAAAATAGAGCATTGTAGCAGGAATCAGTTTTTTGGGGGAACAGACCATTTTTCCAGCATCTTTAGCAATGATTCAAATATACAATATATGTTTTAGAATTATTGAAAGTTACAAGCCAATCTTTCCCCCATTGAACTAACTGTGGAAGTTAGGTTAGAGGTGAGATCAACTGCTATGCTGGATCAATATTATGGTGGAGGATGGGTGCTCACTTGCATTCTTATATCTTGGGTGTGACAATAAACTACAAGGCTTCTGATTGGCAGGTTTTGAGGAGCTTGTAAACACCTCTTAGTGGCTGTTGTTCCCAAGTCCAATCTGCACCTGTAGCACCTGTTAGTGTCCCACCTATGGGTAAATAGTGAACTCCCCAACCAAACTAGGGTCAAAACACTATGAAGGTATAAAAATAAATTTTTATTGTAAATATTTCCAGTAATGGATTTTAATAATAAAAAAAGAAAAAATTGCATATACCATAGTTTGGAGTTTGTCTATATTTCTGAGATGAGGTATTATGTAGAGTATTTACATTAGTCGGACTATTGTCCTCATCTTTGTCGCCATATTTGTCACAAGGACGCATGGCACAGTGGATAAAGGCGTTGGTTAGATCCAGTGACAGACCCAAAAAAAGAAGGTGAGTTCAATTCCTGGTTAAGGCAGTGGAGAACTTTCAGAGGGAAAATTATCAGGAGATAACTGATAACTGACATCCATCAAACATGGCACGTGGAATTAGAACAGTCTACCCCAGCGATCGAAATAAAGGGTTCAGTTCGAAATTCCAACCACCTGAAGAAGGCCGGAGCATACAACGGCCGAAATGTTGTGACAAATATGGCGACAAAGATGAGGACAATAGTCCGACTAATGTAAATACTGTACCATAGTTTGGGTTACAGGAAATTGAAAAGATCCTACTACAGTGACCAGACATCAAAACTACTTATTTCAATACAGCCAATACAAGTTTATACAGTAGACCCAAAAGTGCCACCCAAGGCAGGCCAGACCACTTACCCACCTCCGGCTATGCTACTGATGGTCACTGTTATTGTGAAAAACATCAAATAAACCTGTTAAATGTGCAATTTGTAAAGTAGATTTTCCAAATAATGAACACAAAGAAGAAAAGTATATATTTTAATTATTTATTAAAATAAAAGGGATTTATTTCACTAAAACTTGACAGATGAAAAAATATGCCTACTTTTGAAGTAATTGACAAAGTTTTAGTGAAAATTAAAACAAAAAAGGACACTTATTGACAACATTAGAAAGAAGTAGTTGAAATTTCTAGTGCACATAATGAGGATAAGGGGTTTGGAGAAATTGACACTCACAGGACATATTGAAGGCAAGAAGGACAGAGGAAAGCAGTGTATAACCTACCTAATGAGCTCTTAGAAGTGTCTAGCAGAACAGGGTTTTGGAGAGATAGCAAAAAGACAGAATTTATTAATGCTATAAAGGAAAAGAAATTGTGGAGAGCCATGATTGCCCTTGATACTAGTAGAAGAAAAAGATACAGCTCAGCTCAATAGTATTGTCAAAGATTCATGCGTCCTTCCGGTTAATAAATTAATCCTTTAAAAATAAATATCTAACATTTTGCAACTAATGGGTCACATTCTCACTGACAATAAAAAACATGCTTCGTGATTCCTTTAAAGTGTATTTAGTAAAGCTTCTAGACCAGACAAGCCAGTAAGGAGATAAAGATGGATACATGTAATATCAGTTTGTAACCATGGTTTCAAAGAGATTCCCTTACACATTCACCTGTCTTCCTCACCAAGCTAAGTGACACTTACACTCTTCTTCACGAAGCTATGTGACATATACACTGTTCCTCAAGTTATGTGACATGTACACTCCCCTCCTTACTTTCTCCTTTGCCTCTTCTTTTCCAAACATACATGCAAAGAAATCACATATCTTTTCATCTTAACAAACAACGACACACAAGGAACTTTAACACAGGAATTTTAATACTCATATGTGCTAAGAAAAATTTAGTTGTTAAAACATAAAAATAAGAATATTATATATTTTTATATTTAAACACATTTCTTGCTTTTTCTTTCTTTTGGGTTGATTCAGATCTGCAACAAACATATGTAAATTATTACCTTGTCTGTAGAGCTAACTTTGGCACAAAGGTCCTGAAGAAAGTCATAAATCTATTTCTCCTCACATCTGTGTGTTAAATATCCAGTCTAGAAAAAGGATAACACTCAATTCAAAACTGTAGAGAAGGTGATGGAAAACTGCACAACAATCTTTCCAAAGAATTCATGGCATTTCACAGATAATAGAAATGTAATCTGTGGAGGGCTGTGATTGTCTACATTTCAAATGGATATGGCATTTAAAAAAAAAAAGATGTGAGCATGATTAGAAAGATTGCAATGCATTAACTTTCACAAGAGTTGAAAGATTTGTGCACAAGTTAATTATCAAAGCCTTGGAATAGAGATTACAGTCGTCTTTGAAGCCAGTGAGTTCAGTCTCACAGAAAGAGATGCTTAAAAGCAGTGAAGGCAAAGAACACTATATCACAGTCTTGCCAAGTTTAATTTTCCATGAAAAGAGTAAAACCTGAGGAAAAAAAAACACGTGAAATAAGAAACAGCAAAGAATCATCCTTTTTCTTAAAAAAAAAAAAATGCAAAACTTTCCTCTTAATGTTTTCAAGAAGGTGGAAATGACAGCAGACAAAAACAACTTTTGATTGCAGAAAAGCTTATTTAAATTATCAAGTGGATGCTGCATTCAATCCTTTTAAGAAAATTTTTTTTGAAAAGTTAGATCCCTGAGAATCTAACTGAGGTTCCCCCCAATCAAATGATTCATCAATAATTTGAAATTTTCTTCAGCTGAATCTAAATTTTTGTCAGTTTTAAAAAAATAGGGCTATCTGTATAACAAAGTGGAAAACAGATATGGCAACCATTTGTAGCATCTGTCTGTGTCTTCTGCTTTTAGCCTTGGCTGCACAGTGTTTACTTAAAGCTTTTTTTTGTAACTTTTTACCTTGAACTTTATTGATGACTGGTTCAGCATGGCCTCAAATTATATTTGATAAGTGATTTGTGAACTTACTGATATAAACACTCTCTCTCAGACATACACACACACATGAAGGGAAAGGGTTTGAATCCTCAAATAAATTGGAAAATTCTATGTTTCGCGAATAGACCCCAATAATTTTAGGGATAGGTACAAGCTATGTTTAGAAGAAAAAATCAGGATAATAAAATATAAAGATCAATGCAAACTATTAACTCGACGGAGAGAACTAATCATGAAATGTAGACATGGAAATAAAATCCAAATGTGGAATATGTGGAGTGTATGTGTGCATATAGTGGCATATATGTATGTATGAAGATATGTACAAATATAAGTGTGTTGGACAGAATGATTTATTCCATTGGGTGCTCTGATATACCCACAATCTATAAATCTATAATTCAACTAATTTACATTAATCTTAACGGGTTTAAGTTTAAATCCCTCCTTGCTTATTAATAATATTGGACACCTGTAGTACAAAAACTATTTACTGTGAATTCCAGAAAAACACACTTGGTGCTTGTATAAGAAATGCCACATTAAACTACACACAACAAAAGGTCCTGGCCATAAATAAACTCCAAACCCAGACCGCTTCCCTTGGGATAAGATACCTTATGCCCCCACCAAACCCATTCTCATTGAGAAAGTGTCTACCAGAGAAGGACTGACAATGAAAATAAATTTAAAATAATGCTCTGAGACTGACACTTAGGGGGCTGATGATAGCTGTGTACAGAATGGCTTGAAATAGACTATACTATGTTGAGGTAATTTTTGTTCTTTTATTGTAATATGTGTGTGTGTGTGTGTGCGTGTGTGTGTGTGTGTGTCACTTTATATGTTACTTTTGGTGGCTACTCATATTTGAGCAGGTGGTCCATTTATTTATTAAACATTATATTTATTTATTTTTACTTACCAGCTTCAATATTTGTGAAATCTTAATAAAGAAAAATTTGCACCCTTTACAAGAATCAAACCTCTGTCCATTAACACATTAATCCATTAGGGCAGAAGAACCATCTGTTTAGTCCAGTGTGACTTAGTGCTTGGCCACAAAAGAACAGCCAAAGTCAATTTCATGCTTTCAAGGGAAATGTCTCCAGTCATAGATCTCTCGAAGTTTGTTCACATCTACACAAAGTTTTCTATCTAAACATAAATGTGTATTCACTAAAAATAATGTTTAAAGTGATACAAATCTGTTGGGTTAATAAAAATCCATTATAAAACTTCTCTTTGTTTATTTTTGGATATAAAACTATGTGCAGATATAAAAAAAAATAAACTGCTATTACCCAAGTCAGTCATTTAGGAAGAGTAGGTCTTTAACTCTTCCACCAGTTTAACTTTTATAATGCTGTGCCAATGACAAGATAATAGCTGAGCCTATGGTAATTTAGTTTCTGAATTAATAAAAGTTGTCTTCCAGAAATTAAGCAAAGTATTTAAGAAACAGAAAATATTAAATAGAAAGAAGATAAAGGTTCTGAACTGTTATATAATACTAATTGTTCCATATGGTAATGAATACAGGCCAATTTCTTCTCAGATGAAGAAGAGATTTGCAGCAACAGATATGTGATTCTATAGGAGGATACTGCAAATAACATGTACATGTACATAGTATATATATATATATATATATATATATATATATATATATATGATATATATATATATATATATATATATATATATATATATATATATATATATATTTCAATTATAGGTGCAATTATAATTTATAAATTCATGAATCATTCATACAAAAACAAATATAGAGGTTAATGATTTAAATGGCGAGAAATCATTAACCTCTATATTTTGTTTTTTGTATGAATGATTCATGAATATATATATATATATATATATATATATATATATATATATATATATAAATATTTCATAAATTACTTAATATCAGGGATAGAACAAATATAAATATAAAAGTGGACATGTGCTGCTGGTTGTTGACTTCAATGTCAACTTTTATATTTATGTTTTATATTTTATATATATATATATAACAAAAAACAGGAAGTGTCAGTAAGCAGACAAACTTTTGTTTAGTGCTACAAGGATAGGAAGTTGTGGAGAACCATGACTTATCACAGCACATCACTTTCAAAAATATCAACAATAAAATTACTTTATTTACACTATTTACATTGTTCAGACAGCTGTCCTCATCTTTATTGACATATTCACAATGTTTCAGCCGTTGTACACCCTTGGCCTTTTTCAGGTGATATACACTGGAATTTTGAACTGAACTCTTTATATAGTCCAAACGAGGTAGATTGTTCTAGTTCCACATGACATGCCTTTTCTGGATATCTCAGTTTCAGCTAATTTTCTTTAGTAACTGAACTCTACAAGTATTTGTTCACTTCTGCCAGGTATTGAACTCATAACAAATTACTTCAACCAACAGTTTTATCCACTGGGCTATGTGTCATTGGGGTATATTTCTTGAAAAAGACCAGAACATACAATGGCTGAAACAACATGAATATGAGAACATAGATGAGGACAATCTCAAAAAGAGAGACAGATGTTGAAGGTGAATATGGCAATAAAGATAAGGACAAAAGTCTGAACAATGTAAATATTGTAAATAGATACAATACCTCATCTCAGAAATAGAGACAGATGTTGAAGGATGAATATGTCCAAACAATAAAAGTGTAAATAGGATAATCAGCCTGAACAATGTAAATAGATGGGGACAACAGTCCAAACAATGTAAAATTAGTTACAATACCTCATCTCAGAAATAGAGACAGATGTTGAAGGTGAATATGGCAAAGTAAACAATGAGGTTACCAACATTCTCAAACAATTTAAATAGTCAAACAATATAAATAGTGTAAATAGTTACAATACTTCATCTTAGAAATAGAGACAGATGTTGAAGGTGAATATGGCAATAAAGATAAGGACAACAGTTCAAACAATGTAAATAGTGTAAATAGTTGCAATACCTCATCTCACAAATATAGACAAAAATTACTTTATATTTAAAATTCGTTTGAAACATTGTCTTCTAAGAAAACAAAGACAAATTTGTGACAGAAGCCTAGATACATTTAACTCAAATAAAAAATCTAGCATTTCTCAAAACTTTCTCATAACCTGTATAAGGTGACCTGGCTTATTTATAGTAAGCATTTCAATTTGGCCATCATCATTGACTGCAAACCTGCCAGAACATTCCTCATCTTCTGGATGAAAATTTCCACTTCTGAACTTAACTTGTTTGCTTGTTTTTTTAGTGACATATCAAATCCTTATGGGTCATTTAATGCCAAAATTTAATTTTCTTGGGAGCTTGAAAGTAATAAAAATATGAGGTTATTCTACTTTCACAATTGAATACATGGTAGATGATACTCAGCTTTTGTGCATATACATATTTGTGTGGGCATAATTACTAGAGGCTGTAACTGATTGATTGGTTTGTTTAACGGTATATCAAATCCTTATGAGTCATTTAATGCCAAAATTTAATTTTCTTAGGAGAATTGTATTGCTGGTAATTTTTTTGCTATGCAAAGGCATTGCTAGTATTTTCACCATATACTTTTCTAGTGCTTGACCTCAGTTTGGGGGTTAACTATTTGCCCATAGCTGGGACCCTAACAGGTGCTACCACGCCAGATGGACTTTGGAACAACAGCAATTATGAGGTTGTTCCACACTCCTCAAAAACCTCCAATCTCCCAACCATAGGCCTTGCTGCTGGATGTAGTTTATCATCATACCCAGGATGATTTGAACTTAGCAAATCACTTATGAACAGTACTTTCAGCTATGGCACCATCTCTTTAAAGAGCACAGAGCTTTTTTACTGTTTGAACAGTATTTTTTTTTCAATTTTCCAAAAACAGAAGAATCAAATGACAAAAATGCATCTCATTTTCACTTTTGATACAAACCATTTAAAATTCACAAAATAGTATAGAAGGATACTCTGAAATATCACTTTTCAAAATATATATTCATATCATAAATTTAAGTCACATGTTAGCAAAATCTCATGTTCAAACACTACCTATTGAAAAATGCTAGGAACTTTCCTTTTAAGAGAATATATAAAAAAAAATCAAATAAATTTAAATTCAGAGGAGCATTGCAAGTTTCTTGTCATTGAAGATAATTTTTTTAATAAAATAACATTAAATAAACACTTGTGTTTTTTTTCTATTTGATATGTATGTCAATCTATTATGACATCGAATAACTTAAAGGTCAAAGTGTCTATAAGTATGTCTTTTTGTAAGATGATTCGTAATCTTGAGTTTTAAATCAAATCTGATATCTGAGAGGTTGAGACAAACAAAAAAAAAATCACATGCTCAAATGCCACCTATTGAAAAATGTTCCAAAATTTTGTTCCAACCCAATAGTTTAAATAGCAAACAAAACCAACCATTTCTCAAAACTGACTCAGGCTAGGGTTCAACATTTTAAAAGAGCCACAAAAATATTCCTTTTTTTAAATACTTTTGGCAAAACATCAAACATATTCATGACATTTGTCATATAAAACTATGGAGACAAGTGGAATTGCTATATTTAAAAGGGCTCACTAAAAAGTTTATGGCCTAAGATGCACTTTGTGTATTGACAACTTGCTCTTACAGTCTTTTACTTAAGAAAAGTCACCATACATGGAAATACTCTTAAAGAACAAAAAGACTAACTTTTCAGACATTATGGCTAGAGGCACTGAGTCAGTTTTAATGCTTGAGCTTTGGTTTTTAATTTCATGGAAATTTGTAGGATCTGTCTGTTTCCGAGGCCTTTAGTTTTGGCTACACAATGTCTACTTAAAACTTTTGTAACTTTTTCTTTGAACTTTATTACTGACTGGTTCAGCATGGCCTCAAATTATATTTGATAAGTGATTTATGACTTGTTGACATAAACACTCACACATACACACAAACAGACACACACGCACATATATTTTTGTATCATGTTAAACATTATTTTTAGTGGATACTCGGATTTAAGTAGGCAATCCGTTTATTTATTAAACAGTATATTTATTTTCACCTACTGGCCTGAATGTTTAAGAAATCTTATTAAAGAAAAATTTACACCCTTCAGCATGTATTGAAACTGCATCCCTCAGGGTAGAGGGGGCTACTGTTTAGCCCAGCACACCTTACCTCTTGGCCATGAAAGAACAGATAAAGCCAAATAAAAATAACATTTAAAGTAATACAAATCCAGTGAATTAATAAAAATAACATTTTAAAAAATCCAGTCTTTTAATAAAATCCATTTAACAACGAAACTTAGGTACAGATATGACAAAACTTAGAAAGATTTATGACGGGAGAAATTTAGCTAATTCACTGCAGGTTTGGATTTCGGTTATACCTCTTTAATCCTTTATTTTAAAAAAATTGCAGATATTTAATCTTTTGTACATCATAATCTGTATCTTAGGATTTTTTTCTTTGGCTGAAAATCATCCTTTTTTATTTGTTCTTACAGTTGAAAAACATATTTTTCATCTTTTAGGACTGTCAATAGTTCATATATATATATATATATATATATATATATATATATATAAACTATTAAAAGTTGCAAGAGCTTGAAACTCTGGTTGTGACTAGAGCCATCCTTTCATAGGATTTGTTTAAATTATATAGTGTACAAGAATGGGCTGAAAAGTTCATAGGAATAATGCTAGAGTTATGAAATCTTGCATCCTGTTGGTCATAAAAGTCATCAATAGCAGATATGACATCATAAGCACTATAAAACTGTTTCCCAACCAAATGTTTTTTATGTTGGGGAACAGATGATAGTCAAATTAGTAGAATAGGGAGAGTGACCAACTAGTTCATGTTCAGAGTCACATACAGCAATCATTGAAACCATGGACTTGTGTGCTTGAGCATTGCCCTGATGAAACAAGACACCCTTTGTCAAGGTTTCCTGGGTGTTTAATCTTGATAGCATTTCATAACTGTTTCAGCAAGTTGGCATAGTACTCTCCATTGATGGTGTAGCCCTTTTGAAGATAGTTAATAAACATAATGCCCTTTGCATCCCCAAAAACTGAGACTATCAGCTTCCCTGCAGATGAAACCAAGTTAGTCTTCTTTTGAGCAGGTAAGGAGGGTTTTTTTTCCACTGCATGGATTGTCTCTTTATCTCTGGCTCAAAGTGATGAACCCAACCCTTATCCTGGGTTAGGAAATGTTCAAGGAAACCAGGTAGATCTGTTTCAAACAATTTCAAATTTTCCCATGATGTAATCAGTTTGGTACACTTTAGATCAGGTGTCAGAAGATGTGGAACCCACTGAGCAGAAACCTTTGTCATGCCAAGTTCATTGTGCAGAATATTCTCACCTCTCTCATGGAACATGCTAATAGCATTGGCTATTTGACTTATACCCTATCTCTTGTCATCCATGTAGTGAATATGATCAATGTTTGTCTTAGTGATGGCATCTTCAAAACTCTCCCCCCTTGTAAATTCAGCTGCCCACTTCTGCACTGTTGATAAAGCTGGCATGTCATCCCCTGATATTGTAAGCATATCAATATAAATGTCCTTGAAGGTGCTAAACTTTTTTTTTCTGTAGTTACTTGATAACACAATTATGCCAAATTTTGTTCAATTCCAAGAGAAGTAGTTATTTTTTAAGTCCTCTTTGGACAGTCTGATGTCAGTTTATCTGGAAAGAAATACTGTAGTTATTAATAAGAAGAGTTGAAATTAATGCATACAGTATTTCACATCTCTAGCATGATTCCTTCATAATCAACCTACAAAGTTTTCAACCTACCCTCATATATCAAAGAAAGGTAAAATACCTTTGTGTCATGATATTCTGAATAATATAAATTTCATATTAAAAGAAAGGTTATTTTTCCTTATTCTTATTTGGCAAAGAATATTTTCTCTTTGACTCAAAAGTACTGACTTTTGTACCCAAAACTTTTTCTCAAATAATTAATTTACTTAATATTATGCATCATATATTCACACCTGACTAAAGTGAAAAACTCAAACAGTCATTAAAATTAGCCAGATTCATGATTTGTTAAAATGAGAAATTCCTTGAGACAATTTTTTTCTTGGGAAATTACAATATTCAAACTTTCATGAGAAAATGATTCATGTGAAACATAATATGATCACAGAAAATGTTTTGTATGATGTAAGGTTTCTAAAAAGATAAAAAAAAACAACTTTCTTTTTAATTTTATAGGGTCAAAGTTCATTGCTGTCTGTTTCGGAATTGATGAATATCAGACTAAAAGATTCATGAAGAAAATATTAAAATTTCTTGCAAATTTTAAAAAATATGTAATTATTTATACATGTTACCCATTGATTTTTGGTATTTGAGACACTTTCTTTTAACTTGCAATGATCATCAAAATTATTGATATGGCTCAATAAAAAACTAGTTTTTGAGGGTATAATCCAATTTTTAGTCACTTGACTAAATTTTAATAACCATCTTCTTAAAAACTGGTGAATAAGGCTTTGGTGTAACCAAGTTTTTTATGTTATTTTTAAAACAATTTCTACCAAATTATTCTGCTAAGTGTACAGTGCTGTTCAATAAAAGTGACTCACCTGATTTTTTTTACTTAAAATTTTTTTGCCTATTGTTTTTGGAGTCAAACTAATTTTTAATTTTACTAATATAAAGACCCCTTCCTGACCACCTAGTAAAAAGGTTTACTCACCCTAAGGTATTCTAATGATAATTATAATTTTGGATATAAATGAGATTTAGGGAAAAACTCTGTGCAAAAGAAGTGACTCACTTATTTCCTGCAACTAGTAATCAATAGAAGCATAACCGAACAGCTTTATATAAAGAATAATAGAGGTATAATTTATTTATAATAGATAATATAGTTGGAAATATTTAATAATATATCGGTCCTCCTTTATTTTTAATAACCTTTCAACCCTTTTTGGCATTGACTTGATTAGGTTCTGGCAAATCTCATCTCAAGCATTGAATTCCATTTGGATATGAAATTCACAATCAAATCCTCTTTGTTGCTCAACTACTTTCTCGAGAGCCTGTACTTTATAATGCTCCATAAGTTTTCTATGGGGTTCAGGTCAGGAGATTGGGGCAGCCATGTCATAACACTCACCTGCTTCTCATCAAAGTATTCCTTCATCAATTTTGATTTATGACAGGGAGCATTATCCTGCATAAAAATGAGCTTCGTAGGGTCGATTTGCACCCTTTCAACAGAAGGGAGCAGACAAGACTCTAAAATTCTCTTGTACTGCTCGCTCCTGAGGGTTTTTTCAATAGGTTTTAAGAAACCAGTTCCATGAAAAGAATAGCATCCCCAGAACATTATACTGAATGGATGCTTGACAGAACTTACTGCTAAATTCAAAGAGCTTTCAAAGCTTCTTCTTCAGATTTTAGATCACTTATCCTTTAAATTTAGCTCAACTTTCATTTCATCGGAGAAGAGAACATTTAGTAAAAAAATCAGGTGAGTCACTTTTAGCGAACAGCACTTTATGTATATACAGTCTGCAATGGATAAAGTGTCCCTTAAATTATGCAAAAATAAAAATAACACTGATATAACACTGATATCTCATTTTAACAAATTAAAATATATTACACACAAAAATACACAAAATACACAAAATATTTACCAAAATTACACAAAAATATCTTTAAATACTAAAGAATAGATTTATTCAATAAAATCGCCATTGGCTTCAACCACAGTCTCCAGAGAACTCAGAATCACTGCAACTATTCTGGAAAGTTTTGTTGCTTAAGTTGGTGAATGCTGCCATAATCTTTCCCTCAGTTTATCTTTGGTATTACAAGGAGTTTTGTTGGTCTCTCACTCAACTGCACCCCCTACAAGACTCTGTGCAAGGAGGTTGCAATGTGAGGGAAATAGGTGGTCAGATGTAAGGGTTTATGTAGTTACAGAAACTGCCTCCTGCTTGTTTCGCATGGTGGAAAGTCCTGTTGCCACCCTCTTGACCCAGGGCAGCACTACTTCCTGAGTCTGAGGTCCCAAACAACAAATTCTTTTCTTATCAGAACAATCAGAGGGAGTTTTCCAAGCTGCCATAACTTTATAATTACGATTAGACACATCCAACTCTTTCCTAATCCTCTTCCCTCTCCTCAGATTGACACCCAAATAATCTGAAATGTTTGTATTAGAGATTCCAGTATGAATGCCTCACAGTACTACATGCCATTTCCAAATTCCTGGTGGAGTGAATTATGTCATGGTGTTTTTTTCTCACAGATGGTGCCCAACTGACCCTACTATACTGTGTAGTCAACAACATCAAAAACAAACAACATGCATGAGCAAAATGAAAATATAAAATGGCTACAATTTACCCATATATATATATATATATATATATATATATATATAGAATATATATATATATATATAGATATATATATATATATATATATATATATATATATATATATATATATATATATATATATATATATATATATATATATATATATATATATATATATATATATATATATATATATATATATATATATATATATATATATATTACATTTTCTTTGTTGGATACAAGTTCTATGGGATGACATCTAAAAACACATTCCTGTCCATTTTCGCAATACAGGAAAATACTTGTAGACAACACCAATATACTACATCATGAAAATAATAAACAAAAACTTCAAATACTCAAGGCCCTGTATATCAAAAACAAGCAACCAACATTCAACAAAATTTATTATGAATATAGCAATAACATTAAAGTTCATATGACATTTATATACTAATGCCATTTTATATTCCTACTAATTTCTGGCCAGCTCCATTATATTGAAATGCTTATTTTGAAAAATTTCCATAACTACAATGGATAAATTTAAAAATTCTAAAATAACTATAACAGAGTGCATTCACACATTTTTTTAATCATTATGACAAGGGAATGCAGATTTTATTGGAGTTACAATAGCATGCCTATATTATTCAACGAAACATGTTTGAATATATATATATATATATATATATATATATATGTATGTATGTATGTATGTATGTATGTATGTAAGTGTATGTATTTAATATAATGCAATGTAATCTGGCCATTAATTTCCACTCTTGAGAGTCTACTTCATTCTGAAAATCACATGACCAACTAACCACTTGACTGAATTCTGATAACCTACTTCTTGAAAATTGGTGAATATGACTTCATGTAAAAAAACCACATTGATTTGCCCAATTTTTTTCTTTTTAGGAATCATTCTACTTAAGAAGCCACAACAACAACAACTTCATGCAAACAACTTAATCTCAAGGTCTTGTTTAGTCATATATTCTTATTTTAATTTTAGCTGTGGACATAATTTATTACTTGACATCCTTTCCTCCCAACTTGGTGAGTGTAGCAGGTATGAATAGGATCATGCAAAGTTATACTAAGTTAAAACTCATTTTTTTCCATGTATAATTCCTATAATTACTAAATGTAATCAACCATCCTCTCAAATTTTTCCTATGGTTTCATTCTGTTCACAGACTACAGTCAAGCCTGCTTGGTGCTCATCATCATTTCTTATTCTACCATTTCACAGTCTAAGAAAATGTTAATTATTTATATATGTAATATTTGCTAAGAATGATGGCCAGAGGAAATTGAGTTGATATTCTGTGGGTTGGCTCGGATCAAATCATAATTTTTTTTTTTTAACTCAAAGTCTAAATAAAATTATTTAACCTCAACTGAGCCTCAGTATTTTTTTCTACAAATTTTGATTGCATACAAAAAGGCAAGAACAGAACAGAGTTATTTTTTCCTTATTTGCACAGAAGATCATTTCCAAAATATTAAAGAAGAAAACCATGAAAAGACAAAATCAAAAACAAAACAGAAATGTCTATGCATATCAATAGTTTTTCTATTTCATTTTCACTTTTCTTAGTGAAATTTTCATTCCTCAAACTTAAGTCTGTCATAATTCGTCCCTGGTGTCACTTTTCAACAGGAAAAGCAATGACATTACACAGTTCTGGACAAATCAAGTATGTTTGGAATAAGACCCAACGTAGCAATACTTAAAGAATCTCAACAAAATTTTCCCCTTATTATTTATTATTCACAGATGTCACAAACAGATGAACTGAAATCTTTTCAGTGTGGAGACATGATGCTTTTGTCAATAGAATTGGCAGTTTTCCTCTTCTATTTTATTATTCCTATGACCAAATAAATATTTAAGCATACATAATACAATCACAGTAACTAAGTGAATGATTGAGACAGAGTTGAACCTAATTTGACCAGGATTATGCAAATTATACAGGATTTTTGAAGTAGTTGAAGAAAAAAGTAACAATTTATTATTATATGTGGGGTGCAGTTGAGTGAGAGATCAACAAAATTCCTCGTAACACCAAAGAGGAACTGAAGACATCATTCATCAACTTAAACAAGGAGACTGTCCAGAAGAGTTGCAGGAGATTCTGATGGCATTGGTTGAAGCCAATGGCGATTATATTGAATAAATTTACTCTTTAGTATTACAAGATCTTTTGTGTAATTTTGTTAAATATATCTGTTAAAATGAGATGTCAGTGTTATTTTCATTTTTGCATAATTTAGATGACAATTTATCCATTGCACCCTAAATATATATATATGTGTGTGTGTGCGTGTTTGTGTGTGGGTGTGTGTGGACTTATTTTCATACTGATCTTTTCCAGTTGTCTAATCAGTTTCTTAATGTTAAGATGAAATTTATCAAGGATTGTGACATAGTTTTTTTTAACCTAAGTACTTTCAACCATTTTCAAAATCATGTTTATGAGTAAATTAAAAAGACAAATTTGTTGCAAATGTGATAAAACCTGTATTCCATTGTGATAGTGATTTTTAAAAATTTTAATTGCATATATATATATATATATATATATATATACATAAATATATATATATATATATATATATATATATATATATATATATATATATATATATATAAAGTCACCACCACACTTTTGTTTATCAGATATTGAATTGTATCATCTCATGTCCATGAACTTGTCTGATTTTTCCTGATTCGCATTCCTATACCAAATAATTTTTATAAAGCAATAACATTTTTGCTCTTGTATATAAATACTTGTCACAAAATATAATATCCTTACATTTGCCTCAGAGAACAAAACACATAGGCTATGATAAGTTTTCCTTTTGTCTTTATTCATTCTAATAAGTGTGAATTTGTCAGAAGGCCAACCGGAAAGATTAAAAACCCATGTTACACAATTATAATAGTGAAGTTTTGGGAATAGGAGTCTGATGCTTTAGGCCTGCATAAATATGGTTTGTTCAAGAAAATTGGTTAAAATTGGCAATAGCTTGAATGGTGCCAAATATATCCTGTTGCTGAAGGAACATTTGATAGCAGACTTTGGTGAAGGCAAGACATTTTAGCATTACAGTGCTCAATATCAGATTGCATGCAATGTAACAGAAATTGATTGATAAATGTGTCACTTGATTGGCCAGTTTAGATCCTTGACTTAAATCATGAATCAAATGGCAACAGAACTAACGAGTAGAATTCATCAAAAGAATCCATATGATCTTGAATTCTGGGAGCCCAACAATAGGGAATAGTATCTAGTACAGTCATTTTTCTGTTTTCAGACACAGCATCTGACTTGATTTATATGAGCTGTTCAAAGTCTTCCATAGCCATTTTTTGTGGATTGTCTCACATCTTCCATGCTCTTTCAGAATCTTTGCTAAAAATACAATAATTGGGTATGAAAACAACACCAATATGGCCAAATTTGAATCTGTAGGCATCACAATAAAAAACAACTACTTGTAAGATGCAATTATTAGAAATTTACAATAATTTGAAATAGCCTAAAACTTTTGCACGGTACTATATACACAGACATGACAGAATTGAATAAACTCTCACAGAAAGCGTTTATTTTATTAAACAAGTAATTTATACAAATGAAATAATTATAAATGGTCATAAATTTAATAACTAATACTTGGTTGACATCCCTTTTGCTTTTTTTAATGCGAGGTCCCTTCTAGGCATGCTAGCGATGAGTTCACGAATATCATCTTGAGGGATTTCTTGCCATGTTTGACACAATAATCCTAAAAGTTCGGGCTTAGAAGATGGCTTCCTATTCTTTTTGCAGAGTTTTCGATCTAATATGCCCCAAAGGTGTTCAATAGGGTTAATATCCGGGGACTGACTTGGCCATGGAAGTTTATTGATCCCATTTTGTCTAAACCAATGTTGCGTTGCTTGAGCAGTGTGACATGGAGCTCCATCTTCCATAAATAGGAAGTCAACTTTGCTCATTCTACTACTTGAGAATATTGGAAGGAGCCCTTTCTTTAATATAGAAATATATTTGGTTGAATTAATGTTTCCTTCACACTCCACAAGCTCTGAGTGACCATCACTCCAAATTGCACCCCATATCATTACTGACAGGCCCCCATGTTTTACCGTTGGCTGCAGTCTTTTTAAATCAAACTCTTGACTACAGAGTCTCCATACCCATACTCTTCCACTGTCAAAAATTAATGTGAATCTTGACTCATCAGAGAAAATGACAGTGGTCCAAAAGGTCACAGGTCTCTCCACCATCTCATGAGCCCAATCCTTTCTGCATTTGATATTGGCTGGACGGAGAAGTGGTTTCCTTCTTGCAGCTCTGCCATAGTAGCCCAGCTTGTGAAGATACCTGACAGCTGTTCTGGGACTTTTGTTGCTATGTCAGAGGCCTTGCAATGTGGATCCTGTTCAACATTTCTTTCGACAAGACGCATGGTTCTTTCAGAGGGCCCATGGCGGCCTGGATGAGGTTTTGTGCACTTCTTGCCCTCTCTGGTGAATTGTACAATCACTCTATTAACAGTAGAAAGGGGTATTGAAAGATTTTCAGATATTTTTCTTTGACTAAGACCAACTGAAATTCAGATAGGTCTGATGTATCTTTGGTTCATGGCATGTTCCAGTATTGTTATCTGCAATTTTAATCAAATAATCTAAGTTAATTTATCTTGGTTATTAAAAAAAATCAGAAATAAAATTTATCTTGGTGTCTATTCAATTCTGTCATGTCTGTATATATATATATATATATATATATATATATATGACATGATGATTGCAGGAAACAGACTGTCACCACTGGATGTTGACCTCACTATCCACTTTCATATTTACCTACAGCCTATCCGTGATATTCAGCACTTTAACCCATAAATATAGCATACCTTAAGACTATATTTGGGTATATACACTATGAAGCAAACCTGGCACCAATCAAAAGCACATATAAAAAGGAATAATCAGTCAATTGCTGATATCCTGATACAAGTGGATGAACAGGTCCATCTAGGAAACTCTGAAGTTGGGATGTTGAAGGTAATATCAATCAGCTAACTGACAAACTTTTTATTTGTATTTTATATATAACATATATATGAAAAAATATAACCTTTTTGGTATGGCCTTGCTTCCACTAAACATTATGCCACCATAGACTATTTCAAATTTTCAGCTTTCCAAAGAATATCAGGATATATACAAAGGAATTCTGCCTATCACACAGATGCCACATGGTTTATCAGAACTTGTTTAAAAGAATTCTTGCTACCTTAATACAACTTTATATATAAATATATCTATACAAGTTTGCTTAAAGATCAACAAAAGCTGTAAAGTAATTTTTTATTGTTTTTCTTTATTTCAGACCATTTTTTTTTGGTTTCTGGTATATGTTTATATATTAATTGTCCACTGTTTGAGTACTTTCAACTTTCATAAGCCATTATCAAAGATTTCTGGGTTTTTTTTGTGTGTGCAATGCCAGTTTCATCATTTTCAAATGTCTTGATTAAGTGTTCATATCAAAGTTTATTCTTGAATCTGTTATCATTTTATTGATTTTCAGTCAGTTGTTTTTTATGCTTAATGCTTCTAGTATTTCTAGTTTTAATTAAATTGCACACAATGGTGCACACACATTATATATATATATATATATATATATATATATATATATATATATAAGACAAATATTATTAGCTAATATCAAATTACTCTACAGCACTGAATTGCAAGGAAAGACACTAAAACATAGAAGCTATGATTATACAAAATAAATAAACCACATTAAATAAGATAGCATATCCTGAAGTGCATATGATATATGTGCATACGCATATGATATATGTAATATCTGTATTATTATAATAATATAAGGAAGAAAAAATTTAAATTACGAATAAAAATAAATAAATCACATTTTTTTAGTGTGGCCTTATTTGCCATAACCATTAGACATAACATCACTGTAGATCAGTGCTACTGAATGTGATATTCATATCCATACCAATACATGAGCCATTGTCTGTTACAATGAATAAGTCCTTGCAATACACCCTTGAAGATGATCTCAGAAAAGATCAAAAGTTTTGGGGGGAAAAAAAAATATGGTACATTCCTAGATGAATTTCAAGTTAACATAAAGAAGCTGATTAGCAAACTAGAAAGGATTATTATAAAAATAAATAGACGTCTATATTATTTAATGAATATATGCTACCTATATATATATATATATATATATATATATATATATATATATATATATATATATATATATATATATATATATATATTGTATATTTAGGCAGCAATCCTTCATTTATGCATGTTTCATTAAAAATGACAAACAAGGTACTATGATTAAGTTTTTATTTAATTTTTCTTGTGTTCTAACAAGAGATTTCTTTTCTGGACAAAGAGTGTGTAAGAACTGTCCAAATGTTTTATAATTCCAAGCACTTTCGGCTATACCTTTAGCCATTATAAAGAATGATTTGATTTTTCAGCTTAACTGAGTGTGTGCGTTATGTGTATGCCTTAGTGTGTGGTAGGGATGTTTTTAATTTCCAAATATTGTTAGCACATTGTGGCTTTGTTCATAGTTAATATTGTTAAGAGTTGGCCTTTTCTTTTTATTATTAAAGCTTATATTATTTTTAGTCTTTTTTTACAGGTGGATGCAGTTAGTATATTTGTGTTTTCTACTAATGGAAGCTTTAATAATAAAAAAGAAAAGGCCAACTCTTAACAATATTAACTACGAACAAGGCCACAATGTGCTAACCATATTCGGAAATTAAAAACATCCCTACCACACACTAAGACATACACATAATGCACACAATTAAGCTGAAAAATCAAATCATCCTTGATAATGGCTAAAGGTATAGCCGAAAGTGTTCAGAAATATAAAACATTTGGACAGTTCTTACGCACTCTTTGTCCAGAAAAGAAAGCTCTTATTAGAACACAAGAAAAATTAAATAAAAGCTTAACTGTAGTACCTTGTCTGTTGTTTTTAATGAAACATGCATATATATATATATATATATATATATATATATATATATATATATATATATAAGAGCAATTTTATTATTCTATATCTTGTGTTGTACTTTGTTGAAATGCCAGACAAAATGAACCTTTACTATCCAATGTGACCTGAATAAACCCTGACTACTGACCAATTCCATTAGGAACCAAATGCTGCTTGTATTGAAAGAATATCAGAACCAGATTGGATTCATTTGATCACAAATGTCTCTCTACTCATTGCTTCTCTCCAGAACCAAAACACCTTTCCACTCATCCTTTTTTCTATCAATAAAGAAAGAAATGTTGGATGAAAATATTGATTGATGAATGGCACAGAATTAGTGAAGAACAAGTGAGACAACTTCAAATTCCTGTCTCCTGAGACAGAGACAGGTTAAAAGGCAAGCTGCAGCTCTATGGAAATGGAAAATTCTGGTTGCAAGATAAGTGATGGCTTCTTAAGCCATAGAATGCTAAAGTGATTCCTCTTCGCTTTACATATCTTGAACTGGTTTCTTTAAGTAAACAAAACTGTGTGATCACAAGAAAATGCACATTAATGATGGAATTTGCAAGAGGATGTAAGTTCAGAAGAGAAAGAATAAAATAAAAAAATGGAAACATCTGATACTCAAGCATCCAAAGAATTGGTTCGCAAATACAATTCTTAGAAATAGTAGAGAGAAGTTCTTATATTTTTACAGTAGAATCATTTTTTTTTATCAGGATCCAATAAACAAAAATCTTGGACTATTAAAAATTCAAAGAACAGGTTATATTTTGATTTGTTTTTAACAATTTTGGACAATTTTTAAAAAAAAAATTTACATTAAGGAAATGATACAGAATTCCTTTTAAATGGAAGCAAAAATATCAGATAATAAAAATAAACCTTAGAACATTGAACTTATGAAAGTGGATCAAATCTGATACAAAAATAGGTGAATTTTGATTTGCTATAAATAGAACTTGGCAATAATATATTTTATGTGTTGTTGCAAGCCAATTATGCCGTTCCCAACTTGGTTCCTAACATTGGTGTTTGAAATTGGTAATAACACGCTGTTTCTTGAAATACCTGCAAGACTATGATGGACTCAGGATGTGAGTCCATGTAAAGAAATGTAAAGAAACGACAAGAACCAATACAAGTACAAACAAATGATTAACAAGAAAGGTTACAATGATGTGTGTAACAAAACAATGTGAAAACCATTTGGGTTCAAAGTATGTGAAGTGGGTGAATGTGCATACATACTTGTGCTATATATGCATTCTCCATGAAAGATTTATATGTTGACAAATAAGCAGATAAGTTAAAAAGAGAGTGAGAACAAATATCACAGAGTATTTATAGTCCAGAGAGTGCCCCCTAGTAGCAGTTTCAAACTGTTAGGAGGAAGTAATCCAACAGTGTCTGCATGTCTGCATCATCATTTCTGGAAGAGGAGTTATCATTACTTAGAATATTACTGTTAGAACATATATATATATATCTTAAGACATTTTTATGTCATACATTCTTTTCATACATAAAATATTTAAGTAAATGCTCTGTTTTATAATAAACAATATTAAACAACATTTACCGGCCTGAATGTCCAAGAAATTAAAAATAATTAAAATAATTGTTGGACTTTGTCCATTTCATAATGTGTGACGTCATTTGTTTATATTTGAAAAGCCATGAGCAGATATGAATGAACGTGAGAGATTCATGGAAGATTGAAGTTTAAATACAGTAAATTCGACCTTGCTAACTGAACACTCCTCTGTGGCCAAATTGGTAAAGGCACATCAAGCTAAATGATGTTTCTGTATAGGATACAGGTTCGAATCCTGTCGGAGGACAAATATTTTCTGTGAAAATTTCTCTGACATTCAGGCCAGTAAATGTTGTTTGATACTGTTTATTATAAAACAGAGCATTTACTTAAATATTTGTATCTATAAAAAGAATATATAACATAAAAATGTCTTAAAATAATTGTCAGACTTTGTCCATTTCATAATGTGTGACATATATATATATATATATATATATATATATATATATATATCAAAATAAAGAAGAAAGAACAGTCAGCTTTATAATTCACATTTCTTTAGCATTTATTTTTAAACCAGTGCTTGATACACAGTAGAGCATAATATAATATTATTATTATTATTAAATATGTATTCATCGCAACACAGAAATTACCATGTTTTGGAACTAAAAACTAAACTTTAAATTAAACTTAAAATTAAAGTTTTTGTTCCATTCTCAAGCAATGTTGAATAACTTTCAAAAAAAGAAAAACAAAAGTTATACAACATCTCTTGAGAATGGAACAAAAACTTTAATTTTAAGTTTAATGAGATATGTCTCATTGTTTTACTGTAGAATTAGCTAGATGTAGTTGCAAGTTCTATTCTAATAGTTTTTCTCACTGTTGTCACTTATGAAATTCTTCTAGTTTCTTACTTCCCTGTTACCTTCAATCTCTAAAAATTTAAATGCATCTTCAATCACCATTAGATATTCTTAAAACCTGTTCTTTTACCTCACTGAAGTCTTTTCATTTTCTTTCACTCCCAGTAACCGCTTGAATCTTAGTGACATAACCTTCTTTGCCCAGTCCTCCTTGATGGCAGCTTTGAAGGCATTAATGCTGGAGTGAGAAGTTTTCTTAGTATCAAACAATTGATGTAGTCTTGTGGATTTGCACCTGAGTTGGAGGAAAGTCAGATGTCTACTAGCCAGAAATCAGTAAATTTAACTTAGCAGAACTTCAGCATCTTAGGTCCACACATAGTTGTGCTGTAGCTAATTGGATTTGAACCAAGGTAAAACATCAACCCACCATTTTTCCATGCTTATGGCATTTTTTCTGTTAAAGTGCTTTGTTTTTGAAACAGGTTCCTTATGCTGGTTGGCTGGTTCTTTTGGTTTGTCAGTAGTAGTAACAAAATCAGTGCACTGATTGGCTGGTTCTTTGGCCAATCAGTGATGACCTGAGACAATAAAAATCCTAAAAGAACAGAGTGGAGGAGAATTTATCTTGGCAACAGCTATGCTGTTGGTACATTGTCCAAAGTGATGAAGTATAATGAGGATTTGTGACTGAAGTTTTGTTTTTCATACACAATCACAATCTTCTGTCTTCATGAAACCTGTTCTTTTGTTATCCGTTCTCCTCACTAAAGTTTTTTTTTTTATTTTCTTCCACTCCCAGTAATCTCTTGCATCTTTGTGGAATTATTGCCTGGCTTGAGATGAAATAGTCTATAAAAATTTTTAAAAAACTATACAGCTTAAGAATTGTCCACCATATTGTAAATAAATATATACACAAGTATAGTTATTGATATTTATTTTAAATTTAAGATAATAGCTGATGTGAGTCATAAAAAATCTGTAATGTCAAAAAAAGGACAAGATATTGTAAAGTAATTGAGTAACTGGAACACTGAATTGGAAATTGCAAAAAACTTGAACAAAAATGCCAGAACAATAAAAAAAAGAAACTGAAAAGAAAAGGCAAGAAAAGAACAAGAAAAAAATGTCTATAATAGTCATATGTCATGTTTGGTCAGGAATGACCTCGTTGGAGAAGTTTGTCCTCTTATTCCACTGATATAAGTTATCAATATTTCTTTCTTTATGTGTCAGTCCTGAAGCTTAAGGGGGTTGGAAGCATAAAAACACTTTATTATACAAGAAATTAAACTAATAATAATAAACTGAGAAGTATTTCAGTTTAAGGGATGCAAATTATGGTAAATCTAGACTTGAAAAATGTCACAAAAATAGTTCAGAGAAAAAAAAAGTGGAATAAGCAAGAAAACTAAACTGACCAGCAAGAAAATATTTGTATGAATTGATTTTGGAAAAATAAACAAAGATGCAGAATATTAAGAATCCGATTAAAGACATGACCAACCAAAGAAGTACTATTAAGTAAACATCATAAAGAGAAATGTGTAATTTGGCCAAATTATTTTGCAATTAATGTAGAAAGAGTAAAAAATATTAACAAAATCAATGGTTAAAAGACTGATGAAATTTATAGAAAGACAAGATACAAAAAAATCATACATAAAAAAAATGTATTCATTTATATATTATTCTTAATTAAACATGCTTTCATGGCCTATTGCTCTTAAATTCATTCATAAATAAAGATTTATGAGAGAAAAGTGTATTGTAATGGTAATATGATCCATTTCCTTCAAAGGAAAAGATTTGGCATTCATCTCAAGTCCAGTAGTTATTTTATTTGAAATTATGTGGAATGTCAGCATCTTGATTATGTCATTATCTTTTCTTTGAATTATATGTACTATCCATCTAAATAGTACATATAACTCTTTGACTTATATGTACTATCCATCTAAATAGTACATATAACTCTTTGACTTATATGTACTATTTAGTTTTAGTTGTTGTGGATGTTGGAAGTCATCAAGTGATGTGATTTCTGTTATCTGGTACAGTTCTTTGGGATTCTGTCGAACCAGTCCACATGGCTCGAAGAAAGATGGTCTTTGACAAGACACACAATATAATATATTATATATAATATATATAAATATATTATATATAATATATTATATATAATATATGTATAAATATATTATATATAATATATTATATATAATATATATAAATGTTGTGAATATCACAATAAAAGTGAGGATAATAGTCCGAACAATGTAAATAGTGTAAATAGTTACAATACCTCATCTGAGAAATAGAGACAGATGTTGAAGGTGAATATGGCAATAAAGATGAGGACAACAGTCCAAACAATGTAAATAGTGTAAATAGTTACAATACCTCATCTGAGAAATAGAGACAGATATTGAAGGTGAATATGGCAATAAAGATGAAGACAACAGTTCGAAAAATGTAAATAGTGTAAATAGTTACAATAACTCATCTCATAAATAGAGACAGATGTTCAAGGTGAATGTGGCAATAAAGATGAGGACAACAGTCCGAACAATGTAAATAGTGTAAATAATTACAATACCTCATCTCAGAAATAGAGACAGATGTTGAAGGTGAATATGACAATAAAGATGAGGGCAACAGTCCAAAGAATAAATAGTGTAATAGTTACAAAACCTCATCACAGAAATAGAGACAGAAATAATGTTGAATTAAAGAATCCAGTTCAAAATAAAGGTAAATGTATTTGAGTGCAACCAATAAGACAGTATTAGATTAATAAATGAAAAAAGAAATATCTGAAAATTTTGTGATGCATTCATATTTTTCTATTTTATCATTTACCAAAATGCATCACAAAATGTTTTCCTTTTGTGATTTACTAATAAGATTTAGTATTGCACTTGTTTTTAGATTTTTTTCCATACACCACAATCCGAAAAGTTGTTATTAATCAAAATGTGGACAGATATTATAAGCTGAGCCTCACCCCTTATATTGATCATGTAAGTATATCCTGAAACATTTACCAATATCCATTGACTTAAACCAAATTCATGAGACCATTGACTCAAGTGATAAAATCTGACATTGTTGATCTCTGATTAATACTCACTGCTGAATTAAGTGCATTGACAAGGAATGAGATTATGTTGAAAAATAAATATTCCTTGTGCAAAATGAATGCTTTTTCATCATTAGGCTACAGATTTATTATTGTACCTACGGATTCACAACTGAATTAAGTGCATTGACAAGGAAAGATATTATGTTGAAAAAAGAATATTCCTTGTGCAAAATGAATGCTTTTTCATCATTAGAATACAGACTTAGTGATACACCTACGTATTCACAACTGAATTAAGTGCATTGACAAGGAAAGATATTATGTTGAAAAACATATTTATCGAGTAAAATGAATGTTTTTCATCATTAGGCTACAGATTTATTGATGTACCTATGTATTCACAACTGAATTAAGTGCATTGACAAGGAAAGATATTATGTTGAAAAAAAATATTCCTTGTGCAAAATGAATGCTTTTTCATCATTAGGCTACAGACTTATTGATGCACCTACCTATTCATAACTGAATTAAGTGCATTGACAAGTAATGAGATTATGTCTAAAAATAAATATTTGTGGTGTAAAATGAATGTTTTTCATCACTAGGCTTTGTTCTTATTGATGTACCTGTGTAGACAGCGTAGAGAAGACAAACAAACAAAAGAATGGATTGATTGATTTTTTTTACAGCTTATCAACCCTTTTTGGTTATTTAAAGCCAACACATATTTTGGATTATAAAAATAATTCTTATTTTGTGAGTGAATATTGAATTAACAATTTTTTGGAGATAATGGTAATTCATAGCTGGGGTCAAGTTTAAGAAATTTCACTTTTTTCTTTCTTTTTTTTTGCAATAATGTTCACCCTGAAGAAGGTCAAAAGCTATACACGGTAGAGTATAATATAAGGGAGCACAGTTTATGAAGATAAGTGGAGAAGATAACAGTTAACCCTAGACTTGAACAGGTTAAGATTGTAGTGATCGGGGAAACATCCTCTTGGGAGTCAGTTTAGATCTCACCAAAGGAATACAAAGGGTATGAGGTTTGTTTGCTGCAATGTGAATGACACGGCTGGTCTTTGCTGTGAAGAGTAGAACTGGTGGAATGAAAGAATGTAGTTCGTCTGATCAGGGATGAGTAAAAGAAAAGAACAGGAATAAAGAAATGTCATATAAATGATGGGCTCTAAAAATTGCAAGGTTAATCTGACCATTTGTGAATGATTATAATTCAACATCAATAGTAAAGAAATAATCAGTACGTTTCCAGGAAAAAAAAAAGAAACAGGTGATTAATAACTGATAAATGAAAAATAATGAACAGATAAATGGAAAAAATGGGAAAGATAAAAATAACAGACAGATTGTGAGTGGCAGACAACAGAATAACAGAATGAGAAGAATCTAACACTGTAAATTAAATAAAGGATTCAGTTTGAAATTCCCTGAATTCTACCTGGATTGACAAGCACCTGATGAAAGCTGGAGGGCACAACAGCCAAAACATTGTAATAACAACAACAAAGATGAGGAAAACAGTCTCCATGTAAATAATGGAAAAGATAAAAAAATAACAGACAGATGAGAAAAGAGACTATTTTATTTTTGGAATTTTTTCCCAAGTGTAATTTTATCCATAATTAACTGGATACTTTGAAATTATAAGATGCATTTTCTCAGTTTAGTATGATACACTTTGTATGTTTTTCAGATACTTTGATATTGCCAATATTTTTCTTTGCTCTATTCTACAGCCTTTTTTATATCTACACTGGATTGATATTGATTGATTTACTTCTTTTTTTATGGTTGATCAACAGTCTTCCTGATGGCATCAGTTCTCAGCTTGGCATCTATACTGATGACTGCCTTTTATCACTGTCTTAATAGTAAGTCTGAGTGGTTTGATAAGGTCATACTGGCAGAAGATCTCAAAAATGATCTACAATCCGTTAACTTGGGCAAGGAATGGCTTGTTAATTTTAACACCTCCAAAAAGAAACTGCTCTCTTTTAATTGCCTGAGAGAATCTTTTTTACCTTCCATTAGTATGGCTGATGCTAACCTCTAGGAGAGTGATTCATTGCACCTGCTTTGACTAACATTTTCTGCTAACATGAAATGGGAAGATTATATTGAATATATTGAAGGAGGCATGGTAGAGTAATGGATAGTGGCTCGGATTGAGGAATCGGAGAGCTGAGTTTGAATTCCAATATAATTCATTACATTCACTTACATGCTAATACTCTTGGGAAAGGTATGAATCCTCTTCTCCACCCCCCAGCTATGGGTAAAATAGCAGGACAGACCATGTTTTATAGCCTTGGATGGCAACTGGTCTGTAACATAGTTTGAGAAATTTGATGGTTGATTCTCTGTTAAAAAAATGGACTGCATGTGATACATTTAGAACCAAACCCTGGTTGGGTAGAGTTTTTTTTTTTTTGAAGGCTAGTATTCATGTTTTGGGCTTCAAAAACCTGATAAGCACAAACTGGTTTGAAAATCAATTACCATATTTGATGGTATAAAAAGATGCAGCACAAAATCAACTATGCACATCCAGGAAAAGTGGATTTCTGTATATTTAAGTATGTAATGATTAAAACAAGCAGGTTAGTGTTTTACCATTACAGTTATGACTCTTCTTTCTGTAGTTTTCAGCAGGTTAATGATAGGAATATGTTGAAGGATATTTAGATAGGATGGATCAGCTGATGCTTGACTAGGAAGCAAGAAGCCAGAAGAGAGCTCCACAAGGGAGAAGAGTGACAGAAAAAACTATTAGCATAGAACTTAGGGTTCCATTTAGCTCTTTGAACTATAAAATAATGAGACATTACTGCCAATCTAGTAGTGTTCTTAATTTCATAAAGTCTAGGTACCATAGAGGAAAATTTATCAAAAAAATTACCCTGGAAGTATTTATATTTAAGGCACAGGGAAGTGACATTACAGCAGTGGTTAAAGTAACTGAAATGACATGTCAGCTCACCAACAATGATGTCGCAGATTCTTCTTTGGATTTTATCAAAAATCTCTAAATGTATAACAGGATCACCAGACTATATGTGGCAGCAATATTCAAAGCATTGATGTAATGGTAAACATATAAGATAGATTCTATCAAGAAAAATTGTCAAGCATGACACAGGGAACCAATATTAATAGCAGCAGACTTAGCTATTGATTCAATATCAGTTAGTTATGTGCCATGTGTGATAATGCTTAGGCGATCAAGCATTTTTCGATACATGACTGACAAGGCAGATTTTTTTCCTGCAGTAGGTTGCCATTTCTTTCTGCATTTGCCATCCAAGGCTATAGAACCCGATCTGTCCTGCTATTTACCCATAGTTGCTGGGAGAAGAAGAGGATTCATACCTGTGGGGAAAATAGAAACGGCCTACCTCGCAAACGTTCTCGCATCTTCCTGGCCTGTGGGTTGAGAAAGGAAAGAAAAGATTCAAAATGGCGTCCGTGACTTTTAATATTCACGGTCTCGTGCAGTCACGCAAAGTCGCGTTACACACATGCTAATGAGGTGTGTCTGGGCTCCATAAAAGCAGGTTGCTTGGAGACATTGGCAGACCAACATTTCACCCGTGCTTGGTGTACATCGTTTTGCGTTGCAGACATTTTCAGACGGAAAGAGTTGCGTCCTTACACTGTTTAAGTCGACTCATTTGCTACAAGCTATTTTGGCAATTATTACAGCATGGACAGATTCGACTTGAAGTTAATACCAGGTTCGACGGCTCCCCCGCTGGCCCGTCTGTGGTCGAGTGGTGGGAAAAGGCCGAGCGGGTCTGCCGGCTGTGTAAAATTAAAAGATCCCGCACTGGTTATCCCTCTTAGACTCACCAAAGGAGCTTACGCTGTGTATCAGCAGCTAAGGGATGACGCAGACTTGGAGGAAATAAAACAAGCTCTATACGCAGCATTTGGTGCGGACCCCTTTGTCGCCTGGAGGCAGTTTACCGAACGACGGCTTGGACCGGATGAAACAGTAGATGTCTTTCTGGCCGATTTGAGGAAGCTGGCCGCACCGTTCGGTGGAGCAAACGACCAAATCCTAGGATGCGCCTTTCTGGCAGGACTCCCAGACAACGCAAAGTCGACTGCTACGAGCATCGTCAAGGCTCAATGAGCTGGGGCTAGACGAATTACTGGCCAGAGCCCGGAATATTCTAAAAAGATGACGCGGAGCCGGCCTCAGCAGCTGTGGAAGCACCCGCACCGCCAACTGAGGACATAAGGTGCTATAAGTGTGGCGGACTGAACCACTTCTCCAAAGACTGCCGAAGCCGTGCGAAGGATACGCATAACCGAGGAACACGGAGACGTATGCGTTGCTACAGGTGCGACAAGCTGGGCCACGTAGCAAGAAGCTGTCCGAGAAACGGGCAGGGGAGTAAGCTACAGCGCCAGTCTTCTCCCCAGATCGCCGCTGAACAAGGCGCTACCCGCAGTGAGCGTGCGGATTAACGGGCGTGAGCGCTTCGCGCTTGTTGACACCGGTGCACCCAGACCCCTTGTGCGCAAGGCATGTTGTGACACGTGGGACAGAAAAATATTCCAGTTCTGACTGTTGGCGGGGCTCGCTAACCTCTTGTGGAGTGAGCGTCATCCGCGCAAGCATCGGCGATGGGCCTGCAGTAGCTGTACAAGCCCTGGTCGTGGACGGAGGGCTGCTCGGCTATGATCTGCTCCTGGGAATGGACGTCATCAAAAAATTGGGTGGTGTCCGTGTTGACGAAGAGGGTCGGGCGCGTTTCACTGAAACAGGTCTAGCTCTGGGTGCAGCAATGGAGCTGGAACGGCCTGACTTTTCGTGCGGAGTTCGACCAGCGCACAAAGTCCTGGACGGTATCTTGGAAATGGTCAGACGATCAACCGCCAGAGAAGCTGTACAACAGTGTGCCGGAGTATAAGATCCCCCGCGAGCTCGTGCGGAGTACGACAAGGAATTGCGAGCCTGGATTAATAACGGGTGGTTGGTTCCTTATCCAGAGAAGGAATTGGGGGCCCCAAAGGGCCTGATCCCGCTAATGGCGGTTCTCCAGCACAACAAACAAAAGGTGAGGCCGGTGCTCGACTATCGAGAACTGAACGAGCACGTGGACCCTTTACTGCCCGCGCGGACGTGTGTACCGAGAAGCTAAGGGAATGGCGACAAGCAGGATCAAATGTATCTGTGCTGGATCTTCGCAAGGCATACCTTCAAGTGCGTGTGCACCAATCACTGTGGCCCTATCAAACCGTGCTTATCAAGGGGCAACGGTATTGCCTGACCCGCATGGGGTTTGGACTCAATGTGGCGCCATCGATTATGCAGATGATTGTTGACGCCATTCTAACGAAGGATGAGCGCATACAGCGGGCAACATCTGCATATATTGATGACGTGTACGTGAACGAGGGAGTCGTATCTGCGGCGCGCGTGAAGGAGCATCTCTACAACTTTGGCCTCCTCAGCAAGGAACCGGAGAGACTACAGGATGGTGCACGGGTGCTTGGTTTGCAGGTCTGGGGAAGATAACGTCCTGTATTGGAAACGGGGAAACGAACTCCCAGACATGCCCTCCGTTGTCACGCGGCGAAGCATATATTTTCCTTGTGCGGCAAGTTAGTTGGACACCTTCCTGTAGGTGGCTGGCTGCGTGTTGCGGTGGCGTTTATCAGCGGAGAGCATCTGACGTCACCACTGGATGGGATGACGAAGTTCACGACGCCCCTCTCAACACCATGATGAAGGAGGTCCTCGCTAGAGTATGCAAGGAAGACCCAGCGCGGGGCAGATGGTGCGTTGACAGCCAAGACCTCTGTGTGTGGGTTGACGCAAGCTCTCTTGCAACCGGCGTATCGATAGTTCACGATGGAGCCGTGGTAGAAGATGCTTGCTGGTTACGTCCAGAAAGGGACTCCCAGCACATAAACCTAGCGGAGCTCGATGCTGTCATCAAGGGGATCAACTTGGCGATCCTCTGGAAGTCGACCACCCTGCGTCTGTTCACTGATTCCGCTTGCGTTTATAAGTGGATCTCTGATACCCTGACCGGAAGGGCCAGGGTGCGGACTAAAGCCACCAGCGAGATGCTTATCCAACGACGGCTCGACACGATCGTGAATTTAGTGCAAGAGTACGCACTGACAATGGAGGTGTCCCTGGTCAAATCTAGCCTCAACAAAGCAGATTGTTTAACGAGGGTGCCGCAAAGGTGGCTTGACGCCGCTAAGAAAGCCATTGAGCCCGTGCAACCAGCCTGTGCTGCGTCCGTGAGTCCCGTTCGATTTAATCAAATCAAAGAAGTCCACCAACAAAGTGGGCACCCTAGAGTCAAGCGGACACTGTATTTCGCCAAGTTGGTTGACCCAGGAGTACAAAAGACAGACGTCAGGAGAGTGGTCAGAAGCTGCGTGGCGTGCCAGTCTATGGACCCAGCACCCGTTCGCTGGAAGAAAGGGCAGCTGAGCGTGAGGAACCACTGGAGCCGGCTGGCGATAGATGTTACTCACCACAACGGCGAGCATTTCCTGACACTCATTGATTGTGGTCCATCCAGGTTTGTGATATGGCGACTGCTGCGTCGGCAAGATGCAGCCACTATCATCCGTCAGTTAAACAGCATCTTTCTTGAACGTGGCCCCCAATGGAGATATTAACCGACAATGGCACCGCATTCACCAGCGAGCAGTTCGAAGTTTGCGGATGGCTGGGGAGTGCACTTTACGGTTCGGTGCGCCCCGTACCGGTGGAAATGGAATCATCGAGCGGAACCACAGGACCGTCAAGACCATCGCAGCCAGGACGGGCTACACGGTGTCTGAGGCGGTCTACTTATACAACGTGACCCCGAAGGATGATGTCTCACCCTCTACGGCGCCAGCAGACACATTGCATAGGTACCACGTTAGAGTGAAGGGCATAGAAACCAACCCACTGACGGAACTGAAAGTAACCGGAGAGGCTGAAGAAAGGCGATGTCGTCTGGATTAAAATCCGCACAGCAAGTGCACCACGAAATACGGAATCGGACGCGTCACTGAGGTGATCAGCCCACAGGCGGTACGGGTCGACGGTGTGCCCCGTCACGTTAAGGACCTGCGTCCGTTGACGCAGTTGCAACCACCGCTGGACGATGAGAGCGAATCGGAATCTGAGACCAGTGAGGCATCACTCTGGTTCACGCCAACCCCATCAGGCAGTGACTCGGATATCAGTAGCCTTCAAGTGACGCGGTGTCTTTCGACCCTCAGACCTCAGACAGGAGCACAAGCAACGATGAGGGCTCGCAGCGTCCCTCTTCGAAGAAGTACCCGGCGCAAGCGATCACCACCTCCCTGTCAACTCTGTGATCATGAGATCAGGGGAGTGTGGGGAAAATAGAAACGGCCTACCTCGCAAACGTTCTCGCATCTTCCTGGCCTGTGGGTTGAGAAAGGAAAGAAAAGATTCAAAATGGCGTCCGTGACTTTTAATATTCACGGTCTCGTGCAGTCACATAAAGTCGCGTTACACACATGCTAATGAGGTGTGTCTGGGCTCCATAAAAGCAGGTTGCTTGGAGACATTGGCAGACCAACATTTCACCCGTGCTTGGTGTACATCGTTTTGCGTTGCAGACATTTTCAGACGGAAAGAGTTGCGTCCCTTACACTGTTTAAGTCGACTCATTTGCTACAATACCTTTCTCAAGGGTATTAGCATGTAAATGAATGTAATGGATTTGACTGGAATTTGAACTCAGATCTCTGATTCCTCAATCTGAGCTGCTATTTAATTCTGTTTATTCTACCCAGTTTGGTAACATCCTCACTGTTAAAAAAAAGATCTTGCATAATCAATTGAGTGACAGCACTTCAGACAAATAGAAGAATATTCCCTGTGGAGAAAGTTCAATTAACTTAAAATAATACCTCAATGTTAAATCTACTTTGGTAGGAATGAAGACAAGTTACTAACACTGTTTAGAACACATCCATTAAGCTGAGGAGTAGGTGTCTAATATCTTCAGAAATTTGTTATCCAAGGATGGTGAGTTCAATCCTAGGTAGAACCACAAGAGTCAGCATAGTTAACACTCACTTTTCAATCATGGTAGAGCTCAAAAATCGTTTAGGCAGATTTGTAAAAGATTTTCCACATTCTATAAACTCATTCCACCAGATGCAAACCTATTGCTGTTCTGTTTCTATATCTGTGGGAAATTTTCAAATGTGTTCCACTCTTTAGAAACTTATCATGCCAATTCCGCAGAAGGAAATCACCCATATTTCCTCTATTTTCATTTGTAAGAAGGATATCCCACTTAGATAATCTCCCCACTACCCCAAGAACTGTTATTCACTGGAACAGACTCCCATGTGGATAGATTTAAAATGACTCATTTTCTTTTTGAAATGATTTCAATTTGAAATTTAAGTGGAATGACAACTCTTTTCAGAAATAAAATATTTGTCAAGTACCAGTAGGCAGAAAAAATGCATAATAAACCCAAAGCCAACCAAATGAAAAAAAATGCAGCCAGTAAAGCTACTTGAATTTTCTAAATGTTTTTTTCTTTCTTTCTTTCTCCTTCTATGATTTTTCTAGTTCCTTATTTTATTTCCCAATACAAATAAAATTCATGAAAACATTCAAAATTTTTCACTCACCACTTTTGGACAGAGAATTTCGAATTTATTTTGGCATTTTGAAGCATTTCCATATTGTGTTGAAATTTAAAGAACTTTCACATTGTTTTGGCATTTTAAAGAATTTTGATATTGTTTTGGCATTTTAATGAACTGCTATATTGTTTGGGCAAAATAAAAGTATTTTGGCATTTTAAAGCATTTCTATATTGTTTTGGTATTTTAAAGAACTTCCATATTGTTTTGGTATTTTAGAGAACTTCCATATTGTCTTGGTATTTTAGAGAACTTCCATATTGTTTTGGTATTTTAAAGAATATCTATATTGTTTTGGTATTTTAGAGAACTTCCATATTGTTTTGGTATTTTAGAGAACTTACATATTGTTTTGGTATTTTAGAGAACTTCCATATTGTTTTGGTATTTTAAAATATTTCTATATTGTTTTGGTATTTTAAAGAATTTCCATATTGTTTTGGTATTTTAAAGAACTTCCATCTTGTTTTGGCATTTTAAAGAATTTCCATATTGTTTTGGTATTTTAAAGAACTTCCATATTGTTTTGGTATTTTAAAGAACTTCCATCTTGTTTTGGTATTTTAAAGAATTTCCATATTGTTTTGGTATTTTAAAGAACTTCCATATTGTTTTGGTATTTTAGAGAACTTCCATATTGTTTTGGTATTTTAAAAAATATCTATATTGTTTTGGTATTTTAGAGAACTTCCATATTGTTTTGGTATTTTAGAGAACTTACATATTGTTTTGGTATTTTAAAATATTTCTATTATTGTTTTGGTATTTTAAAGAATTTCCATATTATTTTTTGGTATTTTAAAGAACTTCCATTTGTTTTGGTATTTTAAAAATTTCTATATTGTTTTGGTATTTTAAAGAACTTCCATCTTGTTTTTATTTTAAAGAACTTCCATATTGTTTTGGTATTTTAAAGAATTTCCTTATTGTTTTGGTATTTTAATGAATTTCCATATTGTTTTGGTATTTTAAAGAATTTCCATCTTGTTTTGGTATTTTAAAGAACTTCTATATTGTTTTGGTATTTTAAAGAATTTGTATATTGTGTTAGCATTTTAAAGAACTTCCATATTGTTTTGGTATTTTAAAGAACTTCCTTATTGTTTTGGTATTTTAAAGAATTTCCATATTGTTTTGACATTTTCATAAATATTTTTATTATAATAATAAATTATAATATCCTTCACTTGCTTCAATTTGTGATTTCCACAGAGTTTGTAGTGATTAAAGCAAGTTTCATCATTGTTAAAAATTGATAAAAATTTGAAATCACTAGACCATGAAGTCATATTTCCACAAGACCATTTAGAAACCAGATCATTTTCCAACAAATATATGATGTCATAGTCTGATGAGCCAATCAGAAATAAAGATTTCCAACAAAGATATGATGTTATGGCCTTACAAACTCATCAGAAGCCAAGCATCAATTTCTAAATGGATTTTCTTGTATGACAACATACATATATAAAAAAATAGATAGGCCAACTTCAGTTAGGTAAGATGCATTATTGTTATCAGTTCTCCACTTCCAACTGTCATTATTTAAACAAATAAGGCAAAAATACTTGCACATATGTGTGCCACACACTTTGTTCAACTTAACTTCAGTTATTTATAAAGATGACTACTAGAGCTTTATACAGGGTGCGATGGATAAATTGTCATCTAAATTACATGAAAATGAATATAACACTGACATCTCATTTTAACAGATATATTTACCAAAATTATACAAAATTATCTTGAAATACTAAAGAGTAAATTTATTCATAAAACCTCCATTGGCTTCAGCCACAGCCTCCAGACGACTTTGGAATTTCCTGAAACTCTTCTGGTCTCTTTGTTTAAGTTGGTGAATACTGCTATAATCTCTGCCTTCAGGTCATCTTTGGTGTTACAAAGAGTTTTGTTGATCTCTCGCTCAACTGTGCCCAACACATAATAATCAAGCATTAAAATTTTTCAAGTTGTAAAAAAATATACAATTTTAACATCATTCAAGAGAGAAATAAATTCTGCATAAAGTGTACACAATAAAACTAATTTATATTGTTTTATTAGAAAAATATTCTGAAATGAATAAAACTTTAACTATCAGTCTTAAACTTATTTTCATCAGTGTATGTGTGGAGCCTATGTCCAGAAGACAGTTATGCAGTCTGCTTTCAGTCATCGAGCAGTAAACATCAGGTTTATATAGAAAATTTAAGAGGCATGACAAGATCACAAATGATGAAAATCATATTGAAGATGTTATTTGTTAATATTCCAATTTTTGAAATTTTTATTTCTTGAAAAAAATGCATTTTTGCCTACATGTCCAGACTTTATTGATACTCCATACATTATTTCGTTTTAAGCCAGCAATGACATCTGATATTGTCTTGGCTAAGTCTCTTTCTTTTGTTCTTCTGCAATTTGCATTCATTACTTTGAGTGAAAAAAACTGCAAAGTAAACAACGATTAATATTCAACAGTGTTAAGTTTCAGTCCTATTCTTTTTAGAAGCATTGGTGAGAATCCAGTAAATGCTGAAAGATTCCTTTCCTCCAACTTATTTAATCAATATTCAGGGCTTTGAGAGAATATGGTGGAGCAATGATGAAACTTACTTCAATTGTCTTTAGTTATCACTTCACACACACACAAATTTTCAGCTTTAAAAGATTACTTTAATTTATTTAGAATCTGAAAAATAAAAAGTCAAGGAAATTCAAATTTTCTATTCGGGTTTTTTTTTTATGCACAAAATGCATCTTATCTGTTTTCAAAAATGAAATTTTTTAAAAAATTTTTTCTCTTTAAATAAACTCAATAAAGATACATAAATAAAAAAAATCTAAATGGCGGATAAACTCATATCTAAGGATGCCTATCAACTGGGGTGGCTAACTAATCCCTGTTGCAGATGCCTGCTCAACACTCAAAGAGTCCACCTGTAGTTAATACTGCAAACTATGCTGAGTGGAACTTAATTACAATTTCTGGGAGACTGTGCATTATCTAGCATTATCAATAATCTGAATAAGTCCAGCGCAATCAAAACCTCGGTCACGATGATTTGTGACTTAGTATTAACATGACCATTGACAGTTCCATCTACCTAATTTCACTCACAAGGCTTGGGTCAATGCGTGGTATGGTTTTTCAGGCACTTTCCAAAGGTGCCTCATGCTGGGATCACCTCTTCTAGACTGATAGCATCAAGATATCACCTTCCTGACAAATCAACCAAGTGAGATTTGAACCTAGGTCTCCTAGTTAGAACATGTTCTGACCACTCTGTCACATGCACATATAAATAAAAACACTATTAAAAGAAAAAAACAAATTGAGTAACTGATTTTATTTTTTTTATGGATAAAATAAAATTATTTCAGAAATAAAAAATCAGATTTTTAAAAAAACTTCAACACTGTTTACTTCACATTTTAAATTTCTTACTTCCCTATATTATGAAACCCCGCTTACTCTCCTTTATTATGGAATCCTGCTTACTCTCCTTTATTATGGAATCCTGCTTACTCTCCTTTATTATGGAATCCTGCTTACTCTCCTTTATTATGATACCCTGCTTACTCTCCTTTATTACGAAACCCTGCTTATTCACCTTTATTAGGAAACCCTGCTTACTCTCCTTTATTATTGAATCCTGCTTACTCTCCTTTATTACGAAACCCTCCTTACTCTCCTTTATTATGGAATCCTGCTTATTCTCCTTTATTACGAAACCCTCCTTACTCTCCTTTATTATGGAATCCTGCTTACTCTCCTTTATTACAAGACACTGCTTATTCTCCTTTATTAGGCAACCCTGCTTACTCTCCTTTATTACGAAACCCTCCTTACTCTCCTTCATTACGAAACCCTGCTTACTTCACTTTATTCCCAAGGTAGAATCTGAATGCTCAGGAAGTACTTTCAAGGCAAAAAGCACTTCAGACAAGAATGGAAATGAATCGTAAATATGTTCAGAGTCCTTTTTAAAGATCTTCTTTCAAGTTTCATTAAATAATTTATTTAACATCAAAACAAACTAAATGCTTTAACAGGAATCCCTGTCTGTTCTACATGTTTAAATATAGGATTGCTGTATAAATGTTTATATACATTGTGAAGATTACTTTTTACAAAACATTATAATTTTTGAATGATTTTACTCCAAGCAAGGCAATAAAGCCACTAAGGCATAAAGGGTTATGAGTAAGCTGAGGTCTTGTTAAATTAAATTAAATTGAAAATAGCTGCAAAAATGAATACAGAACATTTACTTTCGACTGATAGTTATCAGTAAGGGAAATCAACTTCAAAGTACTGAGCAAGAGGCTCAGACAGAGAGAAAGTGATGGAATGAAGATAAATTACATTTTTAGATGAAGACAACAAGACAAAGAAAAGTGTTATCTATAAAATTTATCATGCCATGAAAAAGGTACAGAGAGGAACAAAGTGAGTCTCAGAGAACAGACTGGGAAGACAGTCATTAGACTGTGCCCCTCACCAACACCTCATTTCTAAGTCACTCACTTATAGCAGTAGGTTACAACCCAAGAATAAAATTTGGTTTATTGCTAGAAATTGTTTTGTTTTTTTTACTCATGGGTAACAATCTGGCATCTTACTAATCTTACAGGTTTAGTAATTGATTCAATATAATCTTTCCACTTTATGTCAGTGGAAAATGTTAGCCCAAGAAGTCTCAAGTAGTCACTCTTCCTGGAGGTTAACATCAGCTATGCTGATGGAAGTCAAAATATTCTCTAAGATGATTAAAACAGTGCAGTTTTGTTTTGCAGGTGTTAACCTTAAGAAGTCATTTCTTGCCCCAGTTAACAACAGCTTGTAGGACATTTTTGAGCTCAGCTGCCAACTTGACCTTATAGAACCAATCAGACTTACTATTAAAACAGGAGTAAATAACTGTGTAAGTGGTAAATCAAATAAGAGACTAGGAAGATAAAGGGAGATAACCGAGACATCCAGGAGAGGCATGGTACATGGAACTAGAACAATCTACCCCGGTGGATAAAATAAAGGATTCAGTTCAAAATTCCAATCACCGGAAGAAGGCCAGAGTGTACAACAGTCGAAACATTGTAAATATAGCAAAAAAGATGAGGACAACAATCTGAAGAATGTAAATTGTGTAAATAATTAGCAGTCAGTCTTGTATATATGCTATATATTTTCAAGGGAGAAATAAAGATACAGGGATGCAAGCTTCATTTTTTTATGTCTAGGATATCTAAATGTTTATCTTAATTGATAATGATTTGATTACTTACCATTGGTTTGTATCTAACAAATAATAATGATTAATTGATATATGGATTTGTAGATCATATCTTCCATACATATATGCACACACACACACACACACATATATATATATATATATATATATATATGAAGCAAGGAAGAATTTTGGAGACTGTCACTACCATAACAAGGCAAACAATTTGCACATTTTCAGGGAAACTTAGAAACTGCAACTGACCAAAGGAAATAATAAAACCCAAAAAACCAAAAGGGGAAAGGAAACATAAACCAAGAGGTTTATCCTGTACAAGACCCAAGAGCCACTTGAGGTAGAGGGTTATTTTAAGAGATAGTTTATATGGATAAAAGGGAAAGATAACATTTAACCCTGGATTTGAACAAGATTGTAGAGATTGGGGAAACATCCTCTTGGGTGTAGGTTCCACAGAGCAGTGATTTGTAGGAAAAGACAAATAATCACAACATTCTACATGTACGCACATCTGTGCAGACAAAATGAATGGGAACACACGCACACACACACACGCATGCACACACACACACGCATGCACACACACACACAGACCCCCCCCACACACACACACACATATACATGCACACACACATAAACACACACAAATGAAAAAAATGGACCAATGATAAGTATGGATAAAAAATAAAAAAAAAAGCAGTCAAATGTGCATACCACTGAATGGGACGGGTCCGTCTCTGATACTCTGGAGTCAGGATGCTGAAGATCACATCAATCAACTAATTTACAAATATTTATGTATGTATGTATATGTGTGTATGTACATACATGTATGTGTGTATGTGTGTGTGATATATCTATCTCTCTCTCTCTCTCTCTATATATATATATATATATATATATATATATATTATAAATTAATTAATTTAAAATATGTTTTTTTCGGTACCCCGTTCTAACCCAGTTTCAAAAATGGAAGGTTAAAAGCTCTGAATTTAATTTTGTAATTAAATTAAAGACATTAGTTCCATTTCATCCTCAAGCGAATGATGAAATGGAACTAATGTCTTTTAAGATTAATTACAAAATTAAATTGAGGCTTTTTAGCTTCCATTTTGAAACATGGTTAGAACTGTGTAGCGAAAAAAAACATATTTTAAATCAATTAATTTATAATATACATATATCTTATATAAATGTCTTATATTAAACTTAGTTAGCCACGGTTACTGACCTAAATATACAACAATATTTCTTACACCAAAACAACACAGTCTTAGTTACCATTCTTATTACAGTCACCATAATACCTCTCAGCCTCTATGAAGTCCTAACTAGTTTCTATATGCACATTTGGTTGGGGTCGGGGGAATAAAGATAATGACACTGAGGAAAGTTCATCAGAACAGTTACCTTGAATGTATTTATAGAAAATTGTTTGATAAGTTAAGAGTCTCTCATGATTTTCAAAAGTGTTTGTTTTTAATCATTTCACCCCAGGCAAGGCAAGAGAATCACTATGATGCAAGGGAGTACTAATTGTTAGAGAATACGAGAAAAACACTATTAAGGAGATAGAACAATAAAACAACAAGAATTAAGAAAACAGATGATAATGGCTAACATTGCATTTAAATTTTTGAAGGACAAAGTTCATTGGGAAGGAAGTAGCTGGAAGGGCAAGAAGTGCAAGACAAGAAACTGTTACGATAGAACTTACGATTACATCTAACCATTTGAACAGTAAAATGGTTTGACTTTACTGCCAATCTAGTACTGCACTTAAATTAATAAAGTCTAGAGAGGAATGTAATATTTATTTTGAAAAATACAAAAATGGTGTAAAAGACCAAAAGGGGTGATGCAGGATTGCTGATCTTCATTTTGTCTTATCTTAAACTTAGCTAGCCATGATTACTGACCCAAACATAGCACACTATTCCTTACACTAAGACAACACATTCTAACCATTTTTACTACAGTTACCATAATGCCTCAGAGTCTCTATGAAGTCCTAACTAGTTCCCATATGTACAATTTTGCTGGGGGTAGGGGGAATAAAAATGACAAAATTAAGGAAAGTTCATAAGAATAATTATCATGAAAGTATTTATGGAAAAGACACAAGGAAGCTACATTACGGTGGTGAGAAATTGACTGAAGCCAAGACTACATAGCAGATTCTTAAATACCAAATATTTGTGTATTTCTCCAGTTTTCCTTTTAATAATCTAAAAATAGAAAGTATCTTTTGGATGCTGCTTTGTTGCTTTCAAAAATGAGTCCCCATTTTTGAAGATGGTATCATACTTTTGTTTGAAGTGATAACTATTTTGCTTAGAAACAATAAACAATGACATGATAAAAATACAGATTTTTCTGTGACCCTCCATTTTTTAATATCAAACACGACTTAGCACAGTTTAAGGACAGCAGGTTATTTTATGTTATTAAATCCTAAATTCAATAAAAGAAATGTGCTCATCATATCAAATTCAAAGGCAGTAAAATCCCAGACTCTCTTTATGACAAATGGCAATATAAGAAGCAAGTTTTAATTTTGAAATATTGTAGACTTTATATATTTCAACACCAACATTCTTTTGATTCGTTGAGAAATTGGTGTTTATTCTTTTACAATGACATAAATATTCAATAAGAATCGAAATGTGTCTTTTGTTTACAAATAAATAGAAAACAAACATAAATCACTTACGTTTTTTTTTTCCAGATCAAATCAATAATTTTTTGTTGGAATCCAAATATTTTTCAAACAATAAAATAAAAGAAAAACGTACTGAACCTTTCATAAACTTTTATATTTCCTTCATTTCAAATCAAAAATTACTTTTCTTGTATTTTCCTGTTTTTAAGGAAAACTCTCTTTATAATACAAATAAAAATATGCTGATATGATTCCAGAACAGAGAAATGCCAAACTACCATATTCTTGTGTATAAGACAGACTTTTATACTATATTTGTTGTCAAAATCTGTTCACTTTTATTCATACCAAAGTGACAAATGCTGTTAAGATAATCTATTTTCTATGAATGAAACTCCTCCAAGTTCTGGGTCATTTGATGTGGTCAGATAACTTTACAAGTGGAGGTTTTTCATCCAGGTAGTCATATTTGTTGGTGCCAAAACCCGCAGTTCATTTACTACCCTTTGCTGACCTGACTGATATTTTTGAAGTGGTTCTAACTTCTTGCCGGTAAGCCTTTTATGTATTTTTTTCCTTTTTAACCACTAGCCAAAACAATACAATTAAAATAAAACCTTTTTTGTTTACTATGAAACCTGTTGCATATGTGCACATATATTCTATTAAGCATTCAATGTTTGTATAGTTATCTCCCTTTAACTCTATAAACAATGTTTACATAATTAACTTCCATTAGGTTAAAGAGTTCTACAAGGCAACACTTATGGACAAGAGAGGAGGAAATAAAAGCGGTAGCTAGCAACGCACATGAATATTTGTTATCTTTTGAACTGTATGATTTAAAGTCTCTTACCCACAGGTCAAACATCCTATCTAGACTCCAATAAGGCTTTTCTACTTCTCATCTGTTAAACACATAACAAAACCTAGTTTGTTTTTTTAAGCATTTCACACCAAACAAAGCAGGAAGCCACTAGCACACAAGTGGTTACAGAGAGTTGGAGTGAAAGCAAATAGGAGTGATAGAGGAAAGGACGAAGAGACGGATAGGGGATAAATCAAGGTATCTGGAGACATCGATTGACATTACATTTGAATAGTTGGAGATTATAGCTATCAGGGAAACAGGAAAAGGGGAGGAAGTTCCACAGGCGAGAAGTACGAGACATGAAGCTATTGGAGTAGAAGAGGTGGCTGCATTTAACAGTTTCAACAGTGAAAGCGTGAGAGCAAGATGCCAGCCTAGTAGAACACTTAAATTCATGAAGTCTGGGAACCAGAAAAAGTAGCTCATCAGAGCAGTTACCATGAAATTATTTGTAAAAAAGACAGAGGGAGACAACAGCACGTCTGTGAGAGAGTGACGACAGATGAGATGCTAGATCAGGGCCAATTACATTGCATATCTAACTCTGGATTTTATCAAGAACCCTGAGACAAACAGAAAGGGCTCCAGACCATATATGGCAGCAATACTCCATTCAAGGGTGAATAGTTGATTTGTAGATCTGAAGGATTGACTCTGGCAAGAAAAATTTCCTGGCATGGCACAGGGAGCCATCTTTCCTTGCAGTGGACAAAGCTATTGACTCAATGTATTTGTTCTATCTTAGGTCAGCAGTAAATGTGAGACCGAGCTCTCGTAGAGTTGAGCCTCAGACATTCTAATGGGGGGCAGGGATGGTTCTCTGTGGTGAGTAATAGAGAGCAGTTTTGTTTTTGAGGCATTAAAATTAACCAGCCAATTCCTGCCCCAGTTCAAAATCGATTGGAGGTCCTTTTCGAGACAAATGACCAGGTTAGTTTTGTCAATGACACTAGATTTGTTTTTGAGGCAGGAGTAAATAGTAGTGTTGTCTGCATAGATACCTACTTGAGAACCTATGATGTCAGGAAGATAAAGATAAGGAACAGAGTAGGGTCCAGAATGGAGCCTTGGGAAACACCTGCATTTGTGGGATAGGAGCTGGAGAAGAATCCGTTGAGAACAACCTTCAATACACGGTTTGACAGGAATGATTGTATTAATTCAAGCAATCGACCTGAAATTCCATAACCCTGAGGTTTGTGAAGAATGGCATGCCAAACCCTATCAAATGCTTTAGAGATATCTAGAGCCATGGCATTAGCTTCTCCATTATTATGAAGAGCTTGTTAAACAATTTCGGTTATGCCGTAAGCACATCAGCTGTAGAACAGGCAAAGAGGAAACCATTGTCATTCAATTTGCTTTTCTTTATCTCATTTCTTTTCTTGCACACGTGACAATGTGATTTCTGAAATAAAAACAAAATGCAAGAACTATCCGTTTCTATAAATATGAAAGATTTAACTGACCATGCATTGTTTTTTTTTAATTTTTTAATAATTTCACCCCAAGCAAGGTGGGAATGCTGCTAGTGTACAGGGGATTATAAGGAGTGAAAGTGAAAGTGAAAGCTGAGAATAGGGTGAATTGAGAAAAGGACAAGAGCATTTGTGTGAAAGTAGGTGCAACAGAATAGAATGGAATTTGAATTCAGTTCACGGATTCCCAAAGACAGAAACTTCACTTAGAGATGATAACAGCAAGCTGCACAGAAGACTACCAGACACTACCCTTTCCCAGAAAATGTGCCTGCTTTTATGGTGCCTAAATCTTTCGTGGTTGGCCAACAAAGAAATCATTTGCATAGCAAATACTGCTCAGCTTCACCATTCTGACTATCTCATGGGGAAGCTGGTAAACACTTTCTTTCTTCATAACCAGACATTCTGGGGTTTGCACTGGCATTGCAGATATGTGCTTTCTTTCTGCAAAGACAGAATACTAAACATTGTCTCTTTGACCAATGGGGGTAGGTAATGTTTTCAGTAGCGATTGTCTGCTCTGTCTGCATCTCTGCTACACATGTACAAGAACAATGGCTGACAAAATATACTGAATTATATATGTGTAGCAGACATAGTGAACCAGAACCAGAGCTGCATGGCAGAAATGGTAACTGAGACTTGCCAACAAAAGAAATGGTAACCAATTCTTTGTCTGGCATGTAGGACTCCAACTTGAGAAAAGCTGTGTGTGATTCTGTCAAAAGAGACCCTTCTTTGTTGACCCACAAGAAATTGGGTCATTAGAAACTTTACATAATATTAGTGTAGTTGGACTGAATCAAGGTGGGACATCCCGGTATGTTAGTACTCCATTCTGAAGTGCCCGTATGTCTAGAATGTTTATCATTCAGGCAAGAGATTAGTGACTTGTGATTATAAGTAGACCATCATGGGGATTAGAGGTGTCTTCCATCAGACTAATTTTTATGGGATGGATTTGCTAACCTTATGCCCAACTGGTCTTGAATTCTAAATTCAAAATTTTCCTCCTCCTAAAGTGGTTGCCACCAAAAGCTAGAGAGCTTGTTGACCCTAATCTTCACTAGGAATGACTGCAAAACAATTTCCCATCCCCAATTTATAGGCAGAAGAACACAAATTTCTTTCTAGCCAACAAGACAAGTTAGTTCTTGGTTTCATCTGACTTAGTCCTGGTCTGTCTTGTCTTGAAATCAGAATGCTTGGTTCACAGGTCCAAACTTGCTTTTGGTTGTCAACCCCAATTTATAGTTTGCAAACTTTTTGCCATATTACTATTGCTTTGCCTTATTACTGTTAATTTGCCTTGCATATATTGTTTACTTGCTTTATAATATTTTTTGCCCTGTTCTTTTCTTTTCCTTGTTGTTGTTTATTGCAAACTTTGTCAATTCTGGTTGTTGGGCAGATCTGCCATTTATTTCCATTTAACCATGGCCATTCATGCTATAGAGCCTCTCTTTGACTTGTTATTAATGCCATGCTGGAAGGCAAACTTATAATTTTTATTATATTTTGCTAAATATTAGAAAATCATATGGTATTCACTGATTATCAATACACAAAATATACATTCATATATGCATGCATATTAACCTTACAAACTCTTCTATTGGAGTTTAGGACCACAGCCTCAATATGCTATTGCCACAGCCTCACCACACTAAGAAGATGTGGTTTCCATAGCAAACAGGTTTTTATTAGGAAGACTTGCTAACCTCTAACTATTCTGTTCTGCTATTTAACCCATAGCTGGAGGGAGAACATGGATTCATGCCTTTCCTCAGTGTATTTATGTGATTATCGATTGAGTGTTTTTTTACAGTTTAACCTTTTGGATTTTAAGAATAATTTTTTTTGAGTAAATATTGCATTAAAAATTTTGAGAATAATGATTTTTTCCAGAAATAAATCCTACTATTTAACCCATAGCTGGGGTAGAGGATTCATACCTTTTCCAAGGGTATTTATGCATAAATGAATGTAACCAGTCTAACTGAAATTTTATCTCATCTATCCAAATTCTCATTCCAAGCCACATATTTATGTGAAACCTAAAATAATGGCTTTGGCTAGAATTTGAACTCCACATGTCAATACCACTTTTAGTGCTAATAACTCCTCCACCATGCACACATCCTAATTAGGCATGTATAATATATGTATATATATAGAAATGACAAAGTGGAAGTTTTCATGTGATGTGTTTTGTCCTTTAGGACTTCATAAATTTTTTATATATCAAGAACATTTAGGAAAATAACGATGGAAAAAGTTTTTGTACAACATGTTTTTAAGATTTCATCAGATTAAGGTGATATTTACATGATGCAGCTACACATGCACGTAAATGAAAGGGTACACTGAGAATTTTAAATTAAAACTTTTTAAAAAAATATGTTTTCAGTAAATAGTCTAATTTTTTTCTTAAAATTTAATTTAAATTTGAAATTTTCAAGATTCCTTTTCTTTTGTGCATATGTGTAATCACATCATGCACACATCACTTTAGTCAGATGAAGTCCTAAAAATGCATCAGACAAAAAACTTTTTTCCACTTTGTGATAGTTTTTTCTTCTAAAATTCTTATTGATATATAAAAATGTATATATCATTTCCCCATATACAGATATGTAATTTTCTACAAAGATGAAATTTTTTACATGGTATGGAAAGAAACAGTAATAATTTGTCAATATTAAAATTGCTTTATAAAATACAAAGAAAATAGTCAAGAAGAGTAATATTAAATGTTAAGCAAAAATACGATTGTTACCAAAAGAATGTTTCAATATATTTGCAAATATTCCTAAGTATTTGGGTGTCGCACAATATAGTGCAAAGAGTTATAGCAGTGAAGAAAAGTGATAAGATTACTCATGTTCAAAAGTAAAACTCAATGAAAATATTTGCTGATTATTTCCCACCAAAGCATGGTAGATGAAATAAGCAAAGTAAATGAGCAAAGAGTTATGGTAATTCACAGAAAATAAAGAAAAGGGATCTAGAGAGGGCCATAATCACTTATATCCCGAAGGGAACACTCTACTATCATTCCCAAGAAGTCATGGTAATTCAGAAATAATAAAGTAAAAGGATCTGGGGAGAGCCATGATCATCTATATCCTGAAGATACCACTCTACTATCATTCCTAAGAAGTCATGGTAATTCAGAAATAATAACATAAAAGGATCTGGGGAGAGCCATAATCACCTATATCCTGAAGGGACCACTCTTCTACTATCTGCTCAGGTACATTCATGTTTCTTCAACACCCAGAAAGCCCACCTATGGTTTATGCTGCAACTATACTGAGTGGAGCTTAGTTACATTTTTTGGGAGAAAGCACATAATCTAGTGTGATCAACAGTTTGAACAAGGCCAATAAACTCAAGTCCTGGGTCACAATGACTTGTGGCTTTGTTCTTGCACATCCATCTGTGGCTTTGAAATAGTTCCATATACCGAATTTGTTTCACAAGGGTTGGATCAACCTGTGGTGTGATTTGCAGGCACACATACACACACAAATACACATAGAGATACACTCAAATTCATACACATGAGCACAAACACACTCACATTAAAGCTCATAGAAAGAATTTCACACATAGGCAAACATGAACACATACATATGCAAACACAAATATATACTAACACACATGCACAAATATATAAAAAGACACACGCACAGACATACACAAATAGAAGCACCCACATACAAACATATACACATAAAAATATACTAACACACAAAGACATACACATATAGAAACACAAACATATACTAATACATACAAACATATTTTAACACAAGAATATACTAATACACTCAAAGACACACACACACACACACAAATATATATATATATATATATATACCTAGAAATTATCAAAAAATTACAAATCTAAGAGGAAGCATACAAAACAAAGAGACAGAATCTCCGGATGTGGGACAACCTACTCAATCAAAGAAAACTAGCATATTTCAATGCCATCAAAAATAAAGAAACCACAACAATATACAAAAGTTTCATAGAAATGGAGGAAACATTTATGCCAAGGAAATTCCCTGAAAAAATCAATGCACTAGACACAGAAAAATAAAAACAAATAAAAAATGCACTGAGCCTAGCAAAATTGCAGGCCCAAATTGAAATACAAAAATACCAAACAATACACTTCACAAAAAAATACACCAAAATTGATAATAAATTATTGGCAGAAATCAAGGAACTCTGTCTGATATAAACTTACCAATTCCTATCAGAATTATGGGAGTCAAAATGCAAAGAAGTGGAGGAAAAATCTTTTGAAAAGATAACCTGGCTGAAAACATTACTAAGAAAGGAAAAATTGGATAATGAGAAAGAACTAAAAAACAAGATCCAAACTCAAAACAAAACAATACTCAACACAAAACAACGACATGCAACATCAGCAAATACAGAGAAAACTACACAACAGAGGTAAGAACCCTAATACATACTACCACACACAAACACTCCCGCACAACAAATACAATTACAAAAATATACTTAACAGCACACAAAAAAAACAAACTTTACAACATACCATCACATCATAACACAAACATAGGTCAGAATACACGCACATTCACAATGCCAACAAAATGAACCTAACAAGCACTACCCATATCAAGGAACACAATCAAAATTCTCCAAAAATCTCCACATAAAATCCACATACAACCCATACAGAAACAACAAATCCAGAAACATGTGGAACACCACTTATGACAACAGCAGACACGCTTATATAGAGCCATCTTGAAACCAGCTGGTAATATACATACTTATATTTGATATGTAATAATAATTTTTAAATAATTTAAGTAATTCTATTACATTTACTTGATTTAAAAAGAAATATAGTCTATTAGCAATTAAGAGTAAAAATAATATTTTAAAATTGTAGTTCAATATAACCTATCCTAACCCAAACACCCCTTTTAGAAAGAATCTTTAAGTATACAAGTACGAATTTAACGAAAAAAATGCCGAAAACCTTTTTGTCGTTGAAAAAAAAGCCAGACGACATAGGTTTAACGGATGTCAAAAGTCATTGTAAAACACACCCTTACCCTCCATAAACTTAACCTCTTTTTCGAATGTAACTCATAATTGATACAACAATAGTTAATAAAAATGAACCCACTACTGCCCTTGTCTAAATGATTGGATTTCTCTGTATCCTTGGAAACAAAAAATTATGAATTGTATGTGCATTTAAAACTCAGTAAATTGAAAAATAAGTTATTCCAAAATTTGCTTGAAGATGAAACAGAACTAATGCTTTTAATTTAATTATATAATTAAATTTGAAGTTTTTATCTTTGGTTTTTGAAACATGGTAATTCCTGTGTAGCAAAGAAAGCATATTTTAAATCAGTTAATTTATATTTATGCTCTGTAAATTTACATTGAGCACTGTTTTGTAAAAATAAAAATATCAATAAGAACACTGGATTATTTATCTTACTGTTCTTTCTTTTTATTATAATATATATATATATATATATATACGCTCACAAATTCATACCTACATACACATACTTGCACCATACAGGTACTGATATGCACAAAAAGCACGTACATGAATGGAGGAACACACACACACAAACATACACACATGAATTGCATACACATTGTTGAACACACATACATCTACATATGTGCATGATTTTGTGTATTTTTCAAATTATTTATCAATCCTTGCCATAAACGTAACAAAGATGGACTTAACATGAGATTTGCTGTCATTATTGTTATTATTGTTGTTGTTGTTGTTGTTCCTTACTAACAGGCATCTTCATGTTTATGCATTCTTTGCAATTTCATAACAACGAGTTTCCAATCACCTTCCTCAAATTATTTAAACAAAATCTCTGACTTCTTTTGTATTTGTAAAATCAAGATGGCTTTATCCAGAGGCATCAACAAAAAAGTTTTTAAAAAAATGGTGTGCCAAACCTGCTTCAATTTGCAAATTAAAGTACTTATTTCTTTTTTTTTTAAATTCTTTTATCTTAATTTTTTAAGCAAGTAAAGAGAAAAGTCCTTAAAACAGAACAAACACTCAAAGACAGGAAATATTCTCCTGACATTTACGAGTGAAAACAGCCAACGAAAGATGAGAGAGAGAGAAAGAGAGAGAGAGAGAGAGAAAATGGAGAAGATTGGAATTTTAAGCAGATGACTTTAAGAACTATGAGAAAATTGTTTAAGGAATAGCGTCTTAGAGAAGCCAGGATGAAAAGAGATTGAAATCCATGTAACCTGATTGAAAAAATAAGCAAGAATAAGGAACAAAATTATGATTAATGGTTTATTTTTTCTAAGAAAAAGAAAAATATTGTTCGCTTCTGACTGAATCAGTCAGTTAAGTGCCATATGTGATACACGCTTGGGCGATCATGTATCTTTCGATACATGACTGACAAGGCAGATTTTTTTCCTACAGCAGGTTGCCATTTCTTTCTGCAGTAGACTGGTTGCCAACCAAGGCTAAAGAACCCAGTCAGTCCTGTTATTCAACCCATAGTGGAGGGGAGAAGAGATGGGTTCATACCTTTCCCAGAGGTATTTGTGGGCAAGTGAATCCAATGAACCGAACAGAAATTCGAACTCAGCTCTCCGACTTCTCACTCCGAGCTAATATCCATTACACCACAATGCAAATTCATACAGATTCTTAATACAATGATTGTCATATGGATTTTTAAATTCCAGGTTTTTTTTATTTTACCAACATAAAAATAGCATATATTATGTTAAGACAGGACTTTATAGTAATATTCTTTTTTTCTTCTTTTTATGTGGCATGTGCTTTCAAGACATAGGCGATCATGGCCCTCCACTTCCCCCTATCCTTTGTGGCTCTCAACAGGTTTCATGTTTCTGCCAACTCTTCCAGACCACGCTCTGCCATCCACCTGTCCAAATCTGCCACATATGTCATGCGCTGCTTTCCCCTGTCTCTTTTCCCTCTATTCATCCTGTGAGTATCAGATTCTCCAGGCCCTCCTTTCTCATCACGTGTCCCAGAAATTTCATCTACCTCTTCCTTATGTTAAGCATAAGTTTCCTCCTTGTTTGCATTCTCTCCAAGACGTCATCTTTGCTCACATGCTCGGTCCATGATATTCTCAGTATCCTTCTGTAGAACCACATCTACACCGCCTTGAGTCTCTTCTTCAGCCTTGAGGATACTGTTCAACATTTGCTGCCATATAGGAAAACAGATGTCACATAGCAGCTCAGTACTCTTTTCTTTGTCACTATAGAAATCCTCCTGTACTCTGACCAGCGTCTGGAATGCATCTTTGGCCATCCCAATCCGTCTTCGGATCTCAGTATTGCACCTACCATCCTTGATCAGAACACTTCCCAGATACTTAAACTTCCACACATGTTTGATTTTAGTGACCCTGACCTGCAAATCGCATTTTGGGCTCATCCTTTCACTGATGACCAGGAATTCTGTCTTCTTGTAGTAATATGCAAAGTCTAATAACGAAATTAAAATAAATCTTAAATATTAGATTTGATTGAGTTTTCTATGGTTTATCAACCCTTGGCAGGTTATTTAAAGCCAGGAAATATAAGTCTAAATATATTTTGAACACAATTGTATGCCTTCAACTACAGATAAAATGTATTGTTGATAATTTTTTTTATATGAAAATATATTACTGGTATTTTTATACTTTCAGAGTGTTTTGTTTGGGGATTCAAAATTTGCCTATAGCTGGGACCCTAACGGGTGCTACCACCTCTGTGAAACTATGGATGCACCTTGTATGCAATGGACAGTCATATGTGCTTCAGCAGGATCCTGCACCTGCTCACAAAGCTGTGGTAACCCAAGATTGGAAGGCGGCCAATCTGCACAACTACATCATGTAGCCACCTAACATGCCAGGCCTCAATCCCTAAAATTATTCTTAGCCAATGTGTTTCATCCTCTGAGGGGCTTTATTAAGGCAACGAGGACAAAACACAGCTAAGACAAATTTTCTTGTTGTCTCTTTTCATTTATTTCATTTACAGAAACACTATTCGAAAATTATATATATATATATATATATATATATATTTAGTTTATGAAAAACTAGGTAATCCGTATGGGTAAACCTAAGGAGGATAAAATCCAGAGAGCTCAGTGTAAATCCAGAGCAAATAATTTAAATAAAAACAGACCACTTTAAGGTTCCATGTAATTAATTATTTCACCACAGCCCTTTTAAAGGACTTTACTTCCAAACAAAAAATGAAAAGAAAATTTACACATTTTTGACGGGCCGCATTAAACATATGTCAATTAACGAAGTGAGGAAGTAAGGGGGGAGAGAGAAGACATGAGTGAGCGGATATTGACACATATGTATGTATGTATGTATTTGGGAAGCAACCTTTCTTTCAAATATGTTTCATTGAATATCACAGGCAAGGAAAATTTCTTAAGGAATTTCTTTTTTGAGTTTTTCTTGTATTCTTAAAGTTTTCCATTTGTAAGGGATAAGTGATAAGGGAGTGTATTTTCTATTGTCCTAAGTGCTTTTGGGCACTTTGTTTATTCTGAGAACATTGTTGAATGTAGATGAGATTAATACAGGGTGCCAGATATTTTATATAGAGTACTTCTTTTACAGTGCGATGTTTTCAGTTATGGGATTTATATATAGAATATAGATATAGATAGATATAAATAGATAGACACAAATGTAAATAAATAGGCAGATAAAGTTAGACAGATATAGATAGTGTTAGATATAGATAGATAGATAGATAGATAGATAGATAGATAGATAGATAGATAGATAGATATGGATGGAAATGGAGATGGAGATGAGATAGAAAGATAGATAGATAGATAGAGATATAGATAGATATATAAAAAGATAAAGATAGATAGAGATACGGATAGATATAGATAGAAATAAAATGATAGATATAGACAGAGATAGATAGATAGATAGATAGATAGATAGATAGATAGATAGATAGATAGATAGATCGATAGATAGATAGATAGAAGTGGGTGCTTAAAGGTCATAGGCTGGCTTCACTTCTTAAAATATGAGCAAACATCAGAATTGTTTTTGTCTGACTGACAACTTTTCAGTACCTCGTTATAGATAGAACTAGATCAAATGTGTTTGCACCTGTATCAATACAAGTGTAAACTTTTAATCTACATCAATAAGTCATTTCTAAAAGAAAGCTAAAGATCGCATAAACATTTTGAAGCCTATAATTCGACCAGAATTAGGACCTAACACAGTAATAAACAACCTGTTTATGAAAGCGAGTGCATATCATTCATTTTCAGAGAGTGAGCAATGTTTGTTTTTTGTCTGTTCAATCATCTTACTCTATATAAAAACTCAGGATATGTTAAATTCTTTATTCTTCCACAAACCATGCTTTTGATTTTAAAAATGCCAGAATGGCTAAATTTATTTATCATAAATCATCTGGAAGAATTATTGAATCAGCTCTGATATCACACTTCAATTTGATTAATCAAAAATAGGATTTGATAATCTATCATCTTCTCTAATATAATACTTTAAAAAAAATAATATTAAAATAGATGCTGAATCATAAAAAATTTTATTTAATTTTCTATTTTCCTTAACACCTAAATAACATTATCATAAATTATAATTTGAATTCACTGTTTTCTTTAGATATACATGATTTGTTTTTCTTACCATAATTTTCACTTTTTTCCAATATCAAATCACTATATTTTCTATTTATTTACTATATTTTATATTTATTTTAACATGTGGCAAATGCTAGTATATTTGGATAAATATTAGCCACCATTTTGATATTAAATATTAGTCACCATTTTGATATTAAAAATTAGCCACCATTTTGATATTAAATATTAGTCACCATTTTGATATTAAATATTAGCCACTATTTTGATATTAAATATTAACCACTATTTTTTTACTGGAACAACATTATAAATAGTAAATATTTACAGGTCCTGGAACATTATTGAAACAATATTGGCAGAGTCAATGTGAGTCCAGATAAAAATGATTATCACAAGACAATATAAAACAAATGACAATGCATGTATTTACAAAAGGAATTACACATGTAGACTGTTGTAATGAAATGAAAAAAACATTAAATCAAGTTATAAGAGAAATGTCCTTGTGTGTGTGTGTGTGTGTGTGTGTGTGTGTGTGTGTGTGTGTGTGTGTGTGTGTGTGGCAACCATGTGTGACAGACACATGTGTGTATATATGCATGTGTGAGACCATTGAACAGTCAATGGAGGACTAAAGAAGTGAATGTGCCTGGTCGGCAGCTTTCCTATCTACATGCTACATCTAAAAAGACTAAAATCAGAGTGAGTGTGAATACCATTTTATTTATTTATAGGCTTAAAGAGTACCCACTAGTAGCCACAAACATTTTCCTATGTACAAATCTCATTTATTCATTCACAGATACTTATTTTCAATTTTATTAACAGTTAAAATTAATTGTAATTTGATAAACTGTTACCTTATTTTTAAAATTTTGAAATTAATCACAGCATTCCTAAGTAGCAGGATTGCCATGGTATAGATTTTGTCCCTACTTTTTTTATGATGTTCTTACTGACCAAAACACAAACAGAAGAATAAAATTTTAACCATCCAACTAGTTCTTACATATGCCATATGCTATGTAAAGTCTTTCACCTATCTTGGTAGCAAATTCAGTTACAGTGGAACTTTAGATAATGAAATCATGCATTGGATTGCTAAGGCTACCAGTGCTTTCGGCAAACTTCGCCATCACTTGTGGAATGAGCAGGGTATTCGACTGGATACAAAAATTCGGGTTTACAGAACTGTTATACTTGCTATACTTTTGTACGTCTCAGGGTCATGGACTCCATACAGATATCATATACGCCAGCTAGATGTTTTTCATAAAAGCTGTCTGCATGCAATCTGTGGAGTTAACCTTCAAGATAGGACATTTTAGCAGATGTTTAACAGATGTAATATTGGAGGAATCGAGACTTTTATCATACAGTCTCAGTTACGGTGGACTGGTCATGTCTTGAGAATGTCTGATGACAGGATATCCAAGATTCTAATGTAGAGCCAGTTAGATCAGGGCTACAGGAATGTAGGACGCCCATGGCTAAGATACAAAGACAAGCTGAAAAGCAACTTGTCAGCAGTCAATATACCACATAACACTCTTGAGCGCTTAGCTTTGGAGCAGGTAGAATGGAGATCAACGTGTTTTAGTGGACTCAGCAGTTTTCAATATGCTTGTCTGAATCATCTTCAAGAAGTGAGAGAAAGATCTAAAAGGTCAGCCGATCTAACAGTGATTTCATCTCACAATCCTCACACTTGCTCCATATGTGGCCTCCTTTGCAAATCACTAGCGGGTCTTAAATGCCACTTAAGATTATCGCATAAACTTTCATAACTGAATCAACTAAAGTGTCAGATCCTCATATGTTGAAACCGACGGGAGAGTCCATTATATATATATATATATAGTGATGCAAAAATAATGCTTTTTTTCAAGCTAAGTGGGATAGGACAACGTGGAGTAACTGAATGTCCATCACAATCACCAGACTTCTTGTGGGGTTTACTAAAAGATCTTGTTAACAGGCTCAAACTAAAAACAACTCCTGAATTAAAATAATCATTTTCTGGTAAATTATCTGAAATTAATGTAGAAATTAGGCAAATGGTTTGTAGAAATGTTGGTGATAGAGTTCAGTATTGTACTGAACATGAAGGGGAGCATTTTGAACATGTTAAATAGTTTGTAATGAAAACAAATCATGTTTTTATGTGACAATACTAATAAATTTTCTTAAACTGCTGTCATTTATTTTTGTTCAATAAAAATTAAAGTCTGTTACAGTTGCCGCACACTGTAAAAATATATATATAAACAGAATTAGATTCATAACTTGAGTGCCATCTCAGTCAATTCAAACACAGTCCACTGATTTCATTTTCTATCATGGCCCTCCCCAACTTCCAGTCTGTTGCTGCTGTAAGTAATTCTTCCTGTTTTACTATTCTTTTTTCATGTTCTGCCATTCATTCATGTAGATTAATCAAGTAAGTTACTTACTATTAACTTCCCTGCTTTATTTGCTTTCAATAATAGATACTGGTTGCTAGGGGTAAAATGTCACCATTTTATATTTTTCATTTCACACATGTGCATTGTTTCTTTTTGATTTTGTCAACTGCACTGTATAGTAAAGTCAGTTGGACATCATCTGTGAGAAAAAGCACACCATGATGCAATTCACTTAGCCCAAAGTTTGGAAACAGCATGCTGTACTGCTTAGCATTTGTGCAAGAAGCTCCAATATGGACATTTCAGAGTGTCTGTGTGTCATTCTGAGGACAGTGCAGAGGATTCGGAAAGAGTTGGAGGAGTTTAATGGTGATGATGAAGGTCTGTGTCATATATGAATGAAAAGTGTCACTGCTGAGACCGGAGTTTGAACATGAATCTCTAGACAATGAAAATGTCGATTGCCATTTACAAATAGTGATATCATGTCACTGACTGGTGGTTACAATTATGTAGTTGACTATTGTGTTAACTCAAACATTAAAGTTGAATGTCACGTGTTTCAAGACAACTTATCTTAGCAGTTCTACGAAGTCATGTATTAACTGATAAGTAATCAATAATCTTTCTGTTGACGCTTCACTTTTTTGTTGTTAATGTATTTTAATTGTGTTTGGTAATTAAATACTTTATTGTTTTACACTGAAGTCTTTCTGTTGTTATTACTTGTATTATGTATGTGTGACAGATTATAAAAGTACAGCAGCTTGAAAAATCACTCTGATACTTCTGATACCTAAAGAACTGCTGAATTTGTTGGTGAAGGCCTAAGACTCAACACAGAGGCCTACATCAAGTGTTTTGAGGAGGTAGTACTGCCCTGGGTCAAGAGAGTGGCTGCTAGAAGACCCTATGTCTGGCAAGAGGACTCTGCAGCATTCCACACAAGCAGGCCAACCCAATCATACCTGTCAAATAATTACTGCAACCACATCACCCCTGAAATCTGGCCACCTAACTCCGCAGACTGCAACCTCCTTTATTATTATGTGTCAGGTGCAGTTGAGTGAGAGACCAACAAAACTCCTTGTAAAGCCAAAGATGAGCTGAATCAAATATTATGGCAGCATTCACCAACTTAAATAAGGCTAGCATCAGAAGAGATGCAGGAGATTCCGAAGCTGTGGTTGAAGCCAATGGTGATTTTATAGAATAAACTTATACTCTTTTGTATTTCAAGATAATTTTGTGCAATTTTGTTAAATATATCTGTTAAAATGAGATGTTAGTGTTATTTTCATTTTTGTATAATTCAGATGACAATTTAACCATCGTACTATATATATATATATATATATATATATATGTGTGTGTGTGTGTGTGTGTGAAAAAATATATAGAAAATAGGAAAGAACTCATTAGGTAAATAATTGAAAGTTTTTGGCTCTTGTTTTGAAACATGAGAACTCTTTTATGACATTGGAATCATATTTTTAAATAAATAATATATATATATATATATATATATATATATATATATATATATATATACCAATAAAACCATCGCCACCATTACCCACACCACCATCACTTGGTCACCACTATGACAGTTGGTGCAGCCATCAAAGAGAATAAAACTATTAACACTTCAAATTATTATTATTATTATTATTTCATAACAACTACTACCACCTTTGCTATTAATATTGTCACAACTTTATATAACTACAACTATTATTCCCACTATCAAAACTGCTATCACTCCATAACCATCTCCACTACCATTACTACTGCTTTTTAACATTGGTTTTATTATTATGATTATGATTACTACAATCAATAGTATTCATCATTATCATGGTCACTACAACTATTATCATAAATAAGATTGTTATTCCCCGCCTCTTATTTTATACCTTCACTTCCATTATCATAAAGGCAAAATTTACCATTAGCACATATCTATCATTAATTTATTAATAATAATTAATGCCACAGTTATTATCACTATCAGCATAATCAAAATCATCACTAATACATAAGCAGTCAGTATTGAAAATACAAACATCATCATCATCAATATGTCCAGAAACAGAACCTAACTTGACCAAAGTGTATGTGCGCATCTCTGCATGCGTGTATGTGTGTGTGAGAGAGTGTAGGTTTCTCTGACAACACAGGCGGTAGATCTGAAAAGCATCAAGAAAACCCCCTACCTGCTCCTCGTTGAAAGGAACATCGCTACACATATAGCCATGGTCCTGAAAACAAAATAAAATTATAATTGTGTATGTATGTATGCCTGAATGCATGGATGTGTATCTGCACCTGGCCTCAGATTGTTTATATGGCTGCGTTTGTGTGAACTAAAATGTGTACACCTGTATGTAAGTGTTTCTGTGTGTATGAGAGTGTAATCCCGAGCAAGTACAGAAGGAAATTCCCCCTTCCCACCACCAAACATAGTCAAGCAAGCATAAACAGATCCAATTTAAAAGAAGAAAATAAAAATAAAAAAATAAGCCAATTTGTCTGATGATCACAAAAGCATAAAACCCAGGGTCACAAACTCATATCCATATAACAGAATATATATATATATATATATATATATATATATATATATATATATATATATATATATTAAGGTTAATGGTGAGAGTTGAATCAAACCAGGAAACAGTAATATTAAAAAGTGCTCAATACACGTGAGAAAAAAAATATAAGTAAAAAAAAAATTATATATAGATTTTAACTTTAAAAAAATCAGGTGGTCAATTAAAATATTTTAAAAGTATCGCCTGAAGAAACTGTCAGGTCAAAACCATGGTCGCATATTTTAATTGACCTCCTGATCTTTAATCTTTATATATATATATATATATATATATATATATATATATATATATATATATGATGTAAGGTGTATTTCATGGAAGCACTTATTCTCTCAAACATGTTTGGTTAATAATATGGACAAAATCTGTCTATCAATTTCTTTATTTAATTTTTAAAATTTCCAAATTTAGTACTTTGTATTATCAGTAAATTTGCCAAAGTTCATATTTATTTTATATTTTCTTCCTGAGTACTTTTGAATGTTGCTACTTTCATTTATGCAACTGTCTTTTTTAATTTTCATGTTTGCTAGAACCAATTTCAAATTATTATATAATCAGTCAAACTGAATTTTTTTTTATTATTTCCTTTGTTTGGACAGTTGTCCTCACCTTTGTTGCCATATTCATGAGGTTTCTTGTACACTCTGACCTTCTTCAGTTTAGGTATTAAACTCAAAACAATTTGGGTCAAGTTACTGGATCCAACCAATGATTTTATTCACTGGACCATGTGTCCATGAGGACATTAGGGTATGAATTAATAGTGTATGAAATAATAGACAGAGAAAATCACTGAAAAATATGAAAAGTTAAGGAATATGCTGGGCAACAAAATTCTCCTAAACCATCCAAGCATAGAAATGTATACAGTATGAGAACCAGTAATATAGAGTGCTAGAGAAAAGCAATAACAACAACAAAAAATGCAATATGAGTTCTGGTAAAAAAATAATTATTGAGACATTAAGTTTGTAAGAACCAAAAATTCATACACTGATGTCTTCAAGGACATATAGCCCAAGGGATAAAAGTGTTGGTTGGATCCAGTGACTTCACCCAAAGAGTTTTGAGTTCCATACCTGGTAAACAAAAACTTGGAAAGTTGATTTACAAAAGGGAAATAACTGAAAACGAGATACCCGCAAGAGGCATGGCATGTGGAACTAGAACAATCTACTATAGTGGAGGAAAAAAAGGGGTTAAGTTCAAAATTCCAGTCACCTGAAGAAGGCTAGAGCATGCAATGGCTGAAACATCATGAATATGACAAGGATGAGGACAACTGGTTGAACAATGTAAATGGTGTAAATAGTTACAATACCTCATCTCAGAAATATAGACAGATGTTGAAGGTGAATATGGCAACAAAGATGAAGACAACAGTCCAAACAATGTAAATAGTGTAAATAATTACAATACCTCATCTCAGAAATATAGATAGATGTTGAAGGTGAATATAGCAATAAAGATGAGGACAACAGTCCAAACAATGTAAATGGTGTAAATAGTTACAATACCTCATCTTAGAAATAGAGACAGATGTTGAAGGTGAATATGGCAATAAAGATAAGGACAACAGTCTGAACAATGTAAATAGTGTAAATAATTACAATACCTCATCTCAGAAATATAGATAGATAGTGAAATTTTCTGTTTCTTTTTTTTTTTTAATTACACTATAATATATGATCCTCTGTAAAGAAAGATACCTTATTTAATGTTGGTTGCATATACCAAATAATGTTTAATTGAAAGATTCCAGTAATTGCTTAAATTGTGTGTGTCTGGTGTGTGTTTCCCTTATTTGAAAAATATCTTAGATTTATCCCCCACTTTTGTTAGTAAAGAATATCTCAAATTTTTGTCTCAAAGCAAAATATCTTACATGAAGAAAGTAGTTTATTTGAGACAAACTCAATAAATCATTTATTCTGTATACACAAATACCCCATTGAACTCAGTTCTACAAAAAATAAAGATGCGCTATTTTTTTACTTTTTTTTTAGTCCCTAGGAATAAAAAATCTCTTTTCTTTCTTTTTTTCTGAAAAGGTCAATGCCAGAAAACAGAACTGAAAGGCAGAAAACTTAATTTTCTGCTTTATTTGTCAACAACCAAACATACCAATCAATTAAACATTGTTTTTTTTTTCCCTACTTTTCTTTTCAATTTTTTCCTCTGCTCTTTTCATTCTTTTCAATATGAGGAATTTATTTATTTTTTTTTTATCTGTTCCTTTCTCAACATTTGGGAGAGAAGACCCAAGAGAATGCTGATTAGCAATCATTGGTCATGCCAAAAAGGATTTTCTCAAGCATAAAACAGACTTAACCTTTTATTTCTTTATGATTGAATCATAGAAATCTTTCTGGATAAAGTGGCTTTTTAACATTTCTTTGAAATTGATTTTTATTATTTGTTCCCTGATTTTTTTTTTCAATTATCCACAATTATTTTTATACTTTGTAAATAAAACAACTAATAATAAAACCTACTTACCAAATACAGTAATCCCAGAAACGAGAAGTTTCTCACCTCTCACTACTCTAAACAAGCTACATTCCTTAGTTCCACCAGTTCAGACCATCACAGCTAGGAACCACTAATATTTGCATAACAGTTCAGGACTTAGATCTTTTCTGCTAATCCTACCAAAATAATGTAAAGTTACTTATCACAAATATTAATTCACCCCAAGAAATTATAAATGTTAGAATGTTTTTTTCATTAAATTTTTTGGGACTCTTTTGAAATAATAAATTTTAAATCAAAATCTGTTTAGTTTGCTATGCAAAAATTCCAAACCACAGAACTGAAATTGAACTGTGATTAAGTGTAAATGCTGTTTTTGTTTTGAATTTATAAATTGAATTTAAAAAAAAAAAGTTGTTCTGTCAATTTAAGTAATTCCGCATTATTAAAATTGTTTTTTGGGATGTCTGTAAAAAATAACTTAGTCTGTAGAAATGCAGTTTAACACAAAATAGATCTTTTCTGCTATTTATCACAAATATTGATTCACTCCAAGAAATTATAAATTTTAAATATTAAATTTTTGGCAATCTTTTGAAATTTTCTCGTCAAAAGAACCATGTTGGATGCCAACTGCCAAAACAATGTGTATTTTGGGGCATATGTCATAAAAGAAAAGAATGTTTCATGTACTGTGTGCCAGAGTGAACAGCCTCCACATTATTGGACACAATCCAAAACTGTATTTTACCTGGGACTACGATTATATCAGATTGTTGGAGAGGATATACATCTTTGAAGAATGATCCCAATTAAATTTATCTTACTGTAAATACCAGTATAAATTTTGTTGACCCAGAATGAAAAATTACCAAAAATCAAGGAATTATATTTCATAAGTGTGGACAATATTTGAGAAACTTACAAGAATTTTTTACAATCTAAAAAAAAAGAAAAGAAAAAAAAAATCTGTTTTAGGCTTGTTTATCAGGATGAGCACAAACATAGACCCAATACTTAGAAATAGTACACACAAGTCACCACATTTGGGGCCATTGCAAAAGGCCAATCCAACAGGAGCACAATGAAAGGGCCTCACACAGGGAGAATTTGGTATAAATTTTATATTTATTTTTATTTTGGGGTGCATTAACAAAAAATAGATCCCAGGATTCTTTTCTTTGTTTTTAACAAAATTTTCCTGTTTGGAAGATGTCTTTCAAAAGCTAAAGAAAGTATTAATTTTTTTTTACCTTTTGGTTCAAATGCACTTTCAGATTTCTTGATTGCACTATCATAGTATAACACTTCCCTTGTAATCAAATTTGTTCCTAATGAAATTTTTCCTATATCTTAATATCTTTAGAACTTCCATATTGCTCACATGATCCATCCATGCTATTTTCAGCATCCTTCTGTTGAACATCATCTCTGCTGCTGAGATGTGGATAGGTGCATGTCCTGCATGTAAAAAATCTTAAAGGATGCATTCACTTTCCCACCTGTGCATCCCAGATGCAACTAAGTTTTCCGCAATAAGCGATACATTGTACAAACCAACCAATAACAGTTTTGACATAGTAAAAAGGAAATTTTCATTGTTTGATACAAAGTAAACAGCAATAATGTAACTAATACTCTTTCTATTTACATTATTTAGACTATTGTTCTCATCTTTGTTGCCATATTTATTACAATGTTTCAGTCATTTATCTCGCTCACTGGGGTAGACTGTTCTAGTTCAATGGATGTCAGTTATCAGTTATCTCCTGTAAATTCCCCTCTCCAAGCTCTCCACTACTTTAATGAAGTATTGAACTCACACTCTTTGGGTCTTGTTACTGGATCTAACCAACATCTTTATCCACTGTGCCATGTGTCCTTGAGGACATCTGTGTATGAATTTCTGGGTATTATAAACCTAATGTCTTCAGCAACCATTTTGTACCAGTGTTCATATTGCATTTTTTTCCTGTTAATATTGCATATTTTTTACCAGAGCTCATATTGCAAATCATTTGTCAAATTAATTAGATATTGATGGTAATTGGTACATAGATATTTTCTTTTTCCAGACATTTCATATTTTTATTGTTAACATACTTTTTAAAACTATGAGTGCAAAACGTTTTAACTAACAAGTGGAGACATTTGTATTTAACATTGTTCAAATAGTATTTAACAGGATTCAAAAAATGTCTTCATTTAAAAGAAATTTTCTTGTTTGGGTTGGTACAGATTGGAGGAAGGCCAATATTTTTTGTAATTTTAAATAATAAACACTGCATTAATCATTTGACGTTATTCTTTCAAATACTTTTTGCGCATTCTTCCTTTCTCTCTTCATTTACTCTTTCCTTTCTTGCTTTCACTTACTATTTTCTGCTTTCCTTGAGCAATGGCATGCGTGGGTGGCATAAAGAGACATCAATGTCACCTTACCAGAAACTTTCTTGGTTCACCTGAACTAATTGAAGTTTGCTGACTGTTGCTTTAAATACTGTTTTTTGTTTTAAATTTACTGATTCAAGAGAAAAAAAAATCGAAAACAATTTTTGTTCTGTCAATTTAAAAACTTTGTTCTGTCATAATTCTAAAAAAAAAAAAAACAGTTACTTAATTGAACTGTGATTAAGTGTAAATGCTGTTTTTGTTTTGAATTAATTGAATTTTTAAAAAAAAGTTGTTCTGTAATTCAGCATTATTAAAATTGTTTTTTGGGATGTCTGTAAAAAATAACTTAGTCTGTAGAAATGCAGTTTAACACAAAATAGATCTTTTCTGCTAATTCAGCCAAAATAATATAAAGTTATTTATCACAAATATTGATTCACTCCAAGAAATTATAAATTTTAAATATTAAATTTTTGGCAATGTTTTGAAATTTTCTCGTCAAAAGAACCATGTTGGATGCCAACTGCCAAAACAATGTGTATTTTGGGGCATATGTCATAAAAGAAAAGAATGTTTCATGTAATGTGTGCCAGAGCGAACAGCCTCCACATTATTGGACACAATCCAAAACTGTATTTTACCTGGGACTACGATTATATCAGATTGTTGGAAAGGATATACATCTTTGAAGAATGATCCCAATTATATTTATCTGACTGTAAATACCAGTATAAATTTTGTTGACCCAGAAACCTCAGCTCACACACAAACAATCAAAAGTATTTGTTGGAATGCCAAAATGAAGAATAATTTTCGGGACTCATTGCAGCATAATAGACTCTTATTTGGAGATGTTAGTCAAAAAATAACAATTCATTCATTTTTGAACAAATTTTAAAAGACATTTCTGAATTTTGGTGTGAATTTTAGTAAACATAAATTCTTTTTATTTTGGAATGAATTAACAGAAAAGATGCCACAAAAATTTATAAAGAAACTTTAGTTGGGACCCATTGAATTTTCCAAGGACCTACCCAATTCAACACACTCACTTAAACACCTATCAGCATCACTACAGTTGCCTCAACTTTAGGGAAATTGTTCAGTATTCCTTCCCAAATAAGAATTCTGCACTCTTTTATTTGTTTCTAATGAAACTTTTTTAATACTTTGTTTAGATTTTGGAAAGCATCTTTATTTTTTTATTACATTTTCTGCTGTCTGCTACACCACTTGCAAATATAAATATTAAAAAAAAAGTTCATAATACAAAGTAATTAAAAATAATGATTAATAAAAGTGTAGATAATTATAAATAAATATTAAAATAGTCTTGGTTTGTTTTTACACTTAATTTTGGAAGAAGTAGATTCAAAAGACAGCCAGACAGTATATAAAAAATAAATTTGATGTGTTGCACTTGTCTGTAAAAGTTAATAAATTTAGAATTGAACCTAAAAGAATCACTGAAAATAATTCTGGCTGTTTCAAAATTCATTTTTTTAAACTTAAAAATATATGCTCTTTGGATTCCACCTGTGTAAATTTAAAAATTGAAACTCATCTTAGCCTCTTTTGAAGATATATATAATAAGACAGGTCAGCAGATATTGCAGAAGTTAATATAATTTTTGACCAGAAGGTAATAGTAATCTTGGACCAGAAGGAGAATTTTAAAAAATTCAGAAGACCTGAAAATTTTGTTTTAAAGCAGAAAAATATCATTCCAGAAGGAAACCTATTTTTGTTTATCACTTGTGGATGAACTGGGCTGTTTTTCACAGAAGAAGAAAATGGAGAAAAAGAAATAACTCAAGTAAAACCTGTGAATAGAATGGTATTATTATGAAGAAAAGAAATTGTTAAAATCACTGTGATGCAAGTGGATTTGCCAAAGCCTCTTCCTGTATTTTTTCTTTCTATTAGGTGGGTGCACCTTTTTTTAAAGAGTATTTTCAATCGTATTTAATGGTTTTGCATTACCCTTTCAAAGTTTTTTCTATTGAATATTGTATTGCAAATCATTTTAAGAGCCTTTATATATCATAATCTGTTATCTGCCTTTACTAAAAAGGTGCACAAAAAGAAATATTTGTGCAAACCTCTTTAATAAAAATTGTATTTTTTTATATTGCTTTAAAGTCCATGTAATAAATATTTGTTCCATTCAAATTTCATTTATTAGTCTTGTTTGCTTTTGTATGCAACTTTATTTTAATATTTTGGATAAGAGAGGTGATATTCTTTATTCTCCCACTCTCTGCATTAGCTTATTTTCAATGGGATCTAAGATCTGTTTGTAAAATGCAAAAACTGGAATTATTATTAATCTCAAATTCAAAGTATGTAGGAATTCAACAATTTAAATAAAAATTCTGCTTGTCCCATCATTAGTTAGCATGACTGTAACAGTCATGCTAACTAATGATGGGACAAGCAGTATAACACAGAGTGTAACACTCTGTGTTATACTGAAACACACCTATTCTATTGTTAATAGACTCTCCCACATATAATAAGTAGTAATAGTAGCAATCTCCAGTGAGCTCAGTGAATTGGTGAGTCAGTCGATGTCGGACATTAAAGTATCAACCACCACAACTAGATTGCTGCATCATTAGCTATTATTTCAAGTTCCTAACATTTTGTACGTTGAACCTTTTTAGAACCGACTCAATGAAATACAAGCCTCCACTGTGAAAACTACTCTACAACACCCTGGCAAACACTTATAAGTAGAATGGAAAAATGAAAAGACTGAAAAGACATATCGATATTGATATTGAGTCACCCCCCCACGAGGGTGTCATGTGGCACAAGGCCTTTTTAATGTGGGCATTCCCGAGCCATTAGGCTCGGCCAAAAAATAGCCCATTTGAACCCGTATAAACGGGTTCAGGGAAAAGACATATCTGAGACATTATTTGGTTTCAGTGGGAAAATCAAAGAAATAAAAAAGAAAGAAAGATAGAAGCATTTAACATCTCCTGCTGCTTCCTAATAAATAATACACTATTCCATTTGGATCAGGAGGAAAGATGGAAAATACAAATAGACACTACTTGGTTTCACTGATAAAAGGAATGAAATAAATAAATAAAGAGAAGAAAGAAATAAAGAAAAGAAAGAAAGAAAAGAAAGAAACAAAGAAAGAGATAAAAAATGACAGTTAGTTTCAGTGAAAGGTAAAAAGTGCAGCTTTTTCAGTGAAAAGGAAATGTTGTCAATTTAAAATCTTTTATACCCCCTTACTTCTTCAAATAACTACCAGCATTCATATTGTTATTTCAATATTTTGTCAAAGTTGTATGGCTGAAATATTTAACAATGTGATTGGGAAATATCTAGATATTTTATTGACACAGAATTCACCATGAGTTTATTCAATCATTAACTTAAGAATTAAGATTCATCAGAAAATTAAAATGGGAAAACTGTGAAACTTTTATGTGCTTCTAGTTTAAATAAATGTTACATTGTTCCCAGTATAAGAAAACAAGCCAAACATTATCCTACAAGATTTGAACTTAATTTGCAACACTTTCATTCTAAAAAAGACAGACCTGCTTGTCTCTCTAAAGGAAACTTCTATCTTGTGATATTAACTTTGTCCATCCGATACGCCTGTTCTTCTCCCAGATGACTCTGATGAGCAATGCAAAATATCTGGCTCCAGAGTTTTATATTATTCTAATTCTGGACATCACCATTAATCATATTTGAAATATTAATGGTAGAACTAATCTTAAATGGGAAGATTTGAATATCAATCCCATGATGCTTTGCAGCTTACGAGAATAACAAATACATCTTCTGATTAGAGTTCATTTACCTGAAGGGAGTTAAGATCAGAGATATCGAGAGTCAAAATCTTTTCAATACACTTTGCATAAATTTAAACTACTTACTGATGATAGCTCTACATTATATAGATAATATAAAAGCAGGGTTGATAAGTTGTTATACAGAAATAAAATGTTATAAATTAACTTTTCATGCTGGACCTAACAGATTGTACACAAGAAGAGAGGATTGGCAAATATGATGGAAAGATTCATTCATGACTCTCCCTAGCTTCTTTTTTAATCTGTGTATATATAAAATATGATGGAAAGATTCATCTCCTCTACATACACAACTTGATAGATGCTGGACAAAAAAAATAACATCATTTAAAAGCTATTTTTTTTCAATAGCTATTTATTTCTTATTCTTTCCTCACCTTCTCCATCATGTATCTGTCTTTAAATGACATGTCCATTCAGACAGTCATGACTCTTCCTAGCTTCTTTTTTAATCTGTGTATATATAAAATTCTGTGACTTTCATTAGTCTGTCTGTCCGTCCATCCATCACACCTATTTTAAATAGCCATACATTGACCGATCAAAAACAAATTTGCGGCAAACAGGTAAAGGGGTACAAAGTACAGTTGGTTTTACTTGGGACCATAGCTTCGTACAATAAATTTTATTAACTTTTTGCAAAAAATCTAAAGTTTTATTATTCAACATACAAATTTTTTTTTTTTTAAAATAATTTCATGATTAAAATAACAAATATTTATTTAATAAAAATGCAATATTTTTTTGTATATCTTTTCTTTGAGATTTTATATATACTAGAAACTAGTTTCCAGTTAGAACTACATTTGCAAGAACTATAAACAAGGCCAAACACTTCAAAGAAAAAAGAAAATATAATATCAATCTTCGTACATGGCAGTGAATGCTGGACACTGATCACTGATGAAGAAGTGACCGGAAGCAAGAAAAATTTGGTTCTACAGAAGGATGTTGAGAATACCATGAACTGAAAATATGAACAACAAAGTTTTACAGAAAATGGAAACAAAAAGGACACTTATACTTAACATCAGGAGAAGATTGTTAAAATTTCTAGGGTACATAATAAGGAAAGAAGACTTGGAAAATTGGATGCCCACAAGACACATTAAAAGCAAGAGGGACAGAGGAAAGCAATACACAACCTACTTAGTGAGCTTGAGTAAATGGATACTAGAACAGGGTTTAGTAGAAATAACAAAAAGACAAAATTAATTAAGAAATTGTGGAGAGCCAAGTTCGCCTATGTCCTTAAGGGACACGGCACATAGAAGTTGACAGGAAAGCAAGAAGCTGAAAAAACGTTTCACAAGTAAGAAGTGCAACAGAATAAACACCTACCATAGAATTTACACTGAGCAGATTTTCTAGTAAAATGATGAAACTGAACTGCCAAACTAGTATTGCACTCCAAGTATGTGAAGTTGCAGAAAAGCTCATCAGAACATACACCATGAAAATATTTATAGAAAAATCCCAGGGAAGCTGTGCTTTGTGTTGAAAAGTGACCTAAGCTGAGATGCCAGGTCAGAACCAATATCCTTGCAGATTCTTCTTTGAATTTTGTCAAGAAACCAAATCACCAGACTGTATGCAGCAGCAATAGTCAATGCACAGACATATGGTTGACTTATAATAAAGATGTAAGTTAGATTCTGGTGAGAAAAATTAACTGGAAGAATACAGTGAATCAAATTCCCTTGCAGCAGACCTAGCTAAATCATCATATTTGAGAAGAATTGGTGTACCAAATTTCAGTATTAGGATTTTTAGTCACAAGATTCAGCCCGTCCTGGGTATGACGATAAGCTACATCCTCATCCTGGGTAAGATGATAAACTATATCCAACAGCAAGACCTCTGATCAGGAGTTTTTGAGGAACATGGAATCACCTCTTAATTGCTAGTGTTCCCAGGTCCACCCTGACCCAAGGTGGTAGCACTTGTTAGGGTCCCAGCTATGAGCAAATAGTTAACCCCCAAACTAGGGTCAAAATGTGTAAAATAGGTTTTAATACCAGCAATACATTTTTGAAGAAAAATTATTACCAGCAATACATTTTTGAAAAAAAAAAATCATCAGCAATATGTTTTTTGAAAAATATTACCAGCAATAAAAATCTTGTTGGCATTAAATAACACATTGAGGTTGATATGCTGTAAAACAAAACAAACCAAACAAGATTCAGTACACACCAGGAGACCTTCAACAGTGTCAATCCCTGAACTTGATCATCATGTGTATGATCTAATTTCGGCTGATCAACAAATCTTGATCCAAAGAATTTCTGAGACACTAAACAGTAGTAGTTGAGTATACAGAAGCTGTTACCCAAGTGGATGTCAAAACGTTTAAATGCTGACCATAAATGATATTGCATGGACACTTCGATTTTATAGCATTTATAGTGATCTAGGAATTATGTTCTGGAAAAACCTTTCACTGTTGATAAAATGTCTTTACCAGTAAAAACAACAACCTTGTGAAGGCACTTGAGTTCTCCACAGGCAAAAATATTCAAAAACCCAAAAGTCTGCAAGTAAAATCATATCCATGACTTTTTTGACAAGAAATGTATTTTGATGACTGACTATCTCCAGAAAAGTGAAAAACCTAATGTGGAATACCAGTCTAACATTCTGTGCCAATTAAAGGAGGCATTGAAAGAAAAACAGCAAAGGAAATTGCAGAAAGTTGTCCTCTTTTTGCAAGAAAGTGCACCTGCTCACAGAACTGGCAAGACGATGGATGTTTTGAAAGATTTGTGGTTTGAGTGCATCAACCATCCACCCTACTCACCAGATCTTGCACCCTCTTGACTATTTCCTGTTTCTAAACCTTAAAAACGACTTTGAACAAGGACATTTTTAATGTTTGAAGATGATAGCAGAAGAGCTTCCTTTTAATGACCAAGCATCTAGAATTTTGGATGAGTTAAACAAAGTTGAGAAACGATGCATCATGTGTGTTGGTCCACAGATTGAGTATTTGGAATCACGCATACATTTCATGATTCAAGGTCATTCCTTCCTAGCTGAGAACTTTTCAGCGCTCCCTTGTAAAATGTACAACTGAATTTCAAAAACATTTTCATATTTAAATGTAAATCATAGTACTCAATCTTTGAAAGTTATATATTGATATAACAGAATAACCTCTCCACCCCCCATGAGTGACTACATTATAGTAGTAATGACCTATAAGTATCTGTAAGTCAACGGACTACAGAGACT